>JAWWEU010000125.1:50199167-50227930 GCA_035583155.1 Acropternis orthonyx
TTTCTTTTCTTTTCTTTTATTTTCTTTTCTTTTCTTTTCTTTTCTTTTCTTTTCTTTTCTTTTCTTTTCTTTTCTTTCTTTCCTTTCTTTCTTTTCTTTTCTTTCCTTTCTTTCCTTTCTTTCCTCCTTCCTTTCTTTGTTTTATTGTTACTGCTGGTTGTAAAATATCTGAAAGAAGAACAGCTAAGGTGCCTCTACTCTTGAAGGTACAGGAATCCATCATTCAAATTACATCATCCATCAAGGATTAGTTTCCAGGAGTCTGGCTTAGTGTTGCTTGCAAAATTACTTTAAGCACTGCATAGGTGGGAATCGACACATAGAACAAGAACACCAAGGCAAATGCCAATCTTCCTCCAACCAGCTGCACTGAAACAGTAACATGAGATTGCAAGCTAAAGGTTGTCTCCGCATTGAAATGTTCTCAAGACTCATGCTATTGTACAGATCAATTACACAGAGCCTGCTCCAGTCAAGGTTAAAAAACTCCACCTTCAAGTTTATCTGAGAGTCTTTCAGTTAAGACTGTTCTGTGTCAGCTGAAAGTGGTTTGGGACCTTTCACCCTCTGTGTACAGGTATGTAGGGAAGATCCATCAGAAGTCAGGCAGCCCAGGAAAGGGGAAGAGATACAGCTGCAAAAGAGTATCTCCCACAGTCTCCACCAAGAAGGGAAGTCTAACCCTTCTTTGCCCCTTAGGACTTCAGCATCAGTCCAGCTGTTGTATGAAACTAGTAAGTTTCTGAGGCATCTGGTGCTACCTGGCCTCTCCAAGAGCTGTTTTTGAAACAGCCAACCTTAGGTCACTGGAAAAGGATGATAGAGTCCCAGATCATTTCTAGATAGTCAAAATCATTTTGCAGGATATTCTTACAAGCATGCAACCCATCAGAAGAACAGAGATCAGTTTGGAGGAGGTGGTAAAAGACAAGTCCAGTCATATTTCTTCTCATTGTTGCTGCTATTGTTAATGCTTTTAACTGCATGGGGATTTTTGTGATGGAACTGGGTTCCATCTCTCTCCACCACTATGAAACAGGAAAGGGTAAAAAGCACTTACTCTTAGAGAAATTCGCTAGTTAGTTTACTCTTATTACTATCGGTAGTACATTTAGCCTACTTAGTCTAACATGGCAAGGACTCAAATAGCTGCTAGAAGGCAAGATGGCTTCAGTCTCAAGTCAGCAAACAAGTATCACTTTCCTAACTCTGAGTACTTTGGGGGAGGGAAACAGGTGTTCTGGGATAAAGCTCCCCTCTGACAAGGGAGAAAGGCTGAGTTGGTATAATGGAGTAGATCACATTTGTTTTGTTTGACTAAAAGGTGGAAGAGGTTATTTGCCACATGGTCTGTAAAGAAGGCTACTTTTACTTAAAACTTGGCCATGACAATTTATGTGATTAACCTCTGGAAGACTTGTGTAAGACATTTGGAAGAATTTTTATATCAGTAAAAACATCAGAGTTTTCTTTTTGGTTTGAAATAAAAGGGTAGTAATTTTTTTTCCGATTGAGTATTGATGGATTTTAAGTCCATTATACTACATTAGTATCTTCTAAGAATAAGCTTATACACGTCATGAATATGAGGGGGTTTTTATCTTCTTGAGAATTGTTTGTCTTCCTCTACTTTCTCCCACTTTAATTTAAGCATTTTACATTGTTCTATTGACTGTTTTAAAATTGCACATAATTACTTACGGTCTGAGACCCAGCAGAAAACTCAGTCACTTACTAATATATGAATGTCACACATTTACTAAAAGGTAATATAAAGTCTGAAAATGTCACCTGGCTAATTGCTTAATAATACTCATGCATTCATTATGCTACATCCTGCTACAGATGCTGATAAAATGGAACACAGCTGAATAGCTGTAGGCAGCTTGTGGAGAAAGACTCAAATCTCCTTGTTTGAGTCTTCCTGTCCTCTGAGCTTGCCCCAGTGAGCACTGTGTGCACAAGAAAGCTGGATATACACAACAGTATACAAAGCTGGTAATATCACCTATTGTCAATCTCCTGACAGTTTCCACTGAAAGATCCTATTTTGGTTGTCTCTGCCTAACTATTTGGACTAAAATTGTCTATGCAAGGTTCTTTGCCTCAGGCTGAGTTTTATTAGAAGCATTGCAGGGAAAAAATACTCCGCTGTATCAGAGAGCAGAGTTGATGGAGGAGGGGAATGCATTGCTTTTTCAACATTACCAAAGCAGTTTAATTAACTAAACAGGAATCTGCTTGCCATTGTTTTTCCTGATCTTTGCAAGGTACTGCAGTTGATCAAGTAGCTGGATCTGTGTGGCCATGGCAAAAACACCTGGACAATGAAAATTCCAGTAGAACAGATGTGTTTGAGTAAAGCAAGGTTCAGATCTCCATTTTTGTTTCAGGGAGACTATTCTCAGCTAGAAAAAGAGGCTAGTTCTAATCATTTAGAGAGAAATTGGTATCTCAAAGCAGAGAATGAGGAGTCAGTATTGGCGCAAGACAGAAAGAATCTGCACTTGAAGGGAGGGAGAAAGGGTGGTAGAGAGCAAAGGGGAAATGAGAAGTACAGCCTTGCACCAGACAGCACTCTCTGTTTCAGACCCTGATGGAGACAGAGATCACCAGGTTCCCCACCCTTTCACTGCTAGCAGAAGCTCATCTTATCCTCATTAATGGCTGTCCTGAGAACAGAGTGACACGTTGTTATCTTACCCGGTGATGGAGCCAAGAGATTTGTGTATTGGAACTAAAATATTCAATACTCTTCATTGACCCTGTCATGCTAATATAGTCAATATGATTACTCTACAGCAGCATTGGTTTCTGTAGTTCTTGGAGTGGTTAAATCTAAGAAATATGAAGGAAAAAACACACAGATAAATTGCCAAGTTGATTATATAAAACTGGGTTAAAGTCTGGTTCTGTATTTCACATCCCATGTCATGTGCAACTGATCCATTTAATTTCTCAAAGCATTTAGCTGCCAAATTCTGCTTACATGCTTTGAGGAGAGAGAAACACTGGCCAATGGTCTAGAATGGGCAGAAGGGCAATGGGGAAGAGCCTCAGTTCCTCTGGCTCTTGCTTCCTCTCAAAAGTATGGGGAGAATTGGTTTTGCATCTGTAATTTAAAACAAAACAGTTGGTAACCTTACCGTTAAATGTATGTGTATATATAATTTACCACTCCTCTTAGTTTTAAACCTCTGTTTTAAGCTCTTTCAATAAACAATAGCTTTGTTGAGACAGCCTTTATTATTTCCTATCTCCATACTTGCAACAGGCATTGAAATGTAAGTCCTGACTTCCTCCCCTTCTCTCTTCCTCCCTCCCTCATATGGAGGATGTATTTACAAATCATGTTTGTTTTACAGGAGGCTTCCAGACTCTAAACACCCATAAGCAATGTAATGAATCACAAGCACAGACATAATGCCACATACACAGGAAACAACTGAAATCACTGAGAAAAGTAACTGAAAAATAAACATATTCTGTGGTGGTGCTGGAGGTGATGGAGAGGCAGAAAATGCTCATTTTTGAACCTCCTCATTCTGAGTTATTGGAGGTATTGTAAGGAAAACAGTTAGCAATGCTATCTTCTCTGGGTGGTGTTTTTCATCACATAAAGGATGCTAGGCAGAGATTAATCATTTCATCAGGTGTCAGGCTCAATGTGCTCTTCCCCGGCTCTCAAGGAAATTTGCTCTGCAGTTACATTGGTTAGTGGAAAGAGAAAAGGCCTATTTTTAGTGACATCCATTTGAATCAGTCAGATTTCCGGCAATTCACAGGCCAGCAGCCAACCCTCAGGCCTTGCATGGCAGGTGGGGACTTGGTGTGTCTCCGAGGTGGCACAGTAGCCGGAGAGGAGGAAGGAGCCAGCTGGCCACCCTGCAGCCTAGCACTGTGCAAGCTGCCTCAGGAGAATGAGCTGCCACTGCCTTAGCTACCAACAAGCAGGACTGGGGGAGGGGAAAAAGCACTCTCTGACCAGCCAGCTAGCTCATATCCAAATGCCTGCTGTTCTCTTTCATTGCATAAATAATCAGACTCAAAGTCAAAAGCAGTTGCTTTGGATATTTTTCTTCCATAACCCACCCCAAATAGTTGATTTCATGGTAGCTTGAAGTGATAAAGTCTACCATATCAAACAGGAAAGTCCATTCAGGCAGTATTAATTTCAGGTGTGTATGCACCTTTGCATCAGAGCCACCTCTTTGGGACCTGCTCCATGCACTCCTGCAGGTTCTCACAGGCAGCCAGATTTGCACTACTGAAGTGCACTGTAATTTTCTCAGTGCAGTCTGCAGACTCAGATCTAGTGTGCTTTTCAAAAAAAAACAAACAAACAAACATAAAAAAACCCAATATGAATACATTAATAGGACACAGATTTCAGGCACATCAACAATTACCTAGAGCACAATACAAGTCTTGACAGAAATTATGTTCATACACATGAAAGAGATTGAGAGCTGAAAATCAGTTAATGGTAAAATGGAAAAAACATAAAAGAATACCACAAATAAAACCCATCTCTGCTGCGAGCATATTTCTCTTTAGTGCAGAGATCATTTCCAGAAGCTGCAGGAGGAAACAATTGTGAGAGTCTGCCAGACAATCTGCGACACAAAAGCCTGGAGTCGAATGATAACCAGAGAAAAGCACTTTATTCCCTCTACGTGATATATTTGTTTTCCCTCCAGAAACCACAGAGCCATGATAAGCTGCTGTTAGGATTCTGCAGATCTTTCCTTTTGATGGATAGTTAACAAATAGAATACAGCTATATTAAAAACTTCTGCCTTTATTATTTGGGAGTGAAGTTTAGCCATCACTGTCAAGGAAGGACTCTTTTTAACTACACAGATAGCATGTCTTGGGTGACTATGGCACATGGCATACACAGGTCTTGCAGTAGACTAGTGTAGGAGGGCAAGCAATTCTGGTAACTAAGAAAGGGTTTCACAGAGCTCATTGTTATTCTGGGACTGCAGTTGTTTTGTAGTTTTATGGGAACGTTTCTTCCTCTACTGCAATTTCCAGCAGATTCCCTGCAAACAGCTCATTTACTTGAGCCATGGGTGAAAGAGAGATTGCACTTTTAAATAGCAATATCTGACCTAAAAAGACATCAGAAAGGAATAGGGAAGTTAATTGGGAAAGATATTTTTTGTAAAAAGTGATGTAATGCTTCTTTTTTTTTTCAGTGATGTATATGAGTGTCTTCCAGACACTGAAAACCCACAGGTAAAGACAGTCCTCTCTGAAGCAACATACAGCAAGAGTAAGGTTCTGCTCTGAAGTGTGTTACTGCACTCTTAGCAGAAGCAGAGAAGTGATTTCTCATGTAATGCAACACATAAATCTCTCATTTGAATTAGACATGTAAATGGCAAATATAATTAGCAGTCCAAATGAACCCACTGAAGTTTAAGTGAGCAGAATGTAATTAATGGCTAAAACTGATAATGCAACTACCTATGTTGAATTTTCAAAAATAGCCCATAAATATTTCCTAAACTCAGTCAGTACATTGATCAACAGCCAAGATCGAAACTTTGTTTTCTTCATGAAGTTCCTTACCATAGAGATTATCAAGCTTCAGAGAGCTAGTTAGTGAGATATTAGTTCCTTTATCTTTAAGCATAAGGGGAAACAGCAGAGGAAAATAGAGAAGGAAATTAAATAAGTATGTGTGTCTTTAAGTATACAGTGAGTAATTTTAATTTTTTCGCCTCCAAAAAATTAAAAAATAAACACATAGATTCTTTTCTAATGTTATTGCACCTAATTCTATCTTGTAGTTATCAAGTAGATGTACTCAATTGCAAATAAGAGAAAAACTATTCACTTGAGACTGGAATAGAAGAGGTTGTGCAATTTCTTTGAATGCTCTCCATGCTCTGAAATTGTAAAACTTCTTTCTATGTGAATGATCTTTGTCAGTACTGAATCAATTATATTCATATTAATATGGGGCCTACACCATAGATTTCTTCTGAAAATCAGTGACGAAATTTTTTCTGCGCAGCTGCTGAAAATGAATATTACAAGGGATCACAGGGTTTTTTTCTTCTTCCCCTCCTTTTTTGGTATATACATATTAAATAAAAGTTTAGAGACGAAGCAAAATCTCATTCAATATTTACCCCATCTCCAAAGTAGTGCACACCACATAAAATCTCTGTTTGCCCCTTTTGCTAACACTTGAGTAGCATTACAATTTCATATTCTCATCCTCGCCACTGTTTGGTATAAAGCTTTTACCAAATACTCTTATATTTGGTCCACCAGGGAGTTCACATCCCTCAGTGCTCAAGGATGCTGGGTTTGCACAATTCCTTGTGTGCCCTTTTGCTTTTGAGCTGTACTAGGAAGTTTGTGCAATCTGAGGAGAAGTTCTGTTCCTCACAACATTTTGAAAGTAAACTGCTCCCAATGACACGTAGAGTTTGCTGAAAATCTGAATCACCAAAAAAAAAACCCAAATGCATGAACAGCCTCCTAAAAGATAGTGAAAGACAGACTTCTTCACTGAAAGTGAAGAGTTAAAGCTTTCTCTAAGCTACCTTACAGTGCATGTTTCTGAACACCAGCAGAGCAAAAGGAGCCTGCACTGGACAGCCTCTGCCTTAAACAAGTATGGCTAGAAATTGCAAAAGCTAATTTGTCAAGAAGGAAACTCAGTTTACAGCAATGCGGTTGTTCAATCTGCTGCAGCCTAACAGAATGTTCGACTGAGGTCAGGTTTCCAGAGTAAAGCTGGAAATGTCAACCCAAAGACCTGACTCTTTAGAAAGTCTTGGAATTGTTTACATCTCACAGTATTTTCTGATTCCTTCTGTTGACCTAGTAAACATAGGAAAAAAGAAAAAACATGATTATTTAGTCAGCCTTCTGTCATTGATTTATTTATTTAGATATCTAAAGGAGTATACACTCTGCAAATGCAAAAATTCCCAGATCCTGGTCTTTTTGTAGACCCCTGCGAGCACAGGTTGCCTCAGTGTGATTAGAACAGGGTTATGGAAATAAACTGAGACAAAAGTGGAAATGTAACTTATAAACTAAACAGCAGAGCTCACTCAGGATATAGCTATGTTTAAAGGTCTAAAATCATTGTTTGACAGCTTAAGATGACCTTTAGTCTAAAACCAGGCAATTAACCTGGAAATAAAATCTTATCAGACTAGAGTGGCAGATATTATTGCATATTACCTTATCAAGGTGGCACATTCCTTCAGAGTGACACTCATTGATTGGTACAATTTCTTTGCACTTAGTACTCAGGGCAGTCAGTTTTCCAATGGTAAAATCTAGCTGTAGCTTTTGTGCTGCCAAACACAAATGAAAAATCACTATCCTAAACAGCTAAAATAGACAAGTAGTCTAACTGAAGGAAAGCATGCCACCTCTTTTGCTCAGGTGCTCCTGCCAAGTTGCGTGAAAGGCCACACCTTACATCTGGGTCAGGGCAATGGTAGTGCTTTTCTCTGCCCTTTGTATGGATCAAACCCTCTCCCTATAACACACCTACAGCCATAATACTGCAACCATGAATTCTCCTCACAGAGAATTAACAGGAGGAGAAACATAAGAGTACCCTAAATCTCTACTTTTACCTTGTTGATACCCAAAGGTAAAAGAAGGTAAGGTTTTAACAGCAGCTTCTCTGGAAAACTTCACCCGTATTTACATGAAATGGTGTAGCAATACTCTAAGAAGGAAAATAATTTTATTTGAGTAATGAAATGCGGGTTAGTATGGCGATGACACTACTCTAACACAATATCATATAACACAGCTGTTGCAGTAATACAAGGCTTGCTAGATTCTGTCCCTCCTATCAGCCTCCGGAACTACCTGTTACGGGAAGCTTTGTTTCATATTGGATCTTTTCTTCAGAAATCCGGTCTACAGGTGTGAAATTCTTAATACATGTAAGTAAAACAAGAACATAAAATCAAAAAAATATTAAGCCTAAAATTGCACACTGACTGTGGATGGGGAGAGAAGAGGTAGCTGGAATACCGTAGACTGTAACAGAAGGCTGACCACAGATCCATATTAGCCGGTGTCTTTCTGCAGTGTGGAATACAGTCCCTGTGTCTTATTGGCTGGGGAGATGACAGATGAAAAAAGCACTAAGGCATTATTGTCTCTCCCATCCTTCTGTCTTTAATGATCATGCATTCAAACCAGTAATCTGTGGTGGTGCATGATGTGAGATGGCACAGAATTGCTCTAAGTAATGTGGGTAATGTCTGACACAGAGGCAATAACTTAGATGAGCACTTAAAATTTAATTTCCTAGACATTTCAAATTATTCCTCACTTAACACTAATTTAATGTTTAGATATAAGTCTCTTCAGGGACAGGGAGACACAGGAAGTGTGACTGTGATGCCAAGAATGACTGAGTGTTTAGAATGATACAGCTAGTCTAGAAAGTTAAAGCAATACAGAAGATAGAACTTACAGCAACTGTGTTTATTGATTAAAGTCAAAAAACTACACAGATGATGCTACTGTTTTGAAATCTAACAGTTGAATTGAATGTCATAGACCTTATGCTGGCTGAGAAGATAGGGTAGTGTCACTATGAACTCAAGCTGTAGAATCCTAAATTTCTTAGTGATTGAGATTCTCCTCCTAGACCCATCAAGGTCCCTGTTCTCATTAGAGTTTGTAGCAGAAACAGAAGGCAAGCAGCAACAGAAAAGCCTTTAAAAAAAAAAAAAAAAAAAAGAGTGAGTGCCACAAAACCAAAAATTCTTCCAGTTTTTCTAATTATTGTTGTTATAGAGATTTATTTATTATCCTCTAAGAACCACCTGAGGCACATTTGCCATCTTCCAAATGTAAAGAACAACCTAAATGAACCAGAACTACAAAACTGTACTGAATTTAAAAAAAAATAATCTGTAACCATGCTACTGCATGTGGGATACGGAAGAGAAAAGACTTCAAGGAAGTGATAGTACAGACCAAACAGCTCCAATTAGTTTTTCCCGTTTCCTATGCAGGACCTATCAGAGAAGCAGACTGCATCTGTAGTATTCACTTCATCTGGAAGAGGGATACAAAGGCTCAAATACAATTTTCTATGTGGACAGTCACAACCGTGCTGATTTAACCCCAGAGAACAGAATCATTGAAATTATCTGCAGAGTGGAGATGTGTCTAGCATTGCATGTGATACACAGACCCTGAGGGAAGTTTGGACACCAAAGCCAAATTCCACCACTCTCCCTGAAAACCAAATAAGCCTTAAAGAATGAAGAAGGCTCAACACTTCTATAATCAAGGACTAGGAATCTGCTGTTGTGACACTGAGTGAAATGTTTCTTTTCTAATCCCAGGAGAACCTGAGCAATGCACAATGTCTGCTCCTGATTTCTTCCTGTTCTGCTGGGCATCAGCAATATCACCAGAAAACCTTTTGTGTCATACATGGTTACTATTTATCTGTGAAAGCAGTGCGTTATAGCAAGACCTTTCCTAATGAAAAAAAAAAAAAAGTCACCAAAAAATCAACCCACACATTTTCAAGAGAGGCATTTCAATGTAACTGCAATTCTTTGTCATATTGTCAGGAGAATTTTCTGTATTTTTAGAAACCAGGCAGCCAAAAATAGAATATTAATATTACTCTCCTTTCTTGACATATAAGCCATTACAAAACCAGTTTAATCAGATTTTTTAAACTTACCTAAAATGTTTTTTTTCTTTGATTTACACTGCCATTCGCCCAATTACACTGTAAATTGGAATATCTCTTGATAGAACAATGTACAATAGAATTTAGATTGTATCCTATTCCCTTTTGAAATTCAAGACAGTGAAATAACCAGCTGCTACACACTTTAAAGAGCAGGATTGCAAATAGAATTTATTTTTTTAAAAGAAAGGGCAGGAGAAAATCCAAGACTTAGTTTCTACAATCTCTATTCATAACTGTTTATGATGGATGCTCTAAGGTTTTGAAGTGCTAAAATAAGTGCAAGAAGGAGTAAATTTGGGGCAGGAAAGGGTGAGAGGAAGAAGCAATTGTTTCAAACCGGAACTGTTGAGTGCAGAGGTTGGTCAGTTAATTTGATGCAATCAGATTCCCAGTCCTCTCTGGACATTGATTTTCTAAGGTCATTTAGCAGCTGGTTTAAAAGAAAAAGATTAAAATATAACTGAATTTCAGTGCTGTGGCTACTACCATTATGTCTGAGAAACAGAAGCATGTTATCCTACTATCTTAGCCAGGAGTTAAGGCAAAATGACTCCTCTTGAAGGTCAAGATGATCTTGAATTTCTAGACTGAGGCTTACATTTTCCACTAACCGTTGTCTCTCTTTCCCCCCGCCCCCCCCTCCCCTCCCTTTTCTTTTCCATTTGGCAAAGTATATAACTGTATTTCAAGAAAACAGAAACTGATGACCAGTAAAATGCTTTTTCAGGGCAAAGAAAAGTTTTTCATATAAAATATAGGAAATGAGAATGAAAGTGATATAACAGTACATAAACTTCAAATGTGTCCCCCAGAAAGAAAGCAGAATCAACAGCCCAAACAAAACAACTGGGTCATTTGACCAACTTTTCCCCGGTGTTCTAGGAGAAGGGGTGGAAAAAACACGTTTTCTTAAGAAAAGAAGGCAGGCATTCTCATTAAGTTGGAACATGTGGCCCAAAAGGAAGAAATCAACCTATCTTTTACCATTAAGTGAGAAGTAAACATTTTTACTATCTTCTGATTTACAAAAGACAGCTTGTCTGGAAGAATTATTATCCTTGATAGCAGAAATAATTTGAGAAGCCTTCCACAAGGTGAGTTAATTAAACTTAACTACCAAACAACAGTACATAAAAAGAGAAAGTACAGACAGATAAAAATCAGGCAAAGTTGGAAAATGCATGATGAACATCTTGTTAAAAATGTTCATTACATGGAATGCATCCAGTACTGCTCAGGGATGGGAGGAAAAGACAAAGAAAGGTAACTGAAACAATGCATTTTTGTAAAAATCACACATTATCAAGATGTTGGTGTTCCAATGGGAAAAAAAAATCAACTAGGGAAAAGCCTAAGAATATTTCAGTTCTTCTACAGAAAATAAAGTTTGACCTACATGGATCCTGTGCAGTCTTGCATTCTTACATGCTTAAAGCAGTTTTGTTAACGTGTCACATAACTGATAACTCAGACTTCTTTCCATCCAAGTCCAACACTGCTCACCAGTATGCTTCACAATGGAGTTGCCAGGCTAAATGAAATAAACCATTAGGAAAGTATTGGGACTTTTATGGTTACTTTTGTTTTTCTTTCTAGCCTGTCTCATTCTGTGAAAATAACACAGACAAAAAAAGTAATTAGAATTAAAAAAATCTCCATTGCCAAATAAACTTAATGGTGTAATAAAATCAAAGTATGCAAGGAAGATTCAGGTAAAATAGAATTATAATGATGTAAATCCCTGGAGGAGAATTCAAGGCCTACTCGTAAACACAAAAGGGAAAACTATCACTGCATTAAAGCATCCATCATTCCCTTCCTCTTGTCCACATAAATAAGAATTTCCAGAGACTAACATACAATTATAGCATCACAACTGTATCTTACAGCAATTCTTACGAAATATACCTCTGAAAGCAGTACTTTATTTGAAGCTGTATTTCTTTTTGTCATTTGCCTCTAATAATTAGAGGGCACACAAAATCATCTAAAATTATTTCATCAAAATCATCTGAAATTATTTCCGTCTTTGTTTTCATTAAAAAATATGAGCCTGTATCTCCCGTGTGTCACACACACACATATGCATACACACAAAAGCCATTTTATACCCTGTTTTGAGGATTCAGGCTTTGCCCTTTCTCTCCTGCTGAGATAGAAGCTCTTAGGAGGAAAGATGTGAGTCTGGAAATGGGGCTAGGGAGGCCTGGCAGAGCAGGGACTGCTGAGATGTGTCTGTAGCAGTTCCTGGGGTGGAAAGTAAGCTGCCCTGCAGGTGCCCAGAGCAAAGGACTGTGAAGAAACTGTTGTTCATCTCTGATGAACTGGTACATGCACACATACTATTTTTTCACTTACTTTATTTTCAGATGGATTGTCAGTTAGATAGTGAATACTCCTATATGGCTAAATCTGTGGCACAATTATCAAGCCCTTTCCTGATATGCATGCTTTCCCATATATTTTCAGAATAAGCAGGTGCATTCATACTGTGATTCTATCAGAAAACTATTTTTGACAGGAACTCTTTCAGCCAACCCACCTTGCTGTTCCAGAGACAGGATTTATGTCAGGTCAAACAATTCTCACATTTTTTTAGAAGAAGATGATGACAGATTAGGCACACACTCAGAATGAGAGATGTTTCTAGGGGGGGAGAAAAGGCCAGCTTTTTTTCTTATAAGGCAAGTGCTTAGGAAAACTACTGGCCTTTTTGTCAGCAGGTTAACTCTTGATCCCAGCACACAGCTGACACCTGTGTTTGCTTGGCTGGCTCTGGCTGCACAGAGGCAGCGTGATGGCAGCACAGCAGGGGACTGGAGGAGCTCCCAACATGGTAGCATTGCTCTTTGGCCACTCAAATGTCTGCTGCAGAGGTAGGGTAAAGGACTGCAAAAAAAAGAATTGCATCAGGTAAAGAGCGTCTCTCCTTTCAACTGTGTAGTATAAGCATCCCTTTCGCTCCCACTGTAATCAAGGCACAATTTTAGTAAGAAAGGCACTCAACAGAGCAGTGGCATCTTCACTTTAACCATATCAATAGTGGCTTTGAACCAATATACTATGCATTTCATGGGAAATAAGAACTGAAATGGATATTCTATAAAATACATGGACTGTTTTAAAAAGAATGCCCAGTGCATTGAGTCTCACGACTGCAGCCCTGAGACAAAGCAAAAGGTAACAGTAACCTGTGCCATGAGGCACTGTTTGGTAATCCCACAAGCACTTTAAAGTGAGCCAAACTTTCTTCACCCAAACAAATAACGAGTATTCATTCAGTATTTTGGCAGACTGTTCATCAAGTTGTATTGATTTTTATTAGTTCATAAACACGTCTGTTTGAACTTTAACATCACTGTCGATATAAGACCTGGATTAAAAAGGTTTAAAACCTAATGAAAGTGTTCCAAGGCATGAAAAGAGTCCAGATAAGCCATGTTTATTTGGTGGCTGACAAATACTGTTAATATCTGAGACAGAATGCCTACAATAGCTTTTTTAAATATCAAACTTTTTTTAATTGATTCATTTCACAAGACTTACCAAGTAGAAACACATATGGGAGTTCTTGCAAACTCAGTGGTAAGAAGCAAAATACAGAAACTAAAACAATAATATTTGGCATTCTGGAAATGCAAATTTGAAGCCTGTCAAACATCAAAATAAATTAATAAATACCATACCGTGTCCTTCCATAGCATCCAACATTTATCTCCTCAAACAGGATTAACTGAATAATTCATCAGTGCTGCAGAATAGGAAATGAATGAGTTTCCTTTATAAATATTTTTGAAAGTGATTACCAGCATATCGTGGGGCTTCCAGTACTCCCCTTTATACTATGAATGAATGTATTACCTCAGTTTCATAAATGACCACTCACAAGGGCTTTTTTCCCTTCTGTGCCATTATTACGTATGGAACATACGCTGTTGCAAGTTAATTTTTTTATTTTTCTTTCGCAGCTTGTATTATATATAAAAATACTGTAGCACTATAATTGGACATTTGTCTTCCATAGAAGCAGAGGATTTTCATGACAGGACTAAGATCAAATTCTCATTTTACGGGAAAAAAGAGCATGCTAAAAGTGTGGATTGGGTCAGAGATTGTGTTTAAGCTCAGGACTGCTTCTTTTACTCTGTGTGTGGAAAGGCAGGGACTTCAGCTGATAATATCAATTTTATTACCTGTCAAATGCAGTTTATTACTGGTGCTTTTCCAGTGACAGCATCCCCATCCTCAGAATGATTTAATCGCAAAGCTAAGTAAAGATAATGTTCTTGTGTAATCAACAAGAATCCAATTAGTGTGTCTCTTTGGCTTTATCTCAACTCTTCAGGCATTACTACAGGAATCCAGCTTTCTTTCGCAGCCTCTGTCTCAGCCTTGTGCAAACAAACATTTCTTGAAGCAGAAGAGCTTTGCACTGACCAACACACTTGTACCATGCACAACTCCGCAGCTTCCCCTTTACATGGATCCTGTATCTATCTTTGCCTTCCATGTGTGGCCTGTGATCATACTACCACAATATATTTGATACCCTAGTATGGCCACTGTAGCAGAGGCTACATTTTTCTTTCCAGGTGGCAACAGGTAGTTCTCATTGGGAAGAGGAAGGCAGTAAGAATGAAATTTCTAAGCATGAGACTGCTGGCTACATACATGAAAACTGAGAGCAGGGTGGGGGGCCTGCAGGAATCTGAAAATGTTTCTGTTCCTCTCTGTTCCTTTCCTATGGAAGAAAGGAATCAATTTCTTTTCATCGATAATTTCCTTTGGGAAAGGAAAATAAGGCAAAGGTCATATGCTGAATGCTGAGTCACTGTTTTTTGCAGTTTGTGTTTGATTCCTGCATGCTGAGTAATCATGCAACATTGCCAATCATTAAAGTCAACTCATCTCCACAACTAAAATGATTCTCCATAAATATACAGGAAATGCTCAGCATGACTGTAAAATAACATATAATTTTAGAGATTGTTATTTTTAAAACTTGTTTTACTTAGTTTTCTATATTTGCTCCTTTACTAGAGAAGAATGAAAAGTGAGCAATGCTATTCATTTATTCTAAACTAAGAATTTTATAATTGTTTCCAAAAGCTATTATTGGCTACATTTTACTGGTAAAGAGACAATTGTGGAAATCACTGCAGGAAACGAGAGGCATTATCTGGAGCTAAATTCATGTTGTCCTCTAGCTTACTGAAGAAAACAATCAATAAAATGGGAATTGGACATGTCAATGGACATGTCAAAAATGTCAATTGGACACATGCTGCTCTTCCACAATGGAGTGTGAAGCACCTTAACTTTTCTCCCTCCTGTTTCCCAGAAAAGCATCCAGTTTAGGAAAAGCGTAATTTCTTTCCTGTTTTTCTTGTAGTTTTCTTTGGCAAATTATATTTTCCCCTTAAATCAGCTCTGCATAGAGCTCCATTTGGGTTCAAGACCACTCAGTTCTCTGGGTTTTAAGCACACTGCAGCTGTGTGTGAAACTGCTGAGATATAAATAGATCACCATCTCAGTGCGGTTTAAAGCCAAAAATAAGCTTATTAAAATTGAGACATTGTACAAACTGCATTAAGTTCTATTAATGTTGATCTTTACATTCAGTAACACTGAATTCAGTCATTCCAGAGCACTGCAAGGAAAAGTGACAGCCAAAGTGATTTCTCCAGAACTAAGTTTATAGCAGGTATTTCTCTGAATAGGAAAAGCCTCCTTTTCAGCAGCGTAGTATCTGTGAATTAAAAGAATGTATAAACACAAGAATTTTTTGGCTTAAAGGAAATGTATGCATGAAATCAGCTTGGTAAGAGATACAAAATATATATGGGTATAGCGTAAAACTGATGAAGGTTTTGCAGCTGACATTAGATGAAATAGTTAAATTTCATACATGGTGGATGTTCTGTGTTTCAAAACCTGAATAATCACCTGCTTTAATTTCCAAACATCTAACATAATAGTAATTTCACTTGGTAGTCTTCATTTTATGGTCCTTTTCTCTCAGATAAACATTAGATTAGTCTGCTGGTGTCTAAATAGATGCTGCTATCTCTAGACAACTAAAAGAGAAATGGAAATAGGAGACTTAAGAAAATGGTGGTTTTTCATTTCCCCTTCAATTTTCCTTTCCTGGGATAATAGTTAAGAGTTTTTTGACTTCTTTGAAATCTTATCAACCTTCCACTACATTTGCATTCTATTATAGATTTATTTATACTTGGCATTTTTCTTTGGCCAGCAGAATAGGTTATGATGCTGGCTTAGTGCTTTATTCATAGTAGGATTTCAGATGAGTCACGGATATACCTCTGCAGCAGCTGTTGCAGACCTTGTAATGCCATTATGCCCTGACTCTGAGTGAGATATTGCACTGAGGTATTGTGGCTACAGTCTTAGTGATTTCTACAACACAGAAGCCCTTCAATGTAGATGATGGGAAAGTATCTGAAATTTTGATGCAGAGCATATCCTGCACAACATGCACTTTACAAGTTTTGTGACCTTTTCAGATCTTCTATCGAAAAATACTGCAGAAGATGAGGAAAATCTACTTGCAGAAGTTTGTAACTGCTTCCTGTCAAAAAGGATTCACTTCCTACATCATGGTAAAAAAATATTTCCTTGCTCATAATAAAAAACCTCTCCAAAACACTAAAAGCAAAACCCCCAACCAAAGAAACAAACAAGCAAAAAAACTCCTACTTCCTTGTTCATAGTAAGAAAAAAAAAAAAAACTCACAAAACAAAAATAAATATCTCCCTGATGATGGTTTGAAAAACTCCTCTTTCCTCGTTTGTGGTAAAAAGCCTTGACAGACTCACTGAGGATCAGTAACGTTCACAAGAGCTTTTAAAGGTCCTGCTGAAAAAGTACACATTCATACTACAGAAGAATATAGATCTCATATGATACCAGAAATTTGGTCAGGAACTTAGCTGGATGTCTGCTGAAGACACATATAGACACAGATAATGCTTGACATTTTAAGCTTCAATGACAAGAACTCTGCTAAGCTTCCACCCTTGAGTGATGTCATCTGTACAGAAATATTAATCCCATATTTACCTCCAAGGTCTCTTATGTTAAACTGACATACCCAGCTAAATTCAGATTTAGAGCAGATAATCTGCTACACTTGGGGGCAGGTACATAAAGTACAGCCACTTGTCCAAGCACTGAGTAAATGATCATCTTGTTTCTGTGAAGTCATACAGTCAGATAACAGGCATTACTTTGGACTAATGGATTATATATAACCGGTTCCTTGCATACCTTTCTAACATTCCACTTGCTAGTCAATGCTCATTTCATTTGATTTCATTCCATTGCCGTTATTTGAGTATACTTGGAATTAATCTGGCTTATGAAGATATATATAAAGTAATAGAGGACATGCATACAGAGATTCAAGTTACAAGATATATTTCTGAAAAACAGAATTAGAACGGTGCATAATTGTTATGATGTGAAGATACATAAATAAAAAGGGAGAGAAGAATGATCGAAATTGTTACACTGTTGTTTACCCAGACAGACAGATATTTTTTGACATGTCAAACATCTCAAGGATGAAACACAAATTCTCACCTCCCTAACACAGAGGAATGGACATCTGTCATGGTACATTCACTCGCTCTGTATTAGAACCTCCTTCAAAGCTTTTCAGAGACTCCTACCATGCTGCATGTTTTCATTTTGCAATGAATCCAGCACAAGGACATTATTTTGTTTAAAGGTCATGCAAAGCATTAACTGAGTACACCCTTAAACAAAACTATTTCATAAATACACATGGCTAGAATATTTCATAAATACACGTGTTTAGAATATTTCATAAGGGCCCAGTGTTGCAAGGTGTTGGGTATACGAGTAAATACCTCATTGCCCAGATTTGCCTGTATTTATCACCTAAGTAAAAAGGAATACACATTGTAAATGCTTACAAAAACATCAACACAACAGGTCAGTTTTTCAAAGAGATAGATAAAAATATTGTGGTTCTATAATGGTAAATATTAACTCTGGGCAACTAGGTATAGGCTAGATATAGTGTGTGTGAACAAATGGGCACTGTTAAACTGAAAGTGCAATGTTTTAGTTTCTTACATTGTCTGTTCAAAAGTTCCTGAAACAAAATATGTCAGAATCTTCTTTTTTAAATGTATGTGGCTGCCTTTCTATCTAGGCAGTCTTACAGCTCTCTTCATGTGATGCTGCAGAGCTAAGTGAATGTGAAGACAGATTTTATTAGAAAGTAAAATAACATGTCGAGCATCCAACAAACACTAGACATAATTATATTCTTCATTTAAGAATGCCATTCTTTTAAAGATTACAGGAGAATGCCCTTCTGCTCATGTTTTTTTATTTGTGCCATATTACCTTGCTCTAGAGAAGACAGAAAGAAAATGGATAATGCAATAGGTCACATCATTGAGGAATAATATTGATTTATAGCACAACATTATTTGGCACTGTTTTTTTAGTCAGAACAATGGTTTTGGTTTGTTCTAGTGACTAGAGAGTAACATGATGGGTTTAAAACTACTGGAAAAAAAGAAATCTGAGAAGTGTCCTTGCACTCCTAAGGTCAATAGGAAAAATGACTTGTCATGTATAGCATATCTAGAATTTCTTTCTGAGCTTTTCTTTTTACTGAAGGATGTGGCATATGTCAAAAGAAAGTTTTCATAATAGCAGTATGAAAACAAAACTTCTTTGGGAAGTTGGAAAAAGTGGTTTGTGATCAAAATCTAAACTGGGCAGTGTTTCATAAGGTTCAACAGGCAGCCAGGATGCTGTGACTTTCAAGTTGTGACAAACTGACCCTGTAACCTTTACAGTAATGCTTCCTGGATTTTTAAAGGCATTCTAGAACTAAAGACTAAAAAGAAAAACCCATCATGCAGGTTATTTTCAGGTTTGATTAAAACTATTAGATTTAAATCTAAACCATCTGATATTTTTAATATTAAAGCTAGTCTTTTACAGATGGACTAACATTCTTCTGGAATCACTTTCTGAAGTGTGCTGTAAACATTGTGAGTATCTTGACACTCCTGAGTTTCCAAGCTTATCTTTTGTCAGAGTTGTTAGGTATTTGGTTATTACGCACACCCCAAGAGCCGAGGCTCTTAACCAAGGACTAGGATAAGCACTTGCCCCAGTGTCAAATACCAGACGTTTGCCCACAAGTCTGTTAGAAAGTATGAGCTTCTTGATGTCCTAAAAGAGGTGTACTTTGGTAGTTAAAGACACTTTATCCATTATTTTAACTCCTCTCTCTTTCTTTGCATTGAACAATATTCCATTAATCCTATCTTCCCTATCTACAACTATTTCCTTACTCCAGTCCTCAGTGCTGCAATCACACTTCATCCTCCTTGGCACGCAGTTGTCTCCAAAAGTGACAATGAAAAACACGTGAAGTTTATTTTTTTTAGTTTTTGAATGTTGATCTAGTAAGTGCCATCCTGATCTGGGAAAAAAACTACTGCAGAGGAGAACACTTCTCTCTCCCTTGAGTCCTGGCAAATGGTGTAACCTGCAGAGATTTGGCTGTCAAATGCTGACTGTGCTAAGAATCTGCAAGATCAGATGTTTAGAGTCATGACTCGCCCAAATTCAGTTGACTTTCTTTTAACCTCTTCGGAGCAAGGTCATAAAGCATTCCTCTCACAATTAGGCAGATCACCTGCATCTCTGCAAAGGTTATTCAGTTTCTCAACTAACCAATCAGTTAATAATTAACACAGGAGTTACCTCACCCCACTCTGTTTTCTCTCTCTTACTAGGCTGTCTGCTCCTATTTGGATTCAGTGAAACCAGTGCTAGACAAGAAGGCACAGAGAGGAGGCTACACTGCAGGAGGGCACTACAGGCAGTGCCCCATTGTACTGTCCTACTACTACAGAGAGAGTGACACCTGCTCACTCTCCTCAAAACATGGAGCTGACTCATGCACTATATTGCTTTATTTGAATCTATTCTGTTATGGGTGGATTTCAGATTGATAATGAATTCTTGGTTTATGATTTCCTTCTCTTTACTCACATTTGAATATTCTTGCTATCGTAGTTCCTAGCTATCTATCTATAGCTCAGTATCTGTCTCAATAGATATTTAAATCTCTTATCATTTTTTGTAACTGACTGCCTGTAAAATTGAAAGCATTTATTTTAACAGAAGTTCTCCATATTCCCTCTCTTCTCCCACAAACATGTATCTAATTGGATATGAGTATTTTAACAATGCTATTGGAAAAGTATCCCAGCTGTTTTCAATTTAAACTTCAGGGGCCTCATTCACCATCCAGTTATTCCACGTGCACAGTGTTGTAACTTCTTTAAAACTCAGTGTTAAAGGCAGCATACAATGGAGGAAAACAGCAGTGAATTCTTCTATTGTTATTGATGTAAAATCATATAACTTAAATTTCTACCAATTTCTTAAAGTGAAAGTAATCACTGAATAGCAGAATTATATGGTCATGCTATGCAATTAAGACCTATGTATGCCACTAGTCATCATACCCCTTTAGCATTTTCTTATGATTTGTCTTCACAGAAGAAACCAATCTAATACAAACATCTGCATTTTGTTTCTCTCCTGTAGTTTTAATCTGCTATTTGAATAAGTGTGTGATTAGCCACAAAGAGGCCATCTGGTTGGCCACACTCTCCATGATCCATTTTCTTTATGTGCCAACATAAAGAAAAACATGGCTCCTGTGCCATGTTCCTTGTGGAGAAATCTGTTCACCACAATACTATACTCAAACTACCAGCATGACGGTTTCAGTTTCCATCTGCTGAGCAATGGGTGCTTGTATGTTTGCCACAGCTTCACAAACATCAAGGAATGGCTGCAGAATTCTACAATAGTCTTGAACTCTCTATAAAGGCCAAGTAGTCTGGCAAGAGTTCATATCTTCGCCTTGCTATTTTCTTGGGGGGGGGTTTCAGGCATGATGAATTTCCTCATATTTTCTACAGCTGTGCGCAACTATCAAGAGTCACATACAGACCTTGACTTTTATGTTCCTCTTCAGATGTCTGCTTTTGCATGATTGCTCTTCCTGTTTACCCAGTTGCAGCATACAAGGTCCTGCGGGTACAGCAGTTAGGTACTGGCAATCTTGTAAGAAACTGTCTCTACTGTAGGCCTATATTTATGATTTAAGACCATGGAAACCCAAGATGATAGTCATTTCAGCCCAGCCTTGCATGGTATTGAACACCTCCCGTGAAAGGCTAAGCATTGTTCTCAGCACTATTAGTGAGCCAGGACCTCACTCTAATAGGGCTGGCACTACTCAAATTAGTATAAGGAGAGAATATCAAGGGACTTTAAAGATCATGTAGTTCCAACCCACCTGTCTTAGGCAGGGAACCTTCCACTAGACCAGGTTGCCCCAAACCCCATACAGCCTGGTCTTGAACACCTCCAGGGATGGGGAGCTGACAACCTTTTTGGACAACCTCTTCCAGTGCCTGGCCACCCTTATAGCAAAGATTTTCTTCCTAATATCTAATCTAAATGTAACCTCCTTCAGATTAAAGCCCATTCCCCTTGTCCTATTACTACACACCTTTGCAAATAAATAAATAAATAAATAAAAGCTGCCAAAGCTGAGGATTTGGAAGGCATGTGTGACAACTCCCAGAAAAGTATATGGCACACTCAAGACAGTAGAGACCCGCAAAGATCTCTTCTCGCATAGGCCCTCTGTCTATATCTATCCCATCATCCTTGTGTGCAAACTGAAATACAGGAAAGTCTATTCTGAGAAAAGATAAAGAATACCTTCCCTTCCCTCCACATGTAAAAATAAAGAAGATACGGTGGTCATGATACCCACCTTCTTCCCAGAAAAGCATAATGAGGTGGATTTAAAGAAGTACTGATACACCCACTTTTAGCATGTTGAGATCATGACTTTTGAGGAACTTGCATGTCTCATGTGAGCTGATTGATGCTGTCACACTGTGTTACAGGATGCACACCGAAGAATGTGTCCTTGCAGATTTCCATTGCAAGCAACTGTGAGTTTGTGTTTATGCTATGGAATTATAAGTACTTTTTCCTTCAGTACCCTGAATATGAATCTAAAAGTGTATAAAGGAAATTTCAGTGAAGGACATTTAGCCTCAGGTGTAGAGCTCAGTCTGCAAAGAAAAGGATATATGGATGTAGCCTCTATTTCTTATGCTCTAGATCTGCTTTGCTTCTGATTGTCTGGGTTTATTTTACTTTCCTATGGTTTGTTTATGCAATCAGGCCCTACTGCAGCAGCTGAGTGAGAAACTAACAGGAATGCCCTCACAGGTTTCTATAAATCAGCCTAGAGACTGATCTGATGTTCTGTGCCATGTTCAATACGTCTAAATATCCACTTCAGGGATTTGAGTTTTCTTTTATTAACATGTCTTGCCCCAGGGAAGGAGAATTTTGTCTTTCATAATCATAAAGGATACCCTCAATATAAATATGCACTGGCTTGTACAGATCAAGCACATTCTAGTAAAAACGTCACAGACGTTACATTTGGACAAACAAAAGATTTGTTGTTTTCTGTTAAACCACCCAGAGACTGTCAGGAATTTCACTGGGAGTACTTGAAATACCAACAACAAAAACTAAAATTATCTAAGTAAACTTGGTTTGGAGATATATTTATCTGAGAAGATTAAACAAATGTAACATGAGAAATTCCAAAGTTTAGAAAATAATGATGAGTTAACATGTAATTTTGTAAATAAAACATCTTTTTACCATTTTAATGGCTTCAGGAAGAATTTTAAAGCACTTAACCTGATCTGCTTATAGAAAAGTTAGTAGAAGCTTATGCTTAAACACACAATGGATTTAAACATCAGTTCATAAAGCCTCCAAGTGTTACTCTTTCACAGGGCCAAAAAAAAGCAAAGAAAGCAAGAATATGCTATAACTCCTTTGCGCACAGCACTGGTTGTCTTCAGCAATACCATACATGGTCTCCTAGTAAATTATAGACTCATCTGAGTTAAAATGGTTGTTTCCCTGTAACTTTTTTAATTTTAGATGTAGCTATGTATAAAATTTCATTAGACACTTCCCATGGTATTAGAGTATCTTTATTTGAGTTTGAGATTAATTGCACAGCCACCAATAGCTGCAATACCCTATGAAGCAACAAAAGACATATGCCAGAAATCCTTTCCAGAAAACTCTGGAGAAAAAGCAGAAGTTACAGTATCAATTTTCCCTTCCACTATTGTATGAAACCTGGCCACCTGTTTTCTGTCAGTATACCATAAAGGAAAATTGCACCACTTCATAATGCATTAATAGCATTAATGGAAAAATCTAGGTTAAAATTTTATATATGTTAAGTTTATGAAAACTTCAAGCCTGCAGACCTCATTTATGCTGCTTATATATGCAGTCATTCTAAACAGAGTATTTCCTACTCTGAGAGGCTACTACAGTGGATATTTGGTATATCAGAAAGAATGGAAACTTCTACATTTTGTAATAAGGTGTTTATTCCACATGCAAGAGCAGATTTCAGTTGGGTTAAGTGGTCTATACCACTGAAGGCCATTACAGATGAACAGGTGAGATAAGACTGGCTCATCATAGCTCAGACAAATACATCAAAATATGAAGTAGTATATGTGATATTTTTGACTTTCAAACAAACATTTATCCTTTCACAATTTTCTTTTACTAGCTCAACCCTTCAGCTGTCATTGTAAGACATTTTATCCATCTGAAATAACTTGTTCTTCCCTGTGGATATGCAATCTTTCTGCATATATTTTAAAAATTAGGGTTTTGTCTTCTTTTGTTCCAAAAGGTAGTGTGATAATTAATTAATGCTAATAAATTGCTATCAGTTCCACCAGAGCTTCCACATACTTCAAAATACACATAGAAATCAAAGAGAACTTCAACCTAGAGTGTCATCTAATCTTTAAAGCAGAATATAGGCATACTATTTAATTTACACCTGTGCTGGAAAGCTAGCAGACTTCTTCTGTTTTGCAGTCCTGTCATGTATATTCCAAACAAGAGATGATCCAAAACCAAATATTGGCTTCCTTAAATATAGAGCAAACTCTCAAGTGTGTAAACTGAGCACACTCTCAGCTTAAAAAGCTGCAGAAGCCCTTCCTGACCTGTACAAAACACGAAGGGTGGTGTGTGGAGACGGAAACTGCTTGAGTGACACAGGCTCTATTTACCGTAGAGGAGGTGAAGGAATGGAGCTCATATACTTGTTTTCCAAAGGAAAGAAATAAATACAAGAGCCAGCTGGTTCTGCTGGTAGATCTTGTGGGGGAAAGGTGGAAGAGATAGAGGTCACTGGGCTTCTCCAGGAGTAATGTTGCAAGTGGATGGGGACTATTAAGAAATACAGCAGCTGAGTTTCATATATTGGAATCACATCTGGATGAGCTGTCTGTTGTGTAACTCAGTGGTTAAATGTGTTTAGCTTATCACTGAGGCTTTGTAGAATAAACACTGGGAAACTGTAGAACTTCTTCAGTGATGGTAAGATTTAATAAACCTTATTCCTTTTTTTTTCAAATACTACTCATGCTGTAAATTCAGAATATGCTTTTTCTTTCAAAAACAAATTGTGACACTATGCTTTCATGGTAACTTAGAGTACACAAAAGTATACCAAGAATAAAGCTAAAAATTTGGTTTCTGTGCTATTTTGTGAGGTGGATAGTTGACCTTGTTAAAATTCACAATTTCAAAGAATGCTTGGCAGCATTGTTTTAGTATCTTCTGTACTGAAGTGGGTACACTTCCAGTTGCCCGACGGTATCAGTAATAAGCACCACTTGCCAGGGCTTTGACAGCCAAAAAACCAAATTTAGACATAAAATGGGATCCAAATGTGGATTTAAGTGACAATCCTAGTTGTCACCAGCATTGCAGTAATTTGGAGGAAAACGCATGCTCACTGGCATGTGTATAAATTTATAGTGAGTTTCACTGTTTCATTGTAGCCTTTTAACAATAATGTAGCTGCTATAAATTGCAAAACACCACCCCCCAAGATTCTTTTTCACAAGACGCCCCTATATGCTGGGAGGTTTATATATATAGATAGAGATAGATAGATAGATAGATAGATAGATAGATAGATAGATAGATAGATAGATAGATAGATAGACAGACAAATTAGAGTTGAGTCTCCTAAATGAATGCTTCAGTCAGGCTTCAGTGGAATCTCAACAAGAAAACTAAATGCTGTTTCTTGCAGAAAATAACTTGCACTGGCAAAGACTGCCCATGGCTCACTGACCTACACTGAGTATTTCTTAAAAATGAATGAACAATGCATTTCGAGGCATTTTTTTAATCAGTAAAAACACATGAAGAGAGCTCTTTCTATAATCTTTGTTTCTGGTTCTGAAAAAGTCCACTCAAAACCCACAAAACAGAACCACAAAAAAACCACTTAGATTTCTGCACAGGATGATGCAGAAAAGCATTCTCTTTTGAAGGAGCGTCTCCAGCAGGTTTTGTGACCTGTGGCTTGAAAGAAATACACTGCATTTATTTCCTAATGCAGTCTTCTCTCTTCCTCCTCTTTCCTGGTATCTGAGCTGAGCATTAAGAAAAACAAATTCTTGGTTCAATTTTCTCCATGAATTAAGCACTGCTTCATAGAATCATAAAATCATTAATGCTGGAAGAGGTCTCTAAAACCATCGAGTCTAACCATTAACATAATGCAGCCAGGTCCACCACTAAATCATGTCCCTAAGCACCATGTCTGCGTTTCGCTTGGTCGATTTACACAGATTAAATTTACACAATTGTATCAAACAAAAAGACTGAATACCGCTGTTAAGAAATACTATATATATATATATATATATATATATATTTTTTTTTTTTTTTCTCACAGCGTGTGTGTATGCTCTATAGTGAAATCAGCAATGCTACATCTGTAATCTGTGTTACGTACTTTCTGGGGGACACAATGGTGGCCTTTAATGGACACGCCAGCCCCAAGTCCTCTCAAGATGCATGGGACAATAGTAGCTTTATTCCATTTCATAATATCCATTGTCCTCTAGGTAGTCAGTATGCTTGATGCCTGACTGAAACAGATGCAAAACACAATTATGCCATGGAAGCCTGCAAATCCCATCACCTTTCCTGTTTCCCTCTCCATCCCGGCTTTACCGAGACAAGGGACAGCACGCCGCAGCCGCATTGCTCAGCCTGTTGCAAGACATCCCGGTGTCACGCTCGCAGCCTCCCAGCCAAAGTGCCGCTGCCGCTGGGTCCTCCTTCCCCGCAGCCCACACAGGCGGGGAGCTCGGACTCACACTGACTCATGGCTGTCGAACTGCGGCATCCTGACTTCGGAGAGGTTAAAAATAAAAAGCTGGGCGAGAGTTTGGAGGCTGCCTGTCAAACAGAGCGCGACACCAGCCGTGTCTTTCAGGGACGGAGGGCTGTGGAGCACCGTTTCAAACTCCCTCTCTGGATGAACGCCTCCCGGCCCCCGCCGCGCCCCTCGCTCCGTTTACATCTCGCTCAGCAGCGTACTAGATGGAGGGGGGGAAGGAGTTCGCTCTGCACATGATCACTGCTAGGCAGCTGTGCAGGCTCCCCGCCAGGCCTGCTGCCCTCCCTTGCCCAGGCCGCCGGGTCAAGGGTGCCCGCCCGGCCCGGCCCGGCCCCACTGCCGGAGCTCCGGCCGACCTTCCCCGGGGCTTCGCCCGCCCGGCCGGGCCCCACTGCCGGAGCTCCGGCCGGCCTTCCCGGGGGCTTCCCCCGCCCGCCCCCGGCGCGGGCAGCGGCCCAGGGCTCGGCGCGTTCCATTCCCGCGGGCCGCGGGGTGGGGGGCGCCGCGGGAACCCTTCGCTCCCTCCAGCAGCGGGGCACAGAGCGCCGCAGTGCCGGTGCCCGGGTACGGGCAGCGCCCCGGCGAGCCCGAGCCCGGGGGAACGGGGGGAGATGGCGGCAGGACCAGGAGGCGGGGGGAGGGGGCGGAGTTGGTAGGTTCCGGAGGGGGCCGGCGAGCGCGGAGCGCGGGCGCCGCGGCTGTCAGTGAGCAGCGGCGTCGCCGGCGGGGAGAGGCGCAGCCGGGGCGAGCCCGCCGCCTGGGCTGCGGGAGGAGCCGCCTCGGGCTGCAGGAGCCGCCTGGGCTGCGGGAGGAGCCGTCGCCGGGACCCGCCGGGCTCGCCCCGAGGGCCGCAGGGCGCTCAGTGCGCGGCAGGTGCAGGGCACGCCGCTGGAGGGGCGGCCGCGCCCTCGGCCCCGGCCCGGCGGCGATGCCGGCGGTGCAGAAAACCGTGTCAGAGCTCCGCTCCCGCGCAGAGGGTAAGAGCCGGCCGCAGAGGGGCACGGGGGCTCCGGGCAGCGCTCCGCCGCCGGGCCGGGAAGGGGCGGCGGGAGCCGGTGTGGCGCTGCCGCCGCGGCCTCCGGTCTCACCGTGCGGCCCCCGGAGGGGCTGCGGCCGCCCCTGCCGCGCCCGGCACCGACTCCAGCGCTGGGGCGTGAGCGGTGTCCGTGCTTGCCGGGAGGGGTCGTGTGTATGGCTGGCTGTGCCATAGATCGATGCCCGCCGAGCCTCGGGCAGGGTTTTGCCCCTCAGCCATGGCAGGTCTCGGGGCGAGCGGTGGTTTCCTGTCCCCGGTGTGTCGGGCGGCGCGGCCCCGAGCGGCAGCGGAGGCTCACGGCCTGGGGCCCTCGGCCCGGGAATAAGCCGGAATCCCTCTCGTGTGTGTAGCATGTAGTGTGCGGTGGTCATCAGAAATAAACGTGTCTGGTACAGGGCATGTTCCTGGAAGCTTCGGACCGTGCGATGGCTCGTGCCCAGGTGAGGGAGTGGGATTGCTCAGCCTTCGGGTACCGACGTGTCAGCAGCTGCCTTGGGAAAAGCATCACTGCATTGAAATTACATTGAGATAAGATTTATTGCATGCAAAAGTAAAATTTGGAATCGCGGACCCCAGAGCAGCAGTCTGCTGGGACAACACTGCAGGCTGTGATTTTTGGTTGCTGTAGGTAACAATAGCCGTGTCCCGGTAATGGTACGTACTTCTTGAGGCAGGTATGCAGGGTTTAGTCCCTTGTTTGAAAGTTTTCACACTTAAACATCAGGTTGATTTTTCTTTTTTTCTCTCTTTTTTTTTTTTTTTTTTTTTTTTTTTTTTTTTGCTTTGCTTGGCTATATAGAGAAGCAGAAACTTCTTATCTTCCCTGTATCTTCCATCTTCCAAACAAAGAATATTTTATTTATTTATTTTGTGCTAGGAAAGCACAAATAAACATAGATTGGAAATAGACTGTTCGCTTGATGTTCTTTTTTTGTTTTTACCATGTTATATGCCTTCCTCCCCCAAAAGTAGGTTTGTGGGAGGTCTGGCTCTGCCTCTGCCTAGGAGGTGTTAGCTGGCCAAGAAATAGAGGAATGTATTTTTCTAAGAAGAAAGGAAGAATGTGCATCTTTCCAGGCACAGTTTTGAAATGTGTTTACAACCAGAGCACCCATCCTGCTATACTCACAGTGATTAGTGGATGCATATAATGGGATGACTTAAATGTGCAATTTTTCAGTGCTTAATTTCAGTTCTTTTCTGCTTATTCTTGTTCCAGACAGTTAGTTTTCACTACCAGCTGAACAGTGTATAAATAAATTAGGAAAGTTGATGCTCTCTTTAAAATTATGTAATTACAGGATTCTTAATGATTATTAAGCGTACAAATGTGATGTTCCCTAAAGGTAACTCACTAAGATGTGCAATTCTAGTAAAAGGAAAAAGAATAGTCCAGTTTCCTTGAATAAGGTGGAATGATTGTGAAACAGTTGAATACAGAATTTAAGAGGCTTAGTTTGAAAAAGAAAACTAAGATATCTGGGGGGCCAAGAGAGCAAGAGAGCAAAGGACCCCGTCCGATTAACCGCAACAAGATTCACTGTAAATTTTGAATTAGGGGATAGGTTTAATTAGGTGAACGGTAAAAGGGGCAAAGGGGAAATAACTGCTCCCAAACAACTC
>JAWWEU010000125.1:50228030-50261093 GCA_035583155.1 Acropternis orthonyx
ACCAGGCAGTAGGAAGGAGAAACCGACCGGCTTGTCTCGGTGCCCCAGGATCCACAGGGAGGCTGCGGAGAACAGCTCCGATGCTGCTGGGCACCCTGGGCGGCTGCAAACAATGGCTCCGAATAGAGCGCTGACCAAACCACGTGTGTGTCCCGATACCAACTCTGGTATCCGCGCGCCTTCACTTCCTGTCCCCCTCCCCCCGGTGTTCGCAGCAAGCCCTGACCTCCCCGAGTTCCGCTTCCTCTCAGGGTCCATTCAGGTAGGGAGGGGAAATTCTCATCTTTAAAACCATAACAGAGGCTTCTCAAAAATACGTTCTTTAGGACTGAAAATAAGTATGAAATGTCTTTTAAAAAAAGTAACTTGCAAAATAACGTGGTAGTCTTTCCATCATACCAGTGGAGTTAGACTGATACTATACTGTATATAGTATTACTTGAAGAAAAATTATTTTAAATTTAGTACTGTTTTCTTAATCTTGTATTAATGTGACATTACTAGTTCATTTTATTTATATTTAATTAATTTTTTTATACATCATTCACAGTGAAACCAATGTCAGAGTCCCTTTCTTTTTTCTTTTTGAGATAAATGCCTTCCGAGTCTAGTTAGTCCACACATTTGTACTATGTAGCTGGCATATTTAAACAGTTCTTTGTAAGTAAATATTACTATCATCTAAAAAAGAGAAGTCCAGCTCTCTGCAATGTGGGTCTCACACCTACCATTTGACAGGGACATAAAAGAACTATAAAACCCTAGCTCTCACCATCACACAAGTCTCTTACATAAGCTCTGTGCAAAGTGATGATAAGGCTATTTTCACAGAACACCACTGAAGTCTTACCTACAGTGTAGAGCTTTTACTGGCAGTGTCTCTCTGTGTTCTTTGGAAGTCACTGATAGTACTGTAATCACAAACAACAGCTTTCATGAGGGCTGTTACGGCGTGCACCATTCCTTAGGACGGCCTAAGACTTGTGGGGATCTGACAGACAAGCTTAATATTACTTTCCTTATGCTAGAATTTTTCATTGTATCTTTGAGATTAAAACCTCATTTTTCTCTCCTGTCACTGCAGCAGCTAATTTCTGTTTCAGAGACCTTTTCCATGGATCATGAACTACCTTATCATGCTGGACAGTCTTGACGTCATCTCAGAACTAAGCTTGTTCTCACATGAAGAGATAGTAAATACTGTTATTAGAAAAAGTCAGCTGTTGTGCTCAGATGAAACAAACCAAGTCAGAACTGTCAGAACAATGTGCACATATATCATTCCAAAGAACTGGTCAACAGTTGCACAGAGGAGTTAACACTACAGTCTGTAAATGATTGCAAAATAGAAAGGGTAGGTGTTCTAGAGTCTGTAAGACAACATGTTACCTGCATAGAGAAAAGAATTTGAACAAAAAGGAACTGCTGATTTTGTGTCGTTCTTCCAAATCTATGCAGGTTTCTCGTGGCACATAAAAGATATCTGGGCATGCCTAGAACCTTGTTTTAATAGATTTTTGTGTCTGTTATCCCTGTTGCAAAGAACACATGCTACTCATCATTAGCCTAGGAAATGCTACAGTTCTAAAGTGGTATGTGTATCAATAAAGTCTCACTCAAGGTACAGAAGATCTGGCCCTCTTAAACAAATTTAGGCAATGGTGTCATGTATTCTGCAATTGCAAGACGCATAGGGAATCTTTGAGTAGTGTGGCCTACATCAAGCTTTATTAAATACAGAAACTAACTGTGGTTATTTTTGCTATATATAGCTTCACAGTTAATATATGCATCTATTAAATAATATGAAATGAAATAATTCAGAATATTTTATTTCTTTTGAGAGGTTCTGGGAGAGTGGAATTGTGCTTGGCAGTTCTTATTAGGGTTCTCTGAAGATTGAAACATTCATCCTTTTCCTCTGTGTGTTGGTGGAGTTCAGTGAAATATGTTAGGTCATTGAGAAAGGGTAGAGATTTGAGGTGCCATGGTGCTGTCTACCAAAAACAGTAGGTAATAACTGGTTCTTTATGTTAGTGGAGTGAATGCCTGTATGAAAACAAGGTGAAGCTGAACTTGTGCAAGATGAGATTACTTTCATGTGAAGAAGGAGTTTGTTTTGAAATTCTGTAGTCGTAATCAGATTGTCTTCATCAGACTGTCTTTGTAGTGTCTTAATATATCTTTAGGTGTTGTTACTCATGGTCTTTCGGACTATATAGCATTTTACCAGATGTAGTACTCATTATAGTCACTTGTGTCTGGTGGGTTTTTTTCTGCCAAGTCTGTTTTGCAGACTATGTTGAGATCCCTATGTTTCACAACAGGGAAAATCTTGGTCTGTTTTTTTTCCAGAACAGGCTTGGCCATCTCAGTGATACCAGCAGGTTCAAGCAGGTCATTTAAATTCCCTTCTGTGCTCTCACTCTTCAGAAGGACAGGCTGATGGATCAGGTTCCCATTGCCTGTTCTGTCACTGAAGGTCTGTCATGGTATTACAACAAATAACTCCAAAGGCATCTTCTTTTTCATAATGATTCCCTCCTGGAACTGTGCCACATTCTTCAGGAATAGGAGCTGACAAACTGTCCTGTTTTGGCTGGGATAGAGTTAATTTCCTTCCTAGTAGCTGGTACAGCACTATGTTTTGGATTTAGGATGAGACTAGAGTTGTTTTACTAATTTAGAAACTTTTTAATCAAAAGTGGCTTAGAAAGAGTCCCTGCAAATACTGTGTGTTGAAAGAGAGTTACTTCTTCCATTTTTATTCTTGGAAACAAAATGTGATCTTCAATGGGTTCTCCTTTTGCAATAAGCTGAAGTTGTGGGGGCTTTTTTTGTTTGTTTCATTGGTTATTTGTTTATTTGGACTTTGTTTTTGAAGATATTCTTTTGCTGGCAAAACTGAAAACATGTATCCTATGCAAAATACACATTTTGTTCTGAATGTTTTTTCAGGTACAACTTGTACCCTGGGAAGCAATTACCCAGTCTCCATACTTTCAGAATTTACAACAATTCTCTTTCAAATTTTTTCTTGCCTTTTCCCACTCTTGCATATGATTTACCTCTGTTCTTTAATTTTGAACAGATTGAAGGAAATTCTGAATCAAAACCTCAGTTATTTATCGAGTGACTTAGAATGAAATTTGTGGTGTTGTGCTTATCCATCAGTAATTTCCAGATTCTGTGTTCTGCTAGCAAATAACTTTCAGACTGCAGAACAAAATATTGTGTATGATCATTCTACGTTATGCAACAGCTTGGTAAATAAACTTCTTGATTAGGGTAATAGTTGAAATCCTTTGATACTAAAGAACATTTGTAATTGGTTTTGGCCCTGTAGCGATATATAATAATAATAGAATCAAAATACATGACCAGAATATGTGATTCTGAGCATTAAGAGGGATTAGTTCTAAAACTTCACATTTCCGCATAATAAATTGTCAGAGTAGTATGATGTTTTGCATTTCCTATTCTTTTTAAATTCTGTCTTGCAAGTTTTTTCAAGTTACCTGCTTTTCTGATATGAAAGAATGTATGTCATGGAATCTGTTTGATAATTCAGCTGTGGTTAAGTAGCAGGTTAAATCTGGTTGAATATCAACTGCTGCAAGCCACAGCAGAGGATGAAAAGTTTTGGAATATATTTGTTCTTCTTTCTGAATGGCAGGTCTGACTACTACAGCATGACAGTTCCTATTTGATCTGTGATAATTCCTGTTTCGCTAGTTATAAGACTTAAAAATTATTGCTGATAGTTATTTCAGAATTTGTTGTGACCTTAAATTGTTGCAGCCTTTAGGCCAAAATGAGTGGTGCTACTTTTTAATTTTAAGCCATGGAACAATGCTTTTCTTACAGCTTGGTGCAATGAACAGACAAGAAGCAGGTTAGGTTGACATTAGTTTAATATCTCTATCACAGTAATAACTACTTTAAAAAAAAAGATATAATGACTGCTTCATCTTGAGTTCTCACAGATTTTTCATAGTCAGAATTTTGTAATGACTGATGCCTTGCTGTTGCCTGTGCATGTGTTATGGGTTTGTTATTCTTCTGTCTTGATTCTGTAATTGAAGGTTTTATTTTGTTTGTCAACTTTCTGAATGTTTGGGTCAATGCTCTTCTGTTGGCTTGAAACCTTTTAGTGGATTACAGTAGGGCAACCACCTCTTTTTAATTCTTCCTGTGTGTTAAATACATCTTTTTCAAACACACCTCTGTGAAAAATGTAGCTACTTCCACCAAGGGATGATCTGGTGAAATTTTCCTTCCATTTTCAATTATAAGTCTGCTTTTATTTTTTTCTGTGGTTACTTGTAGGCAATATTTTTATGATAGGCAGCTTCTGGTTATTTGATTAATAGACCAAGTTCATACAAATGCATAGAATCATTGTATACTCTGCATTGGAAGGGACCCACACGGATCATCAATTCCTTAGCCCAGCACAGGACATCCCCAACAATCACAACATGTATCTGGGAGCATTGTCCAAATGCTTCTTGAACTCTGTCGGTCTTGGTGCTGTGATCACTTCCCTGGGGAGCCTCTTCCAGTGCCCAGATACCCTCTGGGTGAAGAACCTTTTCCTAATATTCAACCTAAACCTCCTCTGACAGAACTTCAGGCCATTCCCTTGGGTCCTGTCACTGGTCACCACAGAGCAGAGATCAGTGCCTGCCCCTCCTCTTTCTCTCACAAGGAAGCTGTAACTGCAATGACATCTCCTCTCAGTCTCCTCTTCTCCAGGCTGAACACACCAAGTGACTTCAATCTCTCCTTCTGTGGCTTTCCATCCAGACCCTTCAGCATCCTCATGGTGAGCACCTGCTTTTCGTGCTTTCACACAAACAGGGAAGAAAATTTTATCTCCTAGATACTGAGCTTTGTGTATCAGTCAAGTCTATGTGTATTCTAGTGAATATATTTCAAAGCGTAGGTAGAGAGGTGATAGGAGATGGGTAACCTTTAAGGCTTTCAGAGTAGTATAATGCAGAGTACAGAAGGCTAAGCATGAGGCTCAGAACTTAACTCCTAAGATTGCTTTTTAGATGAAAATTGAAAAAAATTAATTCAGGGCAGTAGGAGGGCAGGTGGTGAATATTTATGAAGCTACTCAGCACCTTTTTGCTGTCATTTTGATTAAAGAACAAATAAATGCCTTAATACAGAGATAGGAAAATATACTTCTACTAGCAAACAGGTAGTATATACTGTTTAATGTCTGCTAACATTTGCTTTATTTCTGCCAGTTTTCAAGACCTGTACTGGCATCAGTTTTTAAATGAATGCTTTAAAATTAAAGTAATACATTCCACAAATGTGCAAACTCTCCTTATTTCCTGAACTCGGTCAGGCTAGGTTGGTACTTCAGACACAATAGTTTCCAGCCTTTCCACCTAAATACTCTCACAGAAGCTGTGTCTCATGTTTGCGTCTTCATGGAGCAACTGGACAGTGAGTGTCCTGTACTCAGTGAAGATGCGCTCTCTGTGTGATGGATTTGGACTCATTCAGGTATAAACATGCAACTGGATGCGCACCCATGGCTTGACTGAAACCTAGTTGTCTTAAAGATGTACCTATATCCATTTCTCATACAGGGATATTTATTTATGGCACTCTGTGCTGGAGGTTGTGCATAGCCAGTTTTATGATAGTTGTCACTTCAAAGAGGGGTAATAACAGGGATAGGAAATCACATGCTTAGTCTGATACATGCACCTGTGTGGTTCCTTCAGTCAAGGACTGTTGTGTGGGCACTTGTTCAGGTGGGCCAGTCTGTTAGGCTGGCTGCCCTTCCTCTGAAGAGACTTCATGAGGTATATACTGAAATTTGAATACAAGTGTGTTGGATGTATGCCTTTTATTGGGTGAATTGAAAGGAAAGAAATAGAGAAATTGCAGTGGGTGAATGTAGTAGTGGATTTCCTGTTTCATAATAGAGTCTGTGCATTCTGCATGGCAAATGGCATGAAATGAGAAGTGTTTGCTGAGCCTTTGTACAATGTCTGGAGACTTGACCTTGCAAGGTAACGTTTGAAATGCATGTTCTGGATATAATAGGGGAGAGTCAGTGTATTGGGCCAGTGGACTGCTGAACAACTTGGATTTTATATAACCTGTTTATAAGGATTTATAGCATATGCTAGAAATAAACTTGAAGTTTTCATGTACAACCTCAATTATCCTTGTCATGCTATAGATTCTTATGTATGCAGTTGCCTTATAACATGGGGTTTTTATGTCTCTCCTTCTCTTTTGGCATATAGAAGGAACAGTGTTTATTTAACAAGCAGCTATACACACACAGATTATGATGTTAAAACTTTATGGTGATTAGTTTATGCCATACCTGTTTTTACTGTACAAGCTCCAGCCTGAATAGTCTGTTTAGGCCTGTTACCATCAATGTAATGGCTGAGTGGTGGACAAAACATTAGTGAAAAGCCTTGAGAGAGAAGAATACTTGGGTATCCCCCTTTACAGATGAAAGCTGGGATGCAGGTTGGCACAAGGTTCCTCAACTGTCTGTATAAGAACATGCACAAAGCTCAGCTTTCACTGGACTAGTGGAGGCAAGTGCAGGGAATCTCAGTGAGTCTAATAATACCATTTCAAGTTAAGCACACACAAAATGAAGAATATACTGATGTCACTTCTCTGGGAATAATTCATGAAGAAAATTTATAACTAGTGAAGGAATGGTATGCCATTAACCAATGAGACCAGCCAACTAAGATTAACCAGCTTAGTGGTATTGGCTTCCAGGGATCACTTCCTTCCAGCTCCAGACTTGTCCGTCACAGTGAGCAAGAAATCAAGCAAAGGTAGGACTGCATGAAGCATAGCATTTGATACTGTCCCACACAACATCCATTTATCTAAACTGCAGAGAAATGGATTTGATGGATGGACCATTCAGTGGATCAAAAATTGGCTGGATGGTTGCACTCCCAAGAGTTGCAGTCAACATCTCAGTGGAAAGCAGTGACAAGTGATGTTTCTCAGGGATTGGTATCAGGACTAGCACTTTTTAACGTCTTTGTTGGTGGTGTGGACAGTGAAATTGAGTGCCCCCTCAACAAGTTTGCCAACAGCACCAAGCTGAGTGGTGTGTTGACACACAGAGGGACCTTAACAGGCTTGAGAGGTGAGCCTGTGTGGAACTCATAAATTTCAACAAGACCCTGAAGGAAGGTAGATTTAGATCAGGTATTAGGAATAAATTCTTTATTGCAAGGGTGGTGAAGCACTGAACCAGTGCCCAGAGTGGTTGTGGACTCCCTGTCCCTGGAAGTGTTCAAGACTAGGTTGGATGGGGCGCTGAGTAACCTGATCTACTGACAGGTTCCCTGCCCATGGCAGGAGGATTAGAACTACATAATTTTTACGGTCCCTTCCAATCCAAACCATTCATGAGTCTGTGAATTAGTAAGGAATCCCTGACAAAACTCAGGCATAAGGGAACATACAAGAGGTGAAAGCAGGGACAGATGACTTAGAGGAGTAGAGAGGGATGGGTTTAGCTAGCAGAGTCAAAGCCTACCTAGGGTTTAATCTGGTGAGTGGCTTGTAGAAGCCCTTGATGTTCTTCACACGTGTGCTGGTTTAAAACCAGCAGCAGAAGTGAACCCAACTCAAGAGAGATTACAAGTCAGAGTTACAATTTACTAAAAAGATTACAATAAATACAATGATACAGAGAAAAACTTGTTTTAACCCTCAAAAAAATAGATGTATAACCCAGGACCCTGGAACATGAATAGAACAATATTCATTACCTCCTCTGCTGAGCACCATGTGGTCCCCCATGAGTACAAAGTAAAAGGAAAGGAAAACCTGTTGATGAGGATGATTGTTGCAGTCCTGTTGAGGTTCTAGTACTCCTCTGGATCAGTGAGTGGTACCAGAAGCCCCAAAATCCGAAGATTATATATGTTTAGATTCAGGTGGGAATGCCCAGTACCTCCCCCCAGGGCAGGGAGTTTCACAGTGGGTGATTTAACTCTTTGAATCACAGGATATTTTTGGAATCTTTGATGGTCTAGGTCTAGGTCGTTGCAGCTGCCTATTGTTCCAGTCCCTAATAGCCCATTAGCAGACATGACCCCTTAGGCTGAGTACGAAGGTGCTAATGCCTCTGCAAGGGGAGTTATCATGGCTCAGTCATTGGTGTGAAGACAAAGAAACACTCCCCTGCCTTACAGGGTTTTTTAACACCCAGCCTGAAGGGTCAGGTGTGCCCTGGGCAGCTGCTGCAAACGATCCATTAACAGTCCCTCAGAAATTACACGGAGAGTGTAGAATACACAGTTTTGGTTATACCCACATAGTGATAAACTAATCCCAGCCCCTGTAACTAGGACAAGATGTAACAGCAGGAAGATGATGATTGTGGGAAACATGGGTCTGCAGGCTGAATGTGGCAAGAGAACCTGGAGACAACACAGAAAAGGATGCAGTACACACAGCGTCTTCTCCCCTTTACTCTCTACTGATCAGATCAGCCTTCAGGACCCACAGGTTCCTGATATGAATGGGAAAGTCTGAAACAAGAAAGGCTTGCCTTGATGGTGGAGGACCAGATTAGGGAACAGTTAAACAAACTGGCAATACACAAGTCCATAGGATCTGATAAGATGCAATTATGAGTGTAAAGGGAGCTGGCAGGTCTCCCTGTTAGACCACTCTCAATTATCTTTGCAAGGTAATGATTGTGGAGGTGGAGGGTGTAGATTTTTCCTAATCATCTTGACTATATTTAAAAAAGCTTGTTTTTTTCAGGGGTCATTACTTGTGAGAAATGCAAATACATTGAGTTCACATTTGCAATAGATGTCTTTTGTGTCATGAAGTGCCTTGAATGTTGTGTATGTCAATCTGCTTACATGGAAAATCATGCTGTGTTTTTACAGGCTATGAGAAGACAGAGGATGTTTCTGAGAAAACTTCCCTAGCTGATCAAGAGGAAGTGAGAACTATATTCATTAATCAGCCCCAGCTAACCAAATTCTGCAATAATCATGTCAGGTATTGACAAAAATGCTAGAACATTGCATGTTGCATAGCAAAAATGAAAAGATTCTGTTTATTCCACTTCTCTCATTTTCTCTGACCACTAATTACAGTCTTGGACTGTGGCAGGGAGAATGAAGTGAAATGAGGAGACAAGCAGAGCCGTTTCAGTTACAAACCTGACCTTCTGAATTTTTCAGAACAGGGTGGGGAAGGTATGGATGTTTTAACAGCTGTACCATCAGCATGTCCCTAGAAGATGGATTTGTTCTTCAGGTTTCCATTTGCTTCATCTTTGAACATATTCCTGGTAGCTGAATTCCAATGCAAATCTCCTGCACTTGAGCATAGCATTGTTTGTGCTTTGGAAACGCCTGTCTTTTTCAGTCAGCCAGTTACAAAGATGCTGTGGTTGCTTATGGAATCAGTTTTGAATTTAAAGTTCAGGCTTTAGAGAGTCTGCTGATGGTTTGCATTGTGGTTTTTTGTTTACTTTTGATGAATTTTAAGTCACACACTATTCATAAGTACTGTATGGTTAGATCTGATAACATTCTCAGTTCTGTTAAAGTTCAAAAGAAACGAATGGCAAAAGTATCTCTGTCCCAAGTAGATGTGTTTTCCGAAGGTACCTTTGATTATGTGGAAAAGTTGTGTAGACATTGAGAATAAGGTGATGGGATTTTCCATGACCTTGAGAAACTTTATAATGCTGTTTGTTGGTGTATACAGCTTGTCTTTTCTCTCTTTTGCTTTGTTACTTGACAGTATTGAACTCTTTTTGCAGGGTACATCCATTCCCTCTTTAAATTGACTGTTCTATGTGAAGTCAAAGTAAATATTACTGACTTAAAAAGTAGTTAGAATATTCTTACAAGTTTTTTTGCTGACAAGTTTTTGGCATGTTCTTTTCACATTTGTTGTTTTAGTACGTTAGGTGGTGGTAGTCTGTTCTTAAACAGACGTAAGGCTGACAAAGAGCTGGGAACTCAAACATTTTGTGATGATGGTTTAGCAGAGATTGGTACGCTAAAAAGAATTATATTCTCCCAGCCTAGCAAAATCACACTTAATGTCCAATATTTATCAGTTTAAAATAAAAAAGTGAACTTTCCATTCAGTGAAAGGTACAGGCTTTGTATTTTTACTGATTTTTATAATTTAAGTTATTTCTTAAATGCATAATTTCAGTTTGGTTGATCTTGTTATTAGGTTTTTGTGTTGAATCATGGAAGCTCATAGCCAGTGCAGGAACTCCACATTTCCTGGATCCTGACTTTGCACCCTCCTCATTATGCTTGTTACACCTCTTTCCCCAAGAATTTTGTCTGATCTGGAGCCACTGGAGTGCAGTTCTTAGCCCGCTGTATGCCATAACCCTCAGGGCAGGGTCCTTGTCCAGGCCTGGTGCCTGCTCTGCCAACTTCCTTAACCAGGGGTGATGTAACTGCTTGACTCCTAACTTATCTTTAATTTTTCCTCTCCTTGTTTCCTTGTTCCTTCTAAGAGGCAGCAGAGCTTGGCTGCTTCCCATGGAGCAGGTTGAGGTGAGGAGGGACCTTCTTACCTCAGCATGGCAGTTTGTGACAGTCTCTGTGGGTGGCAGGAGCTTCCTCGGGTGAGCTGCTTCATGGACACCTGCAGGATGTCACTGTAGAAGTCTTTCAGTTTCACTTTAGCCAAGACAAGTGTGTACTAGCACAGGAGTCATAGAAGCTTCTGTTTCATTTGAAAGCTTGTGTAATTGAGAAAAAGAATACATTTGAAGAATTTTTTGTACTGTAATAATAGCATGTGTTTTTGTCTCTTTCTTTCAGCACTGCAAAGTACAACATAATCACGTTCCTGCCAAGGTTCCTTTATTCCCAGTTCAGACGAGCTGCTAATGCGTTTTTTCTTTTTATTGCATTACTTCAGGTAAGATCAGCAATAAGATTCTGATGTTTTAAACTTGCTAAAAGAGTGTTTATAACATAGACAGTTTTGCAGAGATACCAGGATTGCTGTACCGTTCTTTCCAAGCTAGCTGGCCTCTCAGAATAGCTGTATTGTGTAGATGTAGTTTGGGTTTGTGATCTCTTTACTCCTTCGAGATAACAAAATGCACACAAAGATTTTTCTGTAAAGCAGGTTAAGTGTAGCTGAAATACTGTCAGGTGAAAAAGACTGTTGTGACAGGAAAATTTTATTTAAAAGTATCTGACATACACAGAAAAGTGTTACCTGTAGTTGACATTTCTTCCAATGGAGGGTACTGCCTAGAAACCTGAGCTTTATGAACTGTATTCGTGTAGGCAGTTTTGAGGGATGGGAATTGTAGCTGAGAAGTGATTATTTATTCTTAGAGGTTAGGATTGAAATTGAAGCTGGACAAAGAAAACTGGTTGTGGAGTCCAGTAGTATGGCAGCTATATCCAATATACCAGGTGGTTAGGAAGGAAGCACACAGTATTTTCTGTATCACCTCTGTAGCTTCATTAGGTATGTTTATAAAGGACAATCCCTGACCCAGGTTTTTGAGACTGCTTTGAAGTACATAACATTTTGCATATCTATTAGAATATTTTAGTTTGGCAGTAACTCAAGTTGATAAAGTGGATTGTGGGTTTTTTTTTATACTACCCTTTGAATGCATTAGCTGATGATGAATGACAATTGAACATGTGGTCAGGTACACTCATAATTACCATGGACTAGTTCTGCATTTCAAATATATGTGATAAAAATGCATTTTTAGCATAATTTCTAGTGCATTTTCCAGAATGCATTGATTTGTCTGTTCTGAAGGTTATTGTGTTGGGGATTGATGTACCCAAAAAAATTACTGAAAAGTGGCACATAAACTGCCATGCATACTTTTTCCACCCTCACTTCAGATGTTTCTGCAAGTGAAAATTGATTCCTCTGTACTTTGGTTTCTTTGCTTCTGCTTTAAAGTGCTTGGGGCAGTTTCACGGAAACATCTGCACAAGTAGATGTTTCTGCTGCAGATGTTTCTACATGTGCAGTACTCTATGTTTTCTAGGGAGGAAGAATGTAGTGGTCAACACACACTTTGAAGCATGGAAAGATTCTTGTCATAAATGGAATGTTGATGCAGAAAATGAAACCTTTACTGTGATATGAATATTTGTTACAGGTGGATTTTGTATTGTCACCTTTCTTGTACCTTCCCCTTCCCCAAACTCCTGTTGTAAAACCCCTTTTCCCATTGGCCCTTTTTAAATCTTACCCTATAGGTCCTAACCTGGGTCCCCTTTCATAGTAAAATGACCCTTCCCTTGAAAAGCCCTGTAGCACCGGAAATAAATCTTTGTCTCCCCTCTCTCCATGAGTCCTGTGCTGCAGCTCCTGGTCCCCTGGGAACCACGTGGTGGTGGGGGGAAGGGCAGAGAGCGTGCCCCCCTGGTAGTGAACGCAGCACCCGTGCCAGGGGGATTCCAATCACCGCTATAGAAGAAGTTCAGTGTTTCCCTAGGTTTTCTGCCTACAAGCCTGTGGCTTCTAAATAAACTTCCTGCTAAACCCATCATGCATTTCAGGCTAATCCAGTGGTCCAGCAGCATTCCTTGTGGTGCCACTGTGCACCTCAAGCTAGTGACATAGAATATGAGGTTTCAGTAGCTGTTTGAGGCTTGGCATGACTGGTTGAGAGGCTGGCAGGTAGCTGTTTGGAGTATTAGGAAGTGAAGTGTTAGGACTTTCAAGCCCACTATCTTCTGTGAGGCTATCAGTGAGACTGCAGTATCAGGAGAAAGGGGTATTGATTAATGGAATCAGAGTACAGACTAGTGACTCTTTTGCTTTTGTATTTTGCTTGGAAATAACATGCAATTGAAATGGGAGTTTGAACATATATGTAGAGAGGAATGAAAGGCTAGGAATAGCTGGAGGAGTGATAGATCCCTTTGCTTTGTAGCCAAGACATAGGCACTTGCCCAACAGTAACTTTCTGCATTTCCACTTAATTCCTTGAGAAATGTGGTCTAGAGTAATCTGGAAGATAGATCTATACTAGTCTTATAAGAAGCTTAGCATATATACATACAACATCCTGTTTGCTTTCAGAAGCACAGCAAAAGGAGATATGTATAATTCATAAGTAACACTGGCTGTTTTTCAAGCCATTTTGTGGTAAATTGAGTATGTCTTCTAACTGCATTGAGGCATCACTAGTTAGTGAACTCTTTTCTTGCAGAGGTCTCATTGTTATCACACTGCATTACCCATTATAGGTCTGTTAAGGCAGCTGTCCATGTTGCCATTAAGAACTCTTGTCAATATAAAGATATTTATAGATAATCATTCATGTATATCACATACGTAGCTGCATTTTCTCATAACTTATGTTATGTAGACAGTTGGTTACATCATCTGTGACCATACCTGCTTAGTAAAAATGGATTTTTCGCAATAGGCTGGCTGAAAGCATATATTTGAAATTTGTCAGTTAGTATCTATTATGATACAGAATATGTCGTAAGAGATTGAAACTGTAAAGAAGAAACAAAACCTTGGAGTAGGTGTCCACTCTAACAAAAATCTAAACTGAAAAAATTAGTTGTGTTTTCTAAATAACTATTTTAATTTATTTTGAAACACAGAAAAGGAAGGTAAATATTCTGCAAACACTAAAACCTCTGGAAATAGTGCCATTGAACACTATACTATTTAAAATGCAAATGTTCTTTTATTGTATCAGCTGCTTTTGAACTGAAGACAATAAACCTCTCTTGGAAATAATCAGCACCATGTCTAAAAAGTGAATTCACTTGTCTTTATTTGTACATAAAGTACTGCTTCTTGTACTTAAAATGTGTTTTCAACCAGCAGTGCAAAAAATCTTTTTCTTTCTCTTTTGTTTCTAATAGCAAATCCCAGATGTATCACCAACAGGCCGCTATACAACGTTGGTTCCTCTTTTATTTATTTTAGCTGTAGCTGCAGTGAAGGAGATAATAGAAGATATTGTAAGTATTTAGTAGCAATATTTTTTAAATAGTTTTTATATTTTTCATTTATATTATTACAAAAATTTTCTGTTGACCCATTCTTGCCTTCTGGATGCTTCTGAAAGCTTCTGAAGCTACTTATTTTCAAAGATGAAATCTTAAAAATTCTGTGTTACATTTCAAAAGTGTATGTACTATATTTACAAGTGACAATAGCATGACAAAACAATGACTGTTGTGTTTATTATATAGATTATTTCTAGTCCAGTAGTTCTTAGTAATGAAGTACAGGCATATTTTTAAAGTGTGAAGTGGAACCAAAGACTCCACAGAATCCAGTCAAGTTCAGAAAACTGCCAATTTTTGGGCAGTTCTCTTGAGTTTTGGAAAGGGTTGCAGGTAGCATAGTCTTTCCCTGCACACAAATAGTAAGCTCCCTGGGAGCATAATATTTACTGTGTTTGAGCAGAATTACAATGTACGTGCAGAAACATGATCAAGAGGAAGAGCATTGAGCTGCAAAGGAGGTTTGGAATGGAGGGTGACTGGTCACATGCTGCATTTCTTGTTGATACAGTCCACTCAGCCTTCTCCTCAATTACCTCTGTGAATTGATGGTAGGCAAGGTACAGGCCCATGGGTCCTATGAAGCTCCTGGGTCGCAGAGTTGAGTGGTCCTGCAAGACACAGTGAGGTTTCCATTAAATATTTTTCTTCTATTTGGCAATTCTAGTTTTCACTATCCTATAGTCAACTTCTTCTTAAATACATTTGTTGCTTTCTCTTTATATAAACAAAATCCCTTTTGAAAAAAAAACATAAAATCAATTCTTGTTCTTTCAGATATTTTTAACCGTTCTGCTGTTAATGCTTACAGACTTACACCATCTGTCAGTGTCTAGGCAAACATAAAAATGAGGTTGCTGCTACTGTACAAAGTGTCCTTTTTAAAATTATCTCATCCAGTTGCGTTCCTTTTGTCATTTATTTCTACCATTTGCTCTTTGCGACTTGAAGTGTACACTTTGGCAGGGTGGGGGGGAAGACAGGGCTCAGGGTTAGTGAATTTTGCATGTTTCAACTAAACCAATAAAGTTCTCATTACCAAATACTATAAAGATACCTAAATCAATACAGCCGTACTGTTTTTTCTTGGGAAAGCTGATCACTTACTGCATAGTAAAATACTGAGAGTTTTTTCCCGTAACCTTAAATTTTCATTATGTCTCAGTTTCTTTGCATAGTGAGATATCTAGGATCTCCAGGAATGGTAATCTTCAACTAATATTAAAGCTTTTGGATAGGAACCCTGTGTATTGATATCAATAAATATACTTATCAAAACAATAGTTTTAGCCCAAGAACCAAATGTTTCTTTTTCTGGAATGAAATTCCAAGAAGAAAAAGATGTTAGCAGAAGACATTATTCATGAACAGCATGTGTTTTCCATATATGCTTCAAAAGTGCAAGCAAAATTTGTGACATGCAATGCCAGATTGCCAGCTGTTTCCAGTGATTTTCACCCACTGTAGCTCAGAAAGCAACTGATATTAAACTCTTACTTTTCAAACTGGAGGAGTTTCACCCTGTGGGCAAATAGATATATGCTTTGGTCAACTTATACTTTCACACTGGTCAAGAGTGATTTATCTGTACAGTCAGCCACGTTTTTGAAAGGAGAATCTGTTGATAATCTGTGAAAATCTGGTAAAAAAATAATACTTTAACTCTGCAAAGTGTTAAGGTGGCCTTTTAAGAGCTGATAGGTCAGATTCAGATCAACATTTTATTAGCAACAAATTGCTCATGTAGCTTGACTTACTTTTTTTGAATTTACAAGATTGCTTCTGATTTTGTTTGTATTTCAAAGGCATGAATTCTGTACGTCTGTTCAAAAAGCTTACCTAAACAGATTAATTCTATTAAAATTAATTTTCCAAAACACATTCTGTCTCAGGAAAAACTGATTTCATTAGCCTTAAATACTGTATTTAAACTAGTGCTCTCCTAAACTTTTGTATTTGAGATTGGTCATACCTTGAAAATGCTGGTTGTTAATAGCTGCATCAAAAGATTACTGTCAAAAGATTTCTTACAGCTGTATTAAAACAGAGGGACATCATGGCCTCTTTAGGGGGTTGTCCTATCAATCTTTGTTTTGCAGGCATTTTCATGGAAGTGAAGTCATACGTTTATATAGTCATTTCTTAACTTCAGATCTGTATGAGACACTTACATGAAGAATTATTCCATGATGTTTGCTCTGGTATAATCATCTCCCAGTTCCATGAAAGGGCAAAGTTATGGTACTGAAATGCACCAGTTCCTTTTATAAAGAACTTGTTTAGACAGTGATTGCGCACATGAGAGGACATTCTAGTCCAACACAATTAGCCTGGAACTGGATGTGACTTTCCTGTTGATCATAACTATGCAAGTAATAGTTCTGTTTAAATGTTTCGTTGGGTTATTGAGTAGATGGGTGGGAGGGGATAATAGATGTGGGTTTTATTAGAAGTGTGAAAGCTTTATTTTATCAACAGAAGTCTTTAACCACTGTGCATTTTTAATTTAGAAAAGGCATAAAGCCGATAATGCGGTGAACAAGAAACAAACTCAAGGTAGGAAATTTTTTTGACCTTTTTAAGGAGGGGGGAGTGTTGAATTTTTGCAAATGGTAGTAATGTAATTTGAACTGCTGACAGGTAATTGAGTGGGAAATTGCATATGCAGATTACTTCAAAATTTGGAATGTAAACAGTTGAAATAATAATTTGCAGTGGTATTAGCCCCACAAAATAAAACACGTTCCAGGTTAGGGTGGGAGGTTCCTGAGAAACTTGAACATTTACTCATTTAGCTCAGGTGACATTGTAGCTGTTAAAAGATCATAATTACCAGCATATTTAGTGGGCCTACATTATAACTAAAAGTCTATGCATTTCTGAATATGTGTGATTAATACTTTGATTTTGGAGAACTATGCAATAGGAAGGAAGAGTCAAAAAATAGAACTGTCTTTCTAGGCTGCTTCAAAACTGTGGATAAAGATGAATAGAGGTTTTTTGGGTTTCGGTTTTTTGGGGGTTTTTTTCTGAAATAAATGTAACAGTTTGATGAGAGATGCTGAGATATTACGCCAGCATATTCAAAGCAAAACTTTGGAATGTACTTTTTTTTAATAGATTTTGATAAAGAAAAGTAGTTTTAAATCAGGATTATTTTAGCTCAGAAGTGAGGGAAACATTACCTAGTGTGACCTAAACAGCCTTGTCAGGTAGGAAGTCAAAGTTTAGGTTCCTACTTTGCTGCCTTCAACTTTTCATGTTATTTGTTCTGAGATAGGCCACTCTTGATAGAAATGGTCCTGGCTTTATAAACAGGAGGATGAATGAGTGTCATGTGAATTTGATTGTAGAAAGTACAAAAAATATCTCTAAGAGAAGAATCTTACATGGAATCCTTTTTAAATAAATAATAAACGTAAGTTTTTTTAGGAAGGAATGTAGTCATTGGTTAAAGGTAAACAATTGTGTAGCAGTGCTAAACACCAGAAACATAAATTTTAAAGCCTACCTAAACTGTGCATAAATCTTTACTATAAAATTTATGGGGTATGGGAGGGCAAGATAACATGACACTACTGAGTATGTAGCTCAGTAGAAGGTATGCAGAGATGATGACAGGGTGGCAAAACTATTGAGTGAAAGCATTGGGATAGAAATCTCCAAAGGACAGACCTGGAGAAACAGATAACCTCTTAGCTATACATAAAAAACAAAGGAAAACTTAAATGTAGACATCCAAAATTCTTTCATCAGTCATTCATAGCTTTTGAGATCTCACAACCAACAATTTTGGTGGCAGTGAATCTTGAAGTGCATTTTCAGTTTTTCTCCAGAGTGTACCAAGTTTTAATAAAAGACTTGTTTTACTCTCTTTCCTGACTGTTCTCCTTGATTACCTCTCATTAGGCTCTTTGACAACTGTTCCTAAAATTCCTGAGTGTTCCATGCATGCAAAGGAGCATGTTGGAAGTCAGAGGTGTAATGAGGATACATAAAATACTGCTAGCACTGAGAAACATGTTCCTTAAGCTAGTGCAGGATTCACATAAGTGCAGCATTGATCCTAGTGTACTGTCAAAGCAGTTTTTGAATGTATTGTCAAATATAATCTATTGTCAAAGCAGTAAATAAAACATTAATCAGTATGGTATTCTCTTACTTTGTTTTCATGTATTCAGCAGTTCTGTAACCCTGAAAAGCAGTGATGTGCATAGTACATTGTATATCCAGCTCCACCTTTGGTTGTCTTAGAAACATATGGAATTGTTAATGAAACAACATGTGCATGTATAGATTTTGTATGTAAGTTTCCCTTCATCCTGTCCCTTAATGACTATCTATATCTCAGTAAGCCTTAAGTAACTAACCTTTTAAATTTCCATTACTATAAAAAACCTTTTGCAGAGGATTTTGATTTATTAGGCTGCATTAGGGATGATTTTTGTTACCTCAGGCTGCATACATATATGATAGAGCAGGACACCATCAGGTGTTCTGAGGTGATGAAATCTGCATTTCTGCAGTGTGGTGAAATAGCCTTCTGTAGGGCAGATGGAAGGTGCTTTTGAAAATTGGCTGTTAGAGACAGCTGAAAAGTGGGAGATACAAATGTGAAAGGCTGCAGAAGACTATGGCACAAGTTCTCTAACCATTACATAAAAGGTAGATAGAAGCACCTCTTCTTTTTTTGGATTTAATGGATTTAACTGAGTATCAGTGTATGTTATTGGGCTTAAAAGCTTACTGGGTCAAGCTAGCGTTAGAGTACTCTTGAGCTTTCAGGTGGCTCAGCATGTTTTCATAAGTCTGACTCATCCGTTAGCTGATTTTAACTAGTTAAACCAGCAGAAAACAATCCTGAAACTAAAAATCATAGTGTCCTTCCACATAATGGGTTCAACTGGCTAATCAAAGGGTCCAACAAACACTGGAGGCAGATGCATAAAGTGGTGAGGGCACGCACCTTTGCATGCAGGGATGGCAGAACAGGACCTTCCCTCAGCAGCCAGAAACCCCTTCCTAAGAAGCTCCTGGTCACATCTGGTAACTTACTTACATTTCAGAGCTGAAGAACTCCACTGGCAGTTACTCTGCTGTAGCTATTTGTGAAACTGAGTTGTCTGGATTGCTGCAGAGTATATTTTTAATTCTCATCAGTTTTTTCATCTGCTTGGTGGCATGGCCCCGTGAACAGTATTGCTGACACAAGGGGTTGGAAGAAAGTAGTTGGTGGCACAATTATGAAATGTCTTGGGTTCCTTAAGACAGTGTTACAACCACTGTTAGAATCATGCTGAATATGTAGTTTCCCAGTGAAGAGAAATGGTTTGTCAAGATAGATTTTGTATCATGATCAGCTGATTGGTGAGACAGTCATTAAAATATCTTGCTTACTGTCAGAAAGGGAGACTGCTCCATATACCATTGCACTTGACCATATGAGCACTAATTAATTTGGGGGAAGGAAGGGAAAGAGAATTTATCTCTTCCTAAAAAATTTTTAAACTCTTTAAATAATGATTGGGGAAATCATTGAGATATACAAGAAGAGGAGTCAGTCTGGATCCTCTTTTTTTAATTCAACACATGCTTACGTAAGAACTTGGTCCTGATCAGGTACTTAAGATAAGCTTCCTGACAGTCTGAAAGCTGGAAGACACAGTGAAAGGGAACAATCCCTTAAAGCTATCTGAATATTGATGCATAGCATTGTTTTGATTTTCCTCATGCATATCAATCTTCAATAGCTTGTAACTGAGGCTGAAAAAAGTTACCTTTATTATTCTACTGAAAACACAGTCTTGACAGTCAACTAGCAAACAAGGCATAGGTTTTGTGTCATAATACTAAAACTTTAAAATAGTGGACTGTGAGTGCAATATTAATTGCAACTACCGGGGGAAAACTATGCTAAATGTTAAGCTAAAATAGCATGGATTGATTTGAAGGATTTCTAGTATGTTTATGGAGGAGATGGCTGCAGTGATCCTGAAGTTCTGTGATATGGCAATAACAGTATAACAGATGAACAATAATAAGCTTCCTGGCACCTTTTTTACAAATATTTTTAATATGAATTTTTTTTAATATGAATCTCCTCGATACTTGAACTGAAAAAAAAAAATCTTGAATTTAGCGCCCATCCTGCAGTAATTTCATAGCTTCATAGCTTTTTAACTTTGGAACTTTTTATTCCAATTACTAATCTATTTTGGAAAACACCACATTATCGTAAAATATGTATCAGATTTATTTGAGTCTCAGACCCTGTAAAATGTCTTGATTGACAATTCAATAAGATTCTATGGTACAAAAACTGTTACAAAAAATATGTGATGTATAACTTAAATGCTTGACCCAAATTCATAGAAATTACATGCTGTAAAATATTATGTAAATGAGATGTCTATATGGCTTTTAATAGGGAATCTAGTACATACCTGTGTACTGCAGTTAGAGTGTACGACTAGAAAATTCTTTCTTTTTTCCTTTTTTTTTAGTACTACGAAATGGTGCGTGGGAGATTGTCCATTGGGAAAAGGTGTGTGTCTTTATTGGTGACTTTTAGAGTATAATAAATACTTAATATTTGCTTTATTTCTCAAAATTATTATAAATTATACAAAATATCTGGTATTATGTGAAATTTATGATCTTCTGTATTTCATTTTTTGTCTGTTTATATCTGCTAATAATGCCAAGGTTGTGGGTTCGATCCTATACGGGCCATTCACTTAAGAGTTGGACTTGATCACTGTGGGTCCCTTCCAACTCAGGGTATTCTGTGATTCTGTGATTCGTCTGTCAAAACATACTTTGAAGTCAGGTTATTTTTGATGACATGTGTCAGGCAATACTGGTGAGCTTTGAGTTCAGTGAATATAACTTGAACAATATTATGGCCTATGGCAAAATTACGCACTTTCTTGGCATTATTTGGTTTACCAAGGCAGAATCTTCTTTCTGGAAACTAGTTACTTTTTTTATTTGTTAAATTTCCTTAAGTCATGAGAACTTTAAGGACAATTATGCAGTACTTAGGAAGGGACTCATAAAGGTAACTTTTGAGGACTAAATGTTTTGCTACCTATATAGCCACTTAGTCTTACTCATTTCCATACTTGAAAGTTTGAAGAAAATTTGACCCACAGTAATTTGGAAGAAAGGTTCAGATGAAATTGGCTTATACCTTTGAAGAAGCAAGAATAAGGTATATAGTGTGATGCAACAAAACAGTAATCTTAGGTGAGACTAATTTCTTCTTTAACTCAACTTTGGTCTTCCAAGAAAGTATTTTACAAAACTCACAAAACTAAAGAACTGCATACAGAAGGTCAAGGTTAGGCCTATTAAAGATTAGATTTCCAAAGAATGCCAGTGTCTTTTGAGGACAACTCCAGTTGTACAAGCTAATTTCTCTAAGTGCATGAGGTTCTAACAGTCTTTTTTTAGCAAATTGAACAGGTAAATATTTACTGTGTTTAAAACAAGGAAAGCGTATTTTGTTTGAGACCATTAACCAATTCCCAGTTTTCTTTCAGGTAGATGTTGGAGATATAGTTATAATAAAAGGCAAAGAGTATATACCTGCTGACACTGTACTGCTCTCATCAAGGTAGAGATGCCCACTGATGCTTATAGTGTAGAGGCTGGTTTCTCTACCCTGCATTTATTTATTTATTTATTTATTTGTAATTGCTCCAAGGAAATAAAGAATAAACAAAAATGCTGCTGTTTTGAAGTATAGTCTTTTGTTCATTCGGTCATGTAACATTGAAGGCAATGTTTCTTTAAACTGTGACAGTTTATTTTGCAGTTTTGAAATTACGCTGTCATTCAATTTACCCCTAAGAAAAACTTAGTATGTTATTTTGTTGTTGGATATAAAACAAATATAACACAAAAAAGGCTACTTCTCTGTCTAAAAATTGGACCTTAACTGCCATACTGAACTAGGGTGGTTTTTTTAAATGTACCCAACAAATTGCATCCCATAAGTAAATCAAAATGCATATATTTCAGGAAACAAAAGTAGTTTTAATGGATATAGTCACCAGATTGATAGTTGAATCAGGAAAAAAGTGAATGTGAGATGTGAACCATCAAATTAGCACTGTCTTTATAAGCTGAACACTGACTTTATTATATATATACTATGATGATTTCAGCACTGAAAGCAAGACTTACTTTATAACATGTTATCCTGTGACTGTTTTTACATGGACAATCAGAGATTGTTTATCATCATTTCCTTGGACAGTATTATTTAAAAAATCCACATCTTATGTGGAAGATGCACATTTTTCAACATCTATTTGATCAGGTCAACAGACAACATATTCTAAGAATACTTTTTAATTAATATTATTTAAATGTATTTTATTTTTTTGTTCTGGTACAAGCAGAAGCATTATTTTTTTGTGTATGACTATGATTTAGGTATAAACACTATGATCCCACTGAAATTAATGAATCCACTCATACCTACAATTAATAAATTTAGGATCTGATGTGTTTCTGTTGACAGACTGCAGTATAGACTAGTACATTGTTTATTCTGTTTTCCAGTATATCTCAAAATTAAGTGTAGCTCTTTCTAAAACACTTCTATTAAGTCATTATTATATACAAAGTAGTTGCCAGAGAATACTGTAAATTTTCCCCACAGTCTGTCTTCAGTGCTAATGTTTGTCATAACTTAGCCGTGTTTGTATTGAGTGTCCTCTGTAAACCTTTTACTTCTGTACTTTGAGAAGCATTTGTAAATTTTATTGTTGCTTCTCCGCTAAGATCTTCATAGGCGGTACACCATGCAGCAAGAACACTTGTTCTGTTGGCCTGATAATAGCTTCTGTCTTGCTAACCCTGGTGTCTTGCAGATGGAACAGATTATATCCTCTCAGAGCAGCTTCTTCATAATCTTCCTGAGTAATCTTCTAAATTTGAGTCTATGCCGAGGTATCTTCACAATTTTGCCCTTTTGGATTTGAAGGACACTTGCATCATAATGTTCTCCAGTTGTGGTTTGCACGCAGAAAAGTACCAACTGCCTGAGAAGCCTGCTTCACAAGCCTTGTTCCCCCAAAGGAATCTTCTATTGTGCTGATAAATTGAAATAATAGTTAGCTGCTACTGGACTTGGTCAAGACTGTTACTGCTTTGGTTAACCTCACTTTACGGCCCTTATCAGAACACATTATGTGTGTCTAACTATGACCATTACTCACCTTGAATTTTCCTGTCAGGTTTTCTTCCAGGATCCAGTTTGCAATGGGGACTCATTGAATCTTGATTGCTTTTCTGGTCCTGGTTCAGGCATTTCTTCCAGCTAAAACATCCTCCTTAGTTACATTACTAGGATTCTGTTGCAGCTCTCCTTCCAGGAGAGAGCCCTATACTACTGCATAACCTCTGTCTGCATACCAGGATGTACTCTCCTGCATCTCTCACCTCCATGTGGCCATGTATGCTCCTAGAAGACAGTCTCATCAGTTTTGCTTTTCAGGTGTTTATTGATGTGCAGTTACATTTTACATTTCAAAAGCAGTGCAAGTCTCTGGGCCTGGTTTTAATTCATACTAATATTTGGTTCTTTTTGCTGGCAATGCCAGTTTTTGGAGAACAAAGGGATCTTAATTACTGTGGGAAACTATAATGTCTTACAGTGAAAGGACACAAACTGCTGAGATTTAATTCCATATGGTTCTTGCTAGTTCAGTGTTCACAGAAATTTACAAAGCAGAAACAAAATACAAAATAATTATCAGCATGTCTACATAGAAAAGGTACTTGTCACCTGACTTCAGAAAAGTTGATGGAAAATCTTTTGCTGTGGCTTTTATTTTTTTAACTGATGTATGAAGTGGCTAGAAACCTTGTCAGTTGAGAAATAAGCATAATAGGGGTTTTTTTACTGTACAGTGTAATTGTGTTCTGCGGCGTAAAATTGGTGCCTTACAGTAAAACAATCCACTTGAGTAAAAATGAAAGTGTTCTAGCTCTTTTTTTTCTGACCTGATTAAAATAGGTTTTGAAAAAATGGTCATCAGACATTTTAATTAACATGTATTTTTTGAATAATAATTTCAAATTCTGTCTTTTTGTCTTTGTTTTCATTTGTTTTGGTTTGGTTTGTTTGGTTTGGGTTTTTTCCGTCACTTATTTTTCTGTTCTAATCATTTCAAACTGGGATGTGTAGGTGGCAGTAGGGGAAGTAGTGAAAGTGACCAATGGGGAACATCTCCCAGCTGATCTCATCAGTCTGTCTTCAAGGTTAGAATAAACTAGTTGCACAGGATAAGTGTATGTGGGTCCTCATATACCAAATACAAACAATGCCATATTGATAATCTTTGCTTTGCTGTTCACCTTTCTTCAACGAAACCTACACATTTATAAACTTAGTAAGCGTTCAGTTAATAAAAGTATGGATCATTAAAGCATAAATACACAATAACAGTCCAAGAAATGATAACTTGTCTCAGTCCTCTTTTTTCTGTTACACTATCCCCATGAAATTTTATCAGGCAAGATGTCATTGAATAAACACAGTTAAACACCAGGATAAATACATGCTTAATTCCTTAGAGCAAATTAAGAGGAATATACATTTCTACCAACCCACTGTTTTTAGCAAAGAATATAGTTTAATGTTGGTTGGAGTGGTAGAGGACCCTCTGCACAAACTTGAATGTTGCACAGTCTCTGCTGCATGCAATGGCAAAAGCAGCGTTTGTCTTGTGTATTGTGACAGATGCATGTTTCTTAGACACGTCAGCTTTGTGCTATTGTCTGCACTGTTACCACACCTTGTTTTTCCCTAACCAATCAATGGGCCTGCCTTGATCTAACTGTAACTTACTTCGGAGGTCACTGCAATCTGCTGCAGTTATTGCAATTAAGCATGTGTCTCATTTGAAATGTCTTTGCTGCCTTAGTCTGTTTTAAAAGTGCTTCAGAAAAATAGTTTGTTTTTTATTGTTAACTAATAAAAATGCTAAAATTGTGTTAATGTCTTATACCGGTGATTCCTACCAAACAATCTAAATAAAAGTTATTTATATTTTTAGAAAAGTTTGCCAAGAAGAAAACATTAGCCTGAAAGCAGCTTATGGTAATGATTTGTCACATTTTAATGCTTGTACTTTACAAAATTGTGTTAGAATAACCTCCTTAACATTATCCTGCAAAAAATCTAAAATTAAGTCACTTATCAGTAGCCACTGTCACATTAAGAAAGAAAATTTTAAAAAGGGTTGATGCTTGAATTTCATCTTAGGAAGAAGGAATACATTAGAAGCTTCAAAGTGTGTGCAGAGTAAACCTTTAAAGTTTTATGACTTACTTGGTCCTTTTCAGAATCAAAACTTCTTTCTTTCATAGATTTAAGTAGTAGGTGTTCTGTCTTCATGCTCAGAAAATGCAAGCTGACTGGAGTAATTCAGAAATCCTGACCCGTTAGGCCTTTTCTTGTTTACTGTCTACTTGCAGAAAAGTGCTTTTCTCCTTCTGTATCTCTGCTTTCCTACTTAACAATTTTATCATGATTGTAATATGATTTTAAAATCCAGAAGTATTTTACAAAATCTAAAATAATTGTTGTGTTACACATCAAAAAAATTGTATTGGAAAAGGTAAATGCAGGGAATAAGCCATTGCTCAGTATGTGTCAAATAGATGAAATATTCAAATAGTAATGTTCTATATGAAATTCAAACTTCTACCTTATAAAAAAGTTTTTGAAATTACATAAGGATGGTACATTTCAAAAACTGTATTATGTTACCTGCAGTTTAGACTTTTTTTTGCAAGAAACCTTTTGTCTAAACTACTGTGCCTAGTGTAATAGGTACTACAAATGCACTATACCTGTTCCAGCATCCTAATCTTGTGTATAAAGATAGAACACTTTTGCTGCGTACAGCACTTTTATCAATGTTTCATCTAAGAAAATAGGTTTTGGCAAACTTTTCTGAAAATGTACTGTTGGTTTTTACAGATTTGGCTGTAAATTATTCTAGTTCTGAAGATTTGATAAGACAAACCTGTTTGCATAAATGGGTATTACAAGATTACAGGAAGTTTATGGATTTTGACGTTATAATTTTAAATTCAGGAATTTTTTTTCTTAATAGTGAACCACAGGCCATGTGCTACATCGAAACATCTAACTTAGATGGTGAGACAAACTTAAAAATTCGACAGGTAGGAATTCCACTTTTGAGAATATTGCTAATGTTATTTTGCCTATTATTGCTTATAAAAACATTTTATTGCATTAATGGCCATTTTAGAAGACTGAAATTTTAGTGATTTGAATAAAAAGCTACAGGTTATTGACATCATAAAAGCAGAGGAATGAATGGTTACTCCTAAGTCATTCTTTCTGCTTTGTTTTAGGGTTTTTCTTTGGGAAAGTAGGTAGAAATGTAAGTACTTTGAGCATTAGTTTTGTTTCTAGAGAATAGATGAGGTAGATTCGCTGCAGACAGCAGCTGATCGTGCCAGTATTGTCCATCAGGGACAGGTAGGGAATAGCAATTTTTTTAGTGAGTGTACTGTCTCTACACAGGGGACAGTCTTGCTGACCTATGTGTTGGATTATGACCCTGTGTTGATCATTATATTTTAACATGCCAAGGTGACTTTTTTCACTGTAGCATCCAGCAGTGTGACAGCAAAGTGTAGCTGGCCATTTTGCTCCCACAGGGATACTTTTTTTCTGGTCTTGCACTATCAAATTTATAATATATAGATTTATTATTGGATAGTGATTTTTAATGTCATGACAAATGAATTTTGTTTACAGGGTTTGTCGGTAACATCAGAGATTAAGGACACAGAAAGCCTGATGAGACTTTCAGGCAGAATTGAATGTGAGAGCCCAAACCGACATCTCTATGACTTTGTTGGAAACATCAGACTGGATGGGCATGGGTATGTAAATGCAAAGAAGAAGATTTCAGGAGATTCAGTTTACTAGTAGATCCTATATGTTGTTAAACTCCCGAAGTTAAAATATTAATAGTAAATATTTTTTTTTACATATTCCTTGCTAGACTTTATTCTTTTGAAAAACTAAAGGCATAAAACCTTACTTCTAATGTCTACAACTTAAACTGTTATAGTAGTTGTCCTTCAGAAACCAATAGCTATTAATAGAAGTTCTGGAATATGTACATAGTAATATGTACATATTCTTAAGCAACACATCTGTTAAAGAAGCTGAATAGAAATAGTTTCTTGTCTGTTTTTTTCATTGTTTTCTTTTGTTTGTTTAAATCTCTAGTGGAATGAAATTCATCACTCTATACCTCAAATTCTTCTAATTTGATAGCTGAAAGATGTTTAATGCCATAGCTTACTGAAAGTATACTCCTTTAGAAATAGACCACATGCATTTACAACACACATTTGTAAAACTGCTTCAAAATTCTGAGAATACTGAAGTGTATACCAGATACTGATATTTGGAGTCTTCTGTAGGTTCACAGAAGAGTCATTGCTAGATCCAGAACTTCTAAGTCCTTCATTCCCAAAGATTTACAGTATTTCTTATTTATTTTGTAGGTACTTATTTTTCCATATCCAGTATTATTCATGCTTGTGGTTTTAGACTGATACCTATAGTACTAACTAATTATTAAATACCTCCTTTTTTTTTCCCCCGTAATATTCCATTTTTTTATTTACTGATTTCTTACAGATGCATTCCAGGAGTTTTCAGTCTCAAGAGTGTGGATCCATTATAATTCCACTGTACTTGTCATTAAGAAGAGAAAAACATTTACCTGTAATTCTTCTCTGAAGGTAATAGTTATAACAGATCCACACATTTGTTCTTCTTCCCTAGCTAGAGGGAAAATCGCACTTTTCTTTTTAATCAAATAATTTAATTTTTAAAAATTGATTTTAAAAATCAATACTGAATGTGCTGATGGCTGTTATGCCTGAAGAATGTGTAGGAGCATGCCATCTGCTGGTCAAGCAATTTTTCATTTGAGAAATCCAGTTTTGGAATATTTTTACTATAGTTCTGTGCAATAGGATAGTTCCAAAAAGTGTGGCTCTAATATAATATTTACCTTCAGTGAAAAAGAATTGCAGGTAAGTAACTCTTTTTGGATCTTGACCTTAACTTCAGCCTGAAAAATCAGGGATGAGTTCTTTTTCTGCCCATATTAGAAGTAGCACAGATTCATCTAATTGATACTTAGTTACCCAAATCTTTAAGACCTTCCTACCAGATTATGTAGATGCAGCAGTTGTGTTTTACATTTTATCCACTAGTATCTTAACATATTTGCAAAAGCAGTAAAGGATACTGAAAAGATATCTCCTTCTTCTTTCTCTTTATAGAGGTCGTTAGAGTGCCATAAATGTTGCATCTGGTTGACCTTTTAAGTCTGACAGTTTTTCCTTCATGGGAGAGCAACTCAAAATAAAAAAGATTCTTTCTTTTTTCTTTTAGATACTCAGTATTCAGGGAGGTAGAACAGCACTATGGTTATTTTGCCTTTTAGCTAAATCTGTGGACTAAAAGAGGCAAAACTTCTCTTGGCATCCTCAGCTTTTGAGTGAACTACCACTTAACTCCAAGTGTGCAGCTCTTTATTTTGCTCTTGAATATACAGAAGTGTGTCAACTTGGTTTTAATCCATGAAGACAATTAGCTAGAGAAAGGAGAAAAGTTCTTTAGCCTGGATTAATTTGAAATGATGACTAGACAGTGGCTCAGAGAATGGTGAGGGCATTGTGCAAAACAAGGGCAGATACTGGTTATCCAGACCTAAAGTAAATGTTTTCCTGAAGACATTCTTAAAATTTTGGATAAGAGTGAGGGATGAATCAGTGGATTCTGCATTAGAAAGGACTTTACTACATATTCTTTACACTTTTTAGAAAGGAAAAACTTGGGAAGATCAGGAAGTAGCAGACAGAGTCTTAGAACTCACCTGACTCCTGAAGGAGTACAGGAATTAAGATCTGAAGGTTTTGACTTTGTTTTCCTCTCATTTATTAGAAGGAGCATAAAGTCTTGGCATTCCAGAGAAGGTCCACAGTTCAAAAGATTTCTAATTTACCTATGGGAGACTTGCATATAGCCACAAAAAATTATTTTCCTTTCATCTTCTGTGACATTCATGTTAGTGTTAATAGACTGAAAATATCTCATTATTCTTGGAATGATAGGTAATCCATTCCTTAACTGAAATGTCTGTCTTGTGTTGAGAAGTGGTCCTGAAGTCTTAGAATGCTGCTGATCAAGGGACACCAATAAATGCAAGTGCAGAAGCAATATTTGATGGCAACAGAGGTCTCTCTTAATGATTCTGGGGTAATTCAAACCCCTGAGGTTCCTTTCATAATGGAAAGAACATTCAGTCTTCTAATTTTGCCATGATATGAACACATCTCAAATACAAAAGCAGCACACTTCAGATTTAGAAAACAAGTAAATATCAATAAATATGTTTAATATCAGTAAGTATGTTTTATATTTCAGTTTTGTTTTGCCATACCTTCTTCTGATGGAGTGCCTGCATCTAGAAATTGTTTTCCATGGCAATATCATTCAGTGTTTCAGTTGATGAGATATACTTTGTTGCTGGGGAGGACAATTCCTTAAACAGTCAGTAAGCTCTTTGCTAGTTTCCTAGAAACTAAGTTGTCCTGGGGTGGTGTTTGTTAGTTGTTTGTTTTTTGTAGAAAAGCACTCAAATATTTTTCCAGAGTACTTTTTTTCCTCGTTTCTGTAAGAACTGATTCCAAAAAACTTGTTTGCCACTGATAATTTTAGGAGAGGAGTAATGTGTTGTTGCCTCTTTATTTGCAGTCTTTAAATCTTAAAAGTTTTGTGTAAGAGGAGGGAAAGAGACATGATGATCCGGAAGAAATTATTGCCTAAAACTCCGTCACTGAGACTGACTATATTCACTGTGCTACCCAAAATGTTACCAAATATCATGGCTTTCTCAATCACTTCATATCTTCTATATCAGACATATAATTGCTCTTACTAATCAGTTTATTTGTGATCTTAATAATGTGCTGTTTTAGAGATAGTTTTGGATTAAAATGCCAAACATTAGAGCACTTTTGACAATTCTCAAGTGGTAGCTGGTATTTATAGAGAAAGCTCCAAAATAGGGCATGATTGTCCAAGGCAAAGAGTAATATTTACTGAATATTTTTATATTTTAAGAAAAGCTTGAGCTACATTATATGTGTAAGGTCAGCTGTCTGAATTTGAGACAGTTAAATGTTTCCAATTTCTTCTGAAGGTTTGTTGCTCCTTTGCTCTACACAATTTTAAAAGAGCAGCAGAAAAAGTATTTACCTGGTTTTGCAGTTTAAAGAATGTGCATGAAATATTATTTTTAATTTTAAATAATTGTGTTTAAAAAGGATCTTTATTCCACTGGAAGATTAGATTAAGTTGAGAGTTCACAAAATTACTTCATTTGAAAATTGCTTTTGAATATCAATTTTTTAAGAGAAAATTTAGGAAAAAGCTTTGTAATTATAAATCACAGGAAAATTAGACATTTTTAGTTTCAGTTGGCTTGTTTAGTGATATCATATTGAAATTAGTAGTCCGTAATAAAAATTAAATAATATTTTTTGAAACTTAAATTGTAAGACTTGTCAAGTTTTTTTCTGTCAACAGTCCCAATAAGTTAACAATAAAAATTAGGTTCCTAACGTATTTACTGTAATCATCTAAATTTTGAGAAATTAGTTTTAAAAACTGCTGATTATTCATTGACATTGATTGTTTTAATGTTAAAATGTAAAACTTCTTCCTTCTAGTACTGTTCCATTGGGATCTGACCAGATTCTTCTACGAGGAGCTCAATTGAGGAATACTCAATGGGTTCATGGGATAGTTGTATACACTGGACATGACACAAAACTTATGCAGGTTTGTCACTTGGATTTTCTCTAAACTATCTTTTTTGTTACCTTAATTTACCATTCCACAGTACAGAAAATCCTTTCAGAAAACATGGCTTGATTCAATATAGTAGTAAAATGTCAGTTATAGACCATCTTCCATATGAACTAACACCATTAAAAATAAAGCAATTTCCTGTTATTTTTAGTCAATCATAAAGTAGTTTTTCCACTAGTAAGTATATTCATTGATTTTATTTTGTAGCTTGTGTTTTGAAAACTGTTTTATTAGCGAGTTGGATCATTGTAGTTTGCCTGTTCATCTTTTTTTATTTTTGACTGCTTCTAAAACTACTCTTATGGAGCTTTTGTTCAAGTACAAAGGCAAGCATTCTTGTCGGGAAAACAAAATGAGGAGGGAAGAGACTGAAATCACTTTGCCTGGTGTATTTTGAAATATCGAAATTAAGATGTATTTGTTGAGAAAAAAAAGGCCTTTCAGATTGGTCATACATGTCTTATTTATTGCTTTCCCAATTTGTAAAATAGTTCCTTGGAAAAGTGTGTTTGTATTAGCAGTTGTCATCTACAGCACTAATACGGTATACGCACATTAATTTTTTATGTTCACTGATACCTGTTGCTGTTAAAAGTGTTCTGCGTGATTGTTCAAGCTGCTTGTGACACAAATCTAAAGCTCTAATTCTTAGATTTATTAGCTGCTTTTTTAAAAAAGTAAAACGGCATTTATATGATGATATATTGGAGAGAATATTTAGAAAAGGATGCAGTAACATGTAATTTGAAAGGCAAGAACCGTTTGACCTCATCTGGTATTTAATAGCCACTTTGTTTTTTGTCTTTTGCAGAATTCGACAAGTCCACCTCTTAAAATGTCTAATGTGGAACGTATTACAAATATTCAGATTTTGATTCTGTTCTGCATCCTTATTGCCATGTCTTTGATTTGCTCTATTGGTTCAGCTATATGGAATCGAAGGCATACTGGAAGAGACTGGTATCTTGACCTAAACTGTAAGATGTAAAATAATACATTAATATTTTAGTATTCAACTGCCTGTCATACTTGGAAAGGAGGATGATTACCATCCTTTGCACAGTGGGTTTTTTGTCAATCTCTTGTTCTTGGTTGTTGACTAAAGTCATTAGGCTAGGTATACCACAGCAAGTATAAAATTTGCCTGACTGTGCCATCTAAGCTCTTGCTGAATTCAAGAAGGGTGAGATTTGTTGTTTGCCTCTACATCTTTCAGGCACTATATCTCTGCATCTCAGCAAAGTCTGTATCAACATTTCACTGGCATAAACAGTCAAATTCCTAACCATCAGACTAAAACCACTTTGCGGTTTTAGCAATAGATTACATTTAAAGCTGCAGTGACTTTTCTGAATTTTTAAACTCACTTATTCCAGGAAGTGATGCTGTGGCTTTTTAATTTTTACTCTACAGGCATTTAATTACTGACTGCAAACCTCAGATCTTAACAGACTTTTCCTAAAGAAAGGTAAAAGAGGCACAGAAGATCTCATCTAACATAGTATTCTGGGCAGCTGTGCTTAAGGTGGATGCAAGGCAATGTGATGTTATGTAGGCCTTCATAGGAGTAGGCAACTTGTAGATTGATCCTCTGTGAGGACACTAGATTTAAAGGAAATTTTCGTGAATATACTTTGGACCAATTATTCATTATATCAGAATTTCTTATGGTGGGCCTAGAGCCTTCTTTACTTAGGCAGTAGAACCAGAACTAGACTTATTGCTTCTGAAACAACAGTCTTGAGTACAAAGCTTCCGAATACAGTCATCAAAGTGGGAATTAGAGGAGTTTGGTCAGTTTTAGAAGAAAAATCTTGGAGTTCTGGTTTGAAGACACTCTTCTAAGACTTGGGTGTCTGCCTTTATGACCAACTTTTGTTTATTGAGAACCTTGCTTCTCTTTGATGCTGGGGAAGAAACTTTTTTTTTTTTTTAAATTAAGAAACTTAACTTTCTTGTTTTCATCTTGAAGTAGAAAAAAGTGAAATCATACATGGATTACTGACAATTTCCAGTAATCAAAGGATGGCATTAGCTGTGCTTCATCTGAGTCTTCTTTTC
>JAWWEU010000125.1:50270268-50314942 GCA_035583155.1 Acropternis orthonyx
CCGCCGCCCCCCCCCCCCCCCCCCACCTTTTTTTTTGATGCTGTGAATCAGATATTGTAAGTCTGAAGTAGTCTTGTGTTCTTCATTCTGTGGGTGTTTTAATGATAGTCATGCTGTTTATATGATGTCATGACATCCATTAAAACTTTCAGGGCGAGTCAAGTTAACTTACCATCCTGACATGGCTTACCTAGGCTTAGACAGGACTCAAGGATTTAACCACATTCATTGGATTTGTGTACATGATTCTATGAGGTTACATCTTCAGTTCAGGTGATGAAATGAAACAGGCATTTTGAAGGCTGAAGAGACAACATGTTTCTCAGAAAGTTAACAGCTTAGTTTGTGATCTGACTAAGAAACAGTATCATCATTACCGCTTTGTGTTTGTTGTTTGTACAAGAAGGTTTTTACCTAGTCATAACCAAGAACACCTACTTTAAACAGGGTGTTTGTTCTCTCTCTGAAGAGTGTAAATGAATTACTCTTTTCTTTCTGTAAAGCTTTTCTTCCCAGGAGGCTAGTTCCAGTTTAACTGGCAGACCATGAAGGATTTTTTGTTACAAACCTGTAAAGGCCATTTGTATTGTGCTGGTAATATAAATAGTAGCATAGTTTGAAAGAGGTATTGTCTGTTACTGCTGTTTAAGTGTTCTGAATGTGCAAGTGTTGAATCTTTTAAGTTTTCTGGTAGATATGTAGTATTAAGTATATATAATATAAGCATGCAAGCTATAAAAATGCATTTATATACATCTTAAAAATTCAGGCACACATTCAAAGAGAGATTTCATCACTGTAATTTGAATGTGTTTGGAAGCATTTTGGAAAAAAATTTGTAATTCAACCTTCTGAATACATCTTAGAGGATCTGGAGACCATCAGTGGAAGAGAACAGACACCTGGTCCCATTAGTGTTTCTGCACTATGGTTTTCAGAGATTATTGTATTTTATAGAGTAATTGTAATGTTATTCTTAGTCTGCTATTAATCTGTAATACTATAAATATGATACAAGAAACCCTCAGCTGAGGTGGCAGCTGCTTTGAGCTCACTTAAGGGGAATGGTGGTGTTTCTTTTTGACAACCATTCAGGAGTCCTCTCATTCCTTTTGCAAATGTCAGCTGTACTAATAAGGTTCTTAGCTGAATTTGTCGAATCCAATCAACTATTTTGCTTATATATGTTATTTTCCCCTCTTTTAGGTAAATAATTCTAAATTGTTTCAGCTTTGTAAACTTTGAAGTGCCTGATACATTCATCTAAATGTCTTTCTTAAAAAGTGTTGTCAAATATAATATTAGACAAAAATGAAAGATTATTTTTTTAGTAAAAAAAAAAAACAACTTTCAAAGAAACTTTTGTGAATAAAGTAAAATTGTTTCAATGCATCATTCAGACTTACCTTCCCTAAAACATGCTTTTTTTAATTATTCTATATTTCCTGTTACCTAATTTTGATTGTTACGATAACAAATGGCACTAAATTCTAGTTATATAGCCAGTATTTAAGTACAGCAGTAAGAAGTTATTCTGCATGCTGAAATTAGTGTACAGTTTTTAAAGAATAGAGGAAGAATCTTTCATTAAATTTTTGTTGACCATTATTTGTCCTTATCTGTTAATACATTTTGGTTGTTTGCTGCTTACATGATTAATCACTCTCTGACATCTTTTTTTCTTTTTAGCCAACTGCACCTATATTATGTGAGTTTTTGACTATGATGGCAGTGTGTCATACAGCAGTTCCAGAAAGAGAAGGTGATAAAATTATATATCAAGCAGCATCTCCAGGTGAGACTCAAGTAACCAACTGAACATACAGTAAAGTATTCTATCAGCTCAACAAGCAAATTTTATTCAGTTTATTGTTTTTTGAAGTATTGTCTAAAATTAAAATAGACTTATCCTCAAGAAAAATTGGTATCATCTAAAATCAGTTTTATCAGAAAAGGACTTAGACTTTTTAAATTTTCTTCAGAAAATATGTATGAATGTCCTATAGATTATGTAAGGGTGAAGAATTATTAACCATACAGCACTGCTAAGGTATTGTCAGATTGCTGTAGAATTCTAAAGGAACTGCTCAGATGTAAATAAAAATCAAATCAGGACACAAACTGATGTCCTTGCTTCTGAACTTGTTCTGTACTTGGTAACCATGATACTGATTTGGAACAGAGACTGTGTGATCAAAACAGAGATGTTTCTAATAGGATAAAAGTTGTGATAAGTTCTATTAGAGACTGAGGAAAGATTTTAGTGCAGAAGGTCTGTTTCAAGTCTACTGTGGTTCATAGACAATTTTTGAATTCAGGAAATGATAAAGCAAAGCAAGATGATTAAAATATGCTGAACTCTGCTGAGCAAATGTACTGTAAGTTATGATGGGAGAAGTTACACAAAACGTAGAGGGTCTTCCCTGTCTGCCCCAGCTCCAGGTAGTTGTCTCTCTAAATTCTGTCCTTTAACAGCTGGAAGACACAGGCAGAGGTAAGGCCATAAATAAAGCTAACTTGGTCATGGCAATGTTCTATTGGGCACTGTAAGCAAATTCCATTCTGGAGTCCTGAGCCACTTGGAGAGAACTGATGACTATTGGAGTCAAGGTTGCTGGTTGTAATGTTTTCTGACTGTAGATGTTGAAATTATCTATTATTTACAAGAATGACTTACCACTCTTCTCTTCAAAACCAGAACTTAAACAAAAAGCAATGTACCTTGTCCAGTGCCCTACTGAGAAAGGTTTGAAGAGGATACTCTCATTACTGAGCGGAGAGGCCTGCTCCTTTCAGGGCTTATTTTCTCTGAACTGTAATAAGCTTTCATCAGGTTTAACAGGAGTTAAACCTTTGTTAGTCAGGTTTAACAAAGAATTCTTTCGAGCACCACATCTAATCTAAAAATTCAGAAGGGAAAAAGGAAGTCAAAAGTAGAAAAGCTTGGACTGTGTTGATTCAGTCATGGAATGAACTAATAATTTTCTGGTACATTTGTAAAATATCTATTTAACTTGCTGCAGATGAAGGAGCATTGGTCAGAGCAGCCAGACATCTTCGTTTTGTATTCACTGGAAGAACACCTGACTCAGTAATCATAGAGTCTGTAAGTATATTGGCGTGACATTACTTAAATGCAGCAGATGTAAATACAGTAAATTATAGCCTGTGAATAACTGCATCATGATACATATGTATTGCCATTTTGTTTGGCTGGTTTTTGTTCTTTTGCTTGTGGTTTTTATTAATTCTCTCCTTTTTTTTGATTTTGGGATTTTTTTTTTATCCTTTAGTTGGGACAGGAAGAGAGATATGAACTGCTAAATGTCCTGGAATTTACCAGGTAAACAGCATGTTTTGTACTTAGTGTCTTTTTGTGAAAATACTTTATGAACTTCTTGCATGGATAAAAATTGTTTGCATTTTTCATATTTTTACTGGCACAGTATGCAGGTTGTGTAGCTTTTATCTCTGTAATGTGAACATGCTATAGACAAAACAGTGTACATGATTAAAATTACACTTCTGATTTTATTGTAAAACATTTTCAGAGCCTTTTTCTTTTTCCTGTTGTCTACTTTGTGACTTATATTTTTCGCTTTTGCTTTTGCTCAAAGATCAAAAAAAATCTTTGGTCTCAAAACTTTAAAAAATTCTGTGAAAAGACCATACAGGAAAGTACTCAAACTTCTAAATCTATTTCTGAAAGCCCTGGTGCCGTATGATTTTTTTAAAAGTGTATTTGTCTTGACTGATAAAATTTTGCATTTGACCTTAAATACACTTGCATAATTATGACTTTTATAAATACCCTAGACTGAAACTCATTATCTTCTGAGCAGCATCACTGCAGCATTGACCAGTTAGTTTTCTTGGAAAATGAGCTTTTCACAAACTTAACTTTGCTTTCAGGAAAAACTTTATGTTAAAGGATTTGGAGTTATAAAGGTACTCATAAGAAATATGGATGAAGTACCACTTCTAATGTAAAGCTGTTTAAATTTTAGCCATGTATACTGTCTGTGTTGTGTGTTTGCTTAGGCCCACTGCTTACTTTGGCACAGTATAGGGAAGGGATTTGCACGTAGGGGAAGCTCCTTTTTTTTCTGACAATGATTGCTTGTAATTGTGCCTGTGAAAAGTGGTGGTTGTTTTCCTTCCTGTCCTATTATGTTTCCTTTGAGCTTAGCTAAAGAAGTGAAAAGATCAAAAAATTAAACAGTCCAAGGCGGTATTGGAGAGCCAGGCTGAAGATGTATAGGTTAGGTGAAATTAGAGAAGTAGTTGCCTATCATTATAGTAGTAGCAATAATAATAAGAAACATAATGAAAGATCACCAGAGTGAAAAGAAAATAATGCAACAGAAAGTAATTTTTAGAGTTTTAAATGTCTTGTAATGTCTGCTTGTAATTAATACTGGTTTTATATATCTTTGAGGACATTCTTGAATTTTTTGAGATAAATGCCATGGTTTCATTTATTTGAAGGCACTGCTTGCACTTTCTTTTCTGGAAAGTTAACAAGTATGTAGTGCAAAGTGCATTGTTGTTAACTGGACATCTACGAAAGTTCATACTGCATTCCTGGAGTAGCAGTGAAGAATTCCTACTTTGTTTCTCTTTGTGATTTCATAGATTTCTTTTAAACTTCTGTATCAGTCTAAAATTATAATTTAAACAGTAGTACTTTATGAAGACAGGAGAATTACTTTTAAATCTTAACCTGTGGAGGATTAGATTTTTTTGGTGGATGCCAATCACACAAGTTTATTAAGTAGTTAGGTTTTTTTAAGTGGTTTTCTTATTCTGTGATATTTAGCTTTGCTTGAAACTGACTCGTTGGAAGCACTAGAGGTCACCCGTGTTCCACAGCAAGAGAAATTTTGGCTCCAAAACAACACCCTTTGTATGGGTAGCAGCATGTATCTGTATTGAATAAACTGTTAAGAATTTGCAGGTGTTCAAGTTTTTCCCAGAAAAAAAATTCAAATTCCTTGCAGCTTTCCAGTACAAGTACGATTAAGACTCTTCTACAAGTAGAGTACAACAGTGTCAACAGTTGTTAGGGTAGTCTTTCAGAGAAGTATGTTACAGAAGTAAAACTTGCAGGAATGCTTGGTAGAGTTGTTGTTTATGGTATTTTCTTTACAGTGACTATAGTTGTGCCTGTGAAAAGAGAGACTTATACAACATGCTAATTTGTTCATAGCAAGGAGGTAGCTGTCAGTCTAACTAGCAAGTGAGCATACTGAAAGTCTTATACTGGTAATCCTTAACCAGTTGACAGTAAATTCTAAAATGTAGTGCTAATCTCTGTGGAGTTAATAGTATCTTACTAACTTGTGCTGAGTGTATGTTGGCTGCAGTATTTAAGTCTGCTCAGATGCCGCAAGTGCTGTGGTACCTTAAGTTTGAGGAAGTGAAGGATTTTTCAGATCTTCTGCTGTTCAGGGCTCCCAGACTTTTAGGGAAAGAATTGTGCAGTGTTGTGCTTGTTCTTGTTTTCTGTCACCTGGAACTGTAACAAATAGAAAACTGCAGCTGTCTCTTGGCAGCCAAAACCAAGTCCTAGGGTATGTATCTGCAGGGCAGAGGAAAGCAAGGCACCATGTCAAAGATCCAGAAGCACAGCATGTCTTATGTTTGGTGTCATCCCTGTGCCAGCTGTGTGCACTGTCTTTTTACCTGGGCCAGAGTGAAAATGAATTAGATTCTCTGTGTGTGATTCCTTGTGTCATGAAGCATAAGCGATGTCCACTATTAGTGCACAAATTGCACATCAGTCCTTGCATCAGCATGTCATTACTAGCAGTGCTACTGAATGATGTTTTGATTTGTATCTGCTTGTTTTCTTAGAGAAATTAATTGCATTTTCAGCACCAGAATTAACTTCACTGGCAAGTATTGAGTATATATGTAGTAATAATATCTCAATATCTGGAGTATGTACTATGTATTGATTTAATAGCTCATTTTCATCTGTATCCCTGGGGAATACCTCCATACCCTCGCAGAAACTGTCTGTGATAGTTACAGTTTAAAGATTCTTGCCTAAATTTCTGTATTTTTTTGTTTAGAATGCCAGTGTATTTACCTGAAATACATACCTTGACTAGTCTCTCCTGTTTGATCAGTTTTATGAGTAATCCACGTTGCCTTGACCGTTTTATTGGACAGACAGAAGGCCTTTTAAAGCATTTGAGACCTTACCTCTATCATTCAGAGAGGTCCAGAATACACTGATCCTGTTTTGTGACTGAAGACTGATACTTCTAAAAGTTAAAAAAAGAATGAGTGATTGACAGAGGAGGTACTAAAACCTCTGTAGCAGTGTTTGTTTTCTGTGATTAAACCAAGTCAGATTTTAGAATAACAGGGGGCCATCAAGAGCTACTTCCTAAAGGGGCAAATCTTGTGACTGGGGGAAGTATTTCTGTCCCTTCAAGATGCTTCTGTTGAGTTGTAGTCCCATGGCAACTCCATGGGAATGACCAGCTATTCTGCCTCCTTATCACAGCCCAAAGGGTTACTCACCCTTCAGGTGTATAGAGATCACGGCAGTGGGTTTGCAGGATTCCATAGCACATGAGGACACTGGAGCTTTATTGTCTACCTTTTTTTTAAACTACAGATGACTAAACGCTACTGTTAGTAAGGGAATGTATACACACACACACACTGGGAATGATTTGCACGGGGATGGCTTTTAGAGAGAGAGGCTCCCTGTTGGGTGTAAGCCATTTGTGTGGGGCACAAACATAAGAGGATGCAGGACATCACCACATGGACCAGTCAATAGAATCTGCTAATTTCTGTTTTTCACCTGGGGCAGCCAGTAAATGGTGGTGTGTGGCAAATAGACTCAGCTATGAAGGATGGAAAGACCTCCTCTAGAACTGGAATCATCACTACAGAAAACCCATCAAGGACCAAATGAAGCAAAGAAACTCTTTACCTCTCATGTTTCATTGTAACAAGCCTTCCCCTAGGCTCTGCGAATTCCCCCCCGGGAGCAGTGACCACATGGTTTGCTGGGACACTGCCAGGCTGCCCTGCCCCTATAACCAGCTCCACCCCTGTCCTTACCCTATTGGTCACCTCACCCATCCCTCCTCATTCCTCCCCCAATCCCTGTATCCCATCGGGTATGGATCCTCCCCCTCTCCCATTGGCTACCCGGGTCCCCTGACCACTCCCCTCCACCCAAACCCTTACCCAATCACAGCCCTGCTCCCTGGGCCCTCTCCAGGGGTTTAAAAGCCCGGGTTGTTTGAACAGAGCTCCTCTGTCCCTGCTTACCTCGCTGACTGCCTGTGTGTATCTGCTGCTTCAACGGACTACGAGCCAGCCCCGGGAGCATGGGGGGGCGTAAAGAGCATTCCCTCAAGTCTGACAGTGGTGTGTTCTTTTCTTGAAGACCAATTTTTATTTTTCCAGACTGTTGTCAATTCGTACTTTCTCATAACGTTTTCTCCCTTTTCCAGACAAGAAGTTGTAGTTAGTTTCTTGTTTTGTGCATACTGATGGTATTTCAGGATGTCTGCAATTTCTAGGCTGGTAGGCATTTTCTCTGTCACTATTTCAGCAGACATCTTCTGTTCAATATTTTTCCCCTTATAACCAGGTCACCTTTGTGGCTGCTCACATGATTTCTGTGGTGAAGAAGCAAAACAACAATGGCCTTACACTGACAATTATTTGTAGTAGTGCAGTTTTGTGGTTTACTGTAGTTCACCAGGAAAAGGAAATAAAACTGTCACTGCAATGAAAAGGCTCATAAAAAGTTAGAAATCCTTGACAGTAACTCTTAGTCATTAGCTTTATTGCAGTTTTACTAAGAAAGTGTATGTCAGTCAAAATATCTGTCTTCATAGCTAAAGTTCCAGAATGCTGCAGGAATGCATTGGTTATTTTCTGATACATCTTCAATAGAATAATAAGCATCTGTAAGGACTTCAAGATTGCAATCTTCTTGTATTGCTAGACAAGTACAAAACTGATGAGTTTTTACCTGTCAAGGGCAAGTATATAAAATTATTGTTTATACAAACCCTAAATTACTGTAATTCCTCCACAATTTCTGAAATGAACATTCAGCAAGTGTAATGAATTTAAGTAGCAGTTGGCTAGATAATCTTAGAGGAATCAGTGTAGATCTGAGTCTTGCTTTTATTTTAGGCAACTTAATTGCAGTTCAGATGATCTTAATTTCTCCACTGTTGTTTAATTAGATCCCCAACTACCCACTGTCTAAAGGCTTTTGGACTTCTGCTTATCTGTGGGTTTTTTGGATTAGAGACGAAATGGGAAAGGAGGTGCAGCAGTTAATGGCTTTATATGGTTGTTTGTGCAATATTCACAGTAACAAAGTAACTTAATAGTGCTGTTCAGATATCTTTACTTGAAGCAAAGTGCATGCACAGGTGGAATAGGAAAATATTTTCCTGAAGATACTATTCAGTCAGTTACTTCACCAGTAATTATAAAATTCTTTCCTCTACCTATGTCCATACTTTCCATTTGCAGGATGTTTCCCATGGCAGTCTGAACTTCAGGAACCATTCATACTGTAATGCTCTTTGATGGTGTACAAATGCAATCCAGTTCCAAAAGGAACCAAAATTGTAAAAGAACCATTTATTTCCATCTCGGTTGTGTATTTTATTGTGAACGGTTGTGTGAGAAACATTTTGTTCCCTGAATAGTTTCTGTAGATGTATTTATAAAGGTGAAGTTTGAAAGAAATCCATATTTTGACAGGACATGATCTTAAATCTAAGGAATGCTTGCTGGTGAACCTCAGAGGAAAGACAGAAAGCAGACATTGACAGTCTTCTCCATGCTTTCCTCCAATTTCTACTTCAGTTATAATGACAAAAAGAAAAAATACCCGGATCTTATTAACAACTGAGAGCCAGAGAGTAGTTAAAATTAGTCAAGCCCCTTTCCAGTTCTTAGCATACTGAAAACTTTGCATGATAAATGAAACTCTGAGATGATACTAACAGGACTGCAGCACAGTACAGTGTATGGGACATTGGCTGGGAAGGAAGGAAAAACGGAAACGGTCCATGGTACGCTACCTCTTTATGATATTGGTCACAAGTGCTTTGTGCTTTAAGATGCTTTTTTGTGATCAGTAAACAGTACTCAGATGAAGGTAAAAATTATCAAATTTATTTTTATGGAAAAAAAGCCTATAGAAGTATGCACAGAAAAATAGTATTCATTTTAATTATTAGACAGTAAAACTGTTCTTCCTTCCCAGTCACCTGAGAACGTAATTCAGAATAGATAGCCATGACTTCTTATGTTTTGTCTAATATATTTGTATTATTAGGTAAAATATTGGTAGGTGTTTATACCACCTTATATAGAGCATTTATTTCTCTTTCAGCACTAGGAAGAGAATGTCAGTGATAGTTCGCACACCATCAGGAAAGTTAAGACTCTACTGCAAAGGAGCTGTGAGTTTTAATATGTTTTCACTGTAACAAAGAATATGTGCTACTAATACAAATGCAAAATGTTGTTACAACTACAGTCAAAACTTGAAAATGTGTGGGAAGGAATGTTGATGCCTCTTCCAATTTACATCATTTTGCTATGTATCTGTTTAATGTGATGAGCTAGTTAATGTGGCTTTTTACTAACTGCCTATGAAGGTGTGACAGACCTATTCATCCTGTTCTTTGTTACTGGACTAATACCTTTATGCTTCCTATGAATTGCTTCCTTCTGTACTCCAAAAAAAAATGGGTGACTGTGTAGATGAACGTATTAGTTATTTGCTGGAGTAGCTAAGCATGAATCACTAGGTAGAAATAGTAATCTAGCATAATTGATTAGATGAGAATTTTAAGATACCGTTAACATTAGGCCAGAAATAAATTTTCCCAAAAGCAGGACTTATGGAAAGGTACCCTAATCATAATGCATACAGGAATTGCTCATTAGTTCTGTAAGTCAAGTTTGAGGGGGAGGGAGATGAAATCCAGTTCCCAAATGAGTTAGAAAAGGAAGTTGATTGAATAAAAATGTCCATTCAGTATCATTTCAAGTGAGAAGAAGAAACTGTTAACATTCTGTGTGTCAAGCTGGCTACAAAAAACTGAGGATAGCAGTTGTGAAGCACTAATTTTACTTTGTTGGCTTAATATTAAAAGAGAAAGACTTTTCAAAATAATGGGAAATAACAGCAAAAAATGTGGAAGAGAAAAACTGAATTGTAACAGAATTTGTAAATTTAGAAAATCTGAGGATTGGAATGCCCTTTTTTAACCTCTGAAATAAAATTACGTCTATTAATTTTTAATGTTTAAATAATACCATGCTGTATATTTTTCTGTCATTTCTTACATGATTTGGATTGTTTATGCAAAAAAAAAGTATATTAAATTTTTCTGTGTTAATTTTGTTTTGTAGGATACTGTAATTTATGACCGTCTTGCTGAAAGTTCAAAATACAAAGAAATCACCTTAAAACATCTAGAGCAGTTTGCTACAGAAGGTGGGTGATATTATTGAATATAAAAATAAATACAAAATTCAGTTATTGCTCAGCTTTTCAGTTTTTCAATTTTACATTGCTGTAGGCTTTTACTCATGTTAAGTTTGAAAATTATGTGTTAGTAATGCTTCCTTAAAAAAGGTCATCTTCTTCCTCAGAAGCTTTAGTAATAACTTAATGCTTAAAAAAACCCAAAAAATAATGCAACACACCCACAGAGTACATAGTGGAGTCTTTTAAGCAAAATATGTTTTTCCAGAGAGCAAACATGTTGCACATTGTTTCTGTGAAGATCTCATTTCCCATGGTGGCTTTCATGTCCCACACACAGTGAATGCTGTAGGGATGGCACAGAGGAAGAAGTAGCCAAAGCCTCTTGGAAATGTTTAGCATAGTGCTTCTAAGGTAGCTTTATGCTGCATTGTTTCTGTCACCAGTCCCAGTAAGGGAATTGCCAGCATTCCATAATGACATGTTTTGGATTCTCTGCTGTTTTAATAATCACTTCTACAAAACAGTTGCCAAAGGTGGGGAAACCCATCTGTGTAGGGGGCTGTGAAGTAGGAATAGTAAGTAAAATTGAAAAGACTGTGCAATTAAGATGATTGATACAGACAGCCAGTTACTTAATTATAGTGGATTCCACAGTACAGACATGAGCAGAAAAGCAGACTGTAGAAAGGTTTCCGCTTTCATGTAAATTGTTCTAGCACAGTTCCTAGATCTTCCATGACATCCCTCTTTCAGGTATCTTAGTTAAGGTTTATAGTGTTATACTGTGCAGTATCACAGTGTTTTAATTTATCAGTGAGTTGGTATAGAGTAGCTGGAAGCAGAATTATAATAGTAAAAGAAATCTGAACTGCAATGTTTTTAATTCTTCATTTCTTTAATACACTGTTACTGGAACGTTAAAATTATCCTTAGTGTGTCTTAAGATACAAGCTTACACTGGAAAGCAAACATTAAAATACTTTCCTTCTAAAATACAATCCTTACCTTTTGTTAAATGATGTCTGACTAAATATTCTTATGTCATGAAAGATCATTTTGCTGTCATACGTATGACTTCTGTGTTTTTTTTCTTTTGATTTATAGTGGAATTTAGTTTTGATTCGTGTAGTCAGCAGCTTCAGTCTCTTGGTTCTATCAGTAACAGCAGAAGCAAGTCACAGATCTGTTTCTTTTGTTAGTTTTTCATATCAAGATCTCTACAGGAAACATTGGTTAGTCTTAAATAATCTCAAAGTAATAAAGTTATAATAAATGATAAAATATACTTGAAAGCAGAACTAAAACCAAACAAATTTGACTGACGGTGCAACCCAAGCCTCAGATACACATTGTAATTAATTGTGTGCTTAACCAGAATTGGTCAGGGAAAAGTTACTTAGGTGTGAAGTTAGTTTAGGTCATAAGGCTATATATTATGTTACAGAAAAGATAAAATTAGATAAATATCTGCTGTCCTGTGTGAATTGATGCAAAAATTTCAATCCAGTTCTTAATTACTGTTCTCATTAAATCAGCGGTACAACTCCTTAGCACTTAGGTTGGACCAAATAAATCAACATAAAAAGTGAAAAATTCCACCCATCTTTAGAACCATATAGTAATGTTAAGTTTGCTCAAGTACTTTTTGTATCCTTCTTTTCAACAGAAGAGTGAATTGCTAACCTTTCAAAAGCATAAAATTCAACCTTTTAAAAAAAAGCACATGTCGCTGGAGTCAGTTAAAAAATTGGTATTTATTTTTGCATCAGATTTAAATTGCAGCCAATGAAGTTGCAAAGTTTCTCAAGAGTATCCTTTCATGTGGCAGTACAGTATGTCCTTGGCATTTGCTGCATGCTCTTGGTGTGTTCAAAAATGAAGTGGTTAGCATGGCTGGCATTTACATGTAAGCATTTATTAAGTTTGAGTGTTAATGCCTGCTTGGATAAATAGAAAAAGTGTGTAGTTTTCCTGTTGTTCCAGTCTGTTAAGAAGCAGACTTAATGGTACTTTGTTTTCCACGTTTCATTTGAAAGATTCTTTGTAATCACAATGAAAAGGATCTTATTAAAAATAGAAAAAACAATCAAGCTCTGATTTAAAAAGAGAAAGCAAATGTCTTGAAAAAATTGCTTGCTGGCATTCCATACACTTGGATTTCTTTTCTTCCTTTTATCAGCTGCAGAAAATATGTTGACAGAATTGTGGAAATAGTGTCCCTATTAGTCAGACATAGATTTCTTTCCTCCCCTTCACCTGTATTCATTGCTTTGGACCTTGTTGCCACAATAGAAACCTGTGAACAAATAAAGATTACATTTAGTTGTCCCTGGTTATGGTGCTGTTCGTCTCCTAGAACAGAGTGGGCAGAGGACCAAAGGGTAACTACATCAGTCCTGCCTGCCTCCTTCTAAATCTACTGGCCTGCAAGCTGTGTCTCCATGGGAGATCATTTGGCTGGAACAACGCTCTTTTCAGTATATAAAGAATTCTGGCAACTTCATGCTCTAGAAATCTGACAGTATGTGAAAATAAACTGTTAGAACATTCACACGTAGCTACTTCAACTGAAGTGTTGTCAAAAAATAGGTCTTTCTTAAAATCACACAATCACGAATTCTTGTTGTAGTGGTTAATTCAGTTTTCTGCTGATGGAAAAAATCCTTTACTAGCAGTCATCTGAAAGATTGTAAAGTAAAATCTCCAAATGGTACCTGTGTGCAAAGATTTTGTTTTATAAACTTGGAAAGCTGAATGAATATGTAAGATGGGAAAATTAAATGAAGGGATGCAGAGTTGGCTTCTAGATGATAAATTTCAAACTTCATCTGAGAACTTCCTAAGGCTGCTGAGGAGGGGTGAAGAGTGTAATTGTTACATTATGTTGATATTGTAACTCTACTGCTTTCCAACATATCAACATTTCAGCTTATAAAATTTTTGCTCAGAAATAAAATTCAATCTTATAGTTTTAATGTTTCTAAAAATCTAGTGTACACACCTGATCAGCAAGTGTTGGGATTGTTTCGTGTTTTGTTTACAGTTTAAACCAAGCCAAAACATAGGTAAAATTTTATTATTTTTTCCTCCAGAAATTCATCTACCTGTATTATACATCCAGCTACTTTGAAACTGTTACTCTGTTGAATAAATTTCTATTTATAGAACATTTTTCTTTTATATATATTTAAAACGTTCTTCAAGATGTGCAGTACTAAGTTGAAAATCAGGCATAAGCATGCATAAATTCAGCTTTTAGTAGTTACTCATTGCAGTCATATCAAGGGAGGGATTAATGAATACTGAATCATATTTGCCTGCTTTCTCTTTAGGCTTAAGAACTCTATGTTTTGCTGTGGCTGAGATTTCAGAAAGTGATTATCAAGAGTGGTTAAATGTTTATCACCGTGCTTCTACAGCTATACAAAACAGAACACTCAAACTTGAGGAGAGCTATGAACTGATTGAAAAAGTATGTGTCGCTTGTGTAGCTTTCTGGGGTTTGGTTTATTTGGGGGGGAAGATGAAGGGTGGGCAGAGGGATGAGCAGAGTGGGTTCTTAATTATTGTTCTTGCTTTCTCTACCATGAGAAGTGAATCATTGTTGAAAAATAATGCTTAGACAGAAAAAAGCAATATACTGACAGTTGTGTTATGTAGTCCTTGCAGTTTAGATAATCAAAATGAAGAAAAAATTAATTTGACAAAGTTTTTGCTGCAAGTAGCTATCTTGCTAGAAAGTGTCAACTTTGAGTGGAACTACTGGAAAGACTTTTTCCAGAGTTGCTCTATTATTAAAAAGGTATAATAATGGACAAAAACAGCACCTGCCTCATTATATAATGAGCTTGGAACCATGGAGTAGTCAAGACTGGAAGGGACTTCTGGAGGTCATCTAGACACAAATCCATGCTCAAAGCAGGGCTAGTTTTGCTTGCCCAGTGTTTTCATGAAGATTGAGTATCTACAAGGAGGTCGTTTTCCCAGCTGCAGCAAGTAACTTTTTGGATGCTCAACTAGTCTTTTTCCCTTTTTCTGAGTTGAAATTTTTATTTCTGTAGAATGTGACTGTTGCCTCATGCTTTTTCACCATGCTCCATGCATCTTGGAGGAAGATGGCTACTCTGCAAGCCCTCTTCAGTTAGCAGAAGGCAGCCATGGAATCCCTCCCTTGGTTATATTTTTTTCCCCATGTAAAACTTGTCCTGCCTCTTCAGGCACTCCTAATATGTTTTAGTGGTTCTTAGTGCTCTGGACCCTAAGCTGTTCTTGTGTCCCTCTGTTGGAATTGCTCCACTTTATCAACGTGTCTTGTATTGAAGGCCTGCAAAGGGAGATGATACCCACATCCTGCATCACAAGAGCAGAGCCTGAAGTAGCCAAGCATGCAGTTAAGACTTCACCACATCAACAAAAGAGGCTCCCATGACTCCTAAATTTGTGAGAAAAAGGAGTTCACGAGAACAGCAGTGTTGGAAGTTTTGATACTTAAATCTGAGGGGGCTATTTTTGTTTTTTTTCTTGGAAAGTGTAAGAGAGATTACATTGATGAAACTACTTAAAATTCAGAGCCTCAAGAACCTATAGTGTTTAATTCATGAAAAAGAGTGAGGGTATGTAGCTTCAGTCTCTTGTGGGACTTCAGTTTACAGAAATGAGCAGTTTAACTAGACATGACAAGACAGTCTTAAAACTATGTAATGTTTTAATGCCATGTCAACTCTGCTACTATTACAAATTTTTGTATTAGCTGCACAAGTTATTTATCAGCATGTAGCATGCAGGCTGTGCTTCAACCAGGATTGCACACTAGTAGGTTTATAGTGGCGTCATTAGCATTTAGCTAGTTTTAAAGGTATAGAAACGCGAAATACAAAAATGGCTGTATTCACAAAAACTGTATAGATGGAGGTTAAAACCAAACATAATCAGCACTATAGTTTTAATATTAAGATGAATTGACAGATGTTTTTTGGTTTCTTCGAAGTGAAGATAAATTCTTACAAGAGAGAAGGCATAATAGTAGCACTCCTGAAGTCTTCAAATCAGAGGAGTGGTCCTCAGGAAAAGGTAGCTGCTGCTGAACAAGCTACTGAGTTTGTGAATAATTGGTTGAAATTCAAATGGTCACACTGTGCAGTTTGTCAGGCCACATAATAAGTTAAAGCTCACAGGAATGAACTAGTTCTTATTTGTTGATACCAAATCTGATTAAAGAGTTCAGAGAGCATTAACCTTGTCATAAATATGGGAAGTTAAATAAAATAAATGGAAGACTAAAAACTAACTTAAACCAAAAAACCCTGCATGTATGGATTATTTTATGTTCACAGAATCTTCAGCTGCTTGGAGCAACAGCAATTGAAGATAAACTACAAGACAAAGTACCTGAAACTATAGAGACACTCATGAAAGCAGACATAAAAATTTGGATACTTACTGGGGACAAACAAGAGACTGCCATTAACATTGGTATTATATTTGCATTTATTTGATGGCTTTGTTACAGGTTTAGAAATAACTGAAGTTGAGGGAGTAAAATTTCTTTCAGAATGGAAAGTTACCTTATAAAACTAATAATATTGTATGGCATTACAGGATTTGAATGTCAACTTATTTTTCAATCACTGGTATGGGGAGTGTAGGGAGTGGTGGATTCTGCCTCTGTTGAAACAGTAAGAGCAAGAAAAAGGCACATTAGAGGGGAGGCAAAAAAATAGACATTTGTACTTTTTTATAGCATATGAAATGAATTAAAAAGAGTGCACCATTTGGCTTTTGACAGTGAGAGGGAATAATATTAAGAAAATAAAAGTATTCATAGTTTCCATTCTCTATTTTTCTTTTTTCCCAAAAAAACTAGTAGAGACTAGCTTAACTAAAGCAAAACAATGTAGATAGTACATTAAAGTATTATAAATTTTACCATTAATCAAAGGTTTCCTTTTATTCTTTCTTTTTATTATGAAAGAGGAGGGAAAAGACTAATTTCAATGCTAATGCTGCATTTAAGATTTTGTATTAAATGCATGTAATTAAGTCATCACTTTTGCAGTAGCCTAGATGCATGCCCAAAATAAAGCCTTACTTTAATCATACGGATCCTTCTTATTGCTGTTATTATTTCAAATTTTAAAGAACTTTCTGTTGTATGCACATGATTTTTTTACTATTGATTTCAGATGGGGAAATCTTACGTGTAATTTTGTATGTAGTTTTCTTAGAGGAAAAATTGCCTTTCTATATCATAATGGATTTTGTGGAAACGATTTTTGAAATATCTTTTTGATATGATTTTGAAAATATCTTTTAACAGGTCACTCCTGTAAACTTTTGAGAAAGAACATGGGACTAATTGTTATAAATGAAGGCTCTCTTGATGTAAGTAAAATCTGCAATGTTCTCAGTTAATGAAATGTTATTTTACTGCTTAAAATATCCAGACATACTGGTGGAGGTTTCCTGAAAAATAACTTGGAGCATCTATTTATCTGGACAAACATAGAAAATTCTACCAAAACCATAGTTTGGGAGGGTGTTGTTTATGTTTGGTTTGGGGGTTGCTTTTTTGTTCTTTTTTATAAATCTTCTCAGTTAATTTTAATATTCCATGTTTAGAAGACTGTATAGTCTTTGTGACAAAATGTTACTGAATAACTGGAAGCAGTCTACACCTTCCGAAATCAGAGTAGCTACTGCACAAATGAATTTCAGACAATGGGCAGACAAATTTCATGTAGTAGATTTCATCCGTGCAGGCACAACGTCAGTAGCTTCACATGCTTCTAGTAGGACATACCAATACCCAAAAAACTGTACTAAGTTCCTTTCTAATGCTGTTTCTTACAGAATACTTGTTATCTGGCAAAAAATACTACTGTGTGAATTAAACAGCTGGAACTGTACTCAGATGTTGAGGTACAAGGGTTAAAACTGCCAACTTCCACTTGTGAACTTCCGTACAGTGCTTTGTAGTGAAGAGATTATTTAGATAAGGTTGGAATGCAAATTAGGTGAAAAATCCCATAAGGGGAAAGAACTTAAATCTTTTCACCACCCTGCAAGGGAGACTTAAATGAACCTAGAAGTGGAAGAATTTTCTCATTGACAGAACTCACTGTCCAGAAGGCTTCAGGGGGAAATCCTAAAATGAAGTTTATGTTACTTTATATTGTGGTCAGGTTGCTCAAGATAAGACTTAAGAAGAGAAAGTGAAAATAAAATTTGAGAATCAGCGACAGTGCTTTTAACTGAAGGATTCCATGGTAGCATATAAGAGTAGTCTACAACATGAATTAAAATACTTACTATTTTTTAAAAATTTTTTGCCTGTTTAGAATAATACATTTCCAGAATTAGTTAGTATGAATTTAGTCATGATGACTGTATTTCAAATGCAACATGTCTTAACATATTTTTGCTGATAACATTTAAAATTAAATCCCAAACACAGGACAGACAGAATCTGTTGATTAATGTCTGAAACCTCTTCTTGATACAGTAAGCAACTTTAGACACAAGTAGCCTGTGATATTACTGAAGAGAGGTGATTTTTCTTTTCTTAGTTTAGTTCATTGGATAGCTTTTTGTTGAAAAAACAGGAAAGGTTTTTGGATTAAGTCCTTAACTTTGCTTTTGTTTTTTTCACTACCCAACCAAACTATGAGTAAAAATCAACCAATACTTTATGTCCTATATTTAGTTATTTACACAGATTACTGCATTTCAGAACTGCTGCAATACCTGATAGATTTGAAGTGCAAAAGATTAACTACTATTTATACTTCTTCATATATAAAGAGATAAAGTGAGGTACTTTGACTACTAAAAGGAGTCCAATAAAAACTCATGAAACAAGCATTACACATCAACCACTTCTAGTGTGATGATTCAAAAGTTCAATAAATACCTATTAAGCAGTGTATTTTTAAAATAAATTCATATGAATATAGTTTAAGAATAAAATATAGTAGCTGATATAACTGTACTGTAATCCCTAATTCAAACTGAAGTATCTAGGTTGTATAGACACTGATAGATCCTTTTCCTACATGCCCAAAGTACATTCAGAATGCATGGGGATGCACATACCTTATAGCAGCTGAATTTGTATATGCAAACCGGTCACTTGCAAATTTGCTTTTGGTGATAACATATATCATGGATTTTTCAGCAACGGGTAAATGTAGTTTGAGGGCAAGGGGCAGTTAGAAAATTAAGAATAAACTAGCTCTATGCAAATATTACAACAAGATACTCTATTTATAAAGTTTTCTGTCTCGTTTGGTGGTGTGCATTTCACTGTTAGACTAATGTATGTCTTGAGTCCTGTCCTTTGGTTGCTGGTGTGGTTGGAGTCGTGTCAGTCTCTATTTCTAGTGTGACTGGTTGAGTCAAAAATTACCTTGGAAGTTATAATGGAGATGTGGATCTGGTTTCAGGAAATGGAGGGAGGGATGGACTACTGAGACTGTAGAACATTGAGTCAGTGCAGCTGCAAGGGTAAATGTAGTTCCTCTTTCCTTTGTGCATATCAGCAACAGTTGGCAAGAGGCTGTAATAGTTGGAATATTGTCTGTTAAGGAATTCATTTAGAATGAAACTTCAGCCTTTGGTAGCACAGTTCCACCTCTTGTACTGGGAGTCTGTGCACCCATGAGGGCTGCTGGACAACCCAGTTCTCAACACAGGAGGAACTGAATAGCCATGAATCTTTGAAGAAAATGATTGCAGTGCAATGGAACCTGTGTGTTTAGGATCTTGGAGAAGACTTGCTCTGTGACAGTCCTCTCCTCCTTGGTCTGTAAGGTATAGCCTCTTGGCTATATAAAGATGTTTATAGTTTCATAGGAGTTCGGAAGGTTAGCATTCCTTGGTCTGCATACTCTTCTGAAAAGCAGTGGAACACTATACTGAGAACAGTGACAGTAAGCGGATGCTTCTTGCCATTGCTGTTAAAATAATAATATATGTCCCTTGCATACCAGGGTCTTCTATAAAGTAGCTACCTCAACTCTAATCCCTTTGTGGACAGGCAGAGTCCCCTGTCCCTAAGACATGTAAAAACAGATTTAACAAAACAAATACCTCCTCAATTTGGTCATTGTTACAACCTTAGCAAGCAAGACAGAGGAAGTTAGAGTAAAAAAATATATTTGTCCAGACTGTATCCCAGCTCTGTGAACTGAATTTGCAAAGAATATGCTGAAATAAAAGATCCTCTTTTGTATGAACCAACAACCCTATTTATGGAATTAAAAATACCCCAAACCCACCCTCCTCCTTGCTCCCCAACAGGCATTGGCTGGTATAGAACTGAAAGCATTTAGATATCTCAGGGTTTTGCATCATTATTTGTTTCAAGGCTCTACTCAAATGAACATATGCTTAGTTTCACAAACAAAATATGTTTTTTGTTAGTAAGTTCTTAATAGTGGTATAAAAGAGCACTGAATTTTATTTGCCTTCATAGTAACCTAATGGACTTGTAAATTTCAGTATAGCACTGTTAATCGTAGATAGAAGTCATAACATAACCTTATTCTTTTAATTATGAACTTAAATTGGAACTAGAAAATAGTTTGATTACCATTCAATTTCATTGAAAAATATTTCATGGAAATGGTGTCAAGTGAATAAGGGACATTTTTATGCTGCTTTTAATTTGAGGCATGCAATTTCAGCATAGGGAGTAAGCCCACAAAGGAATTTTAAATACATCAGTTTTACAGTTGGGGTAAGTGTTTTGTTTTGTCTTGGGGCTTGGGGTAGCGGGTTTTTGTATTAATATGTAGCATGCTTGGAGCTGATGGCATGTCTGCTTGTGATAAAAAAATAAGGTCAGTTTAAACAGAGCAGTTCACCACTAAACAATATCCCCAGGTGCCACAATCACACAAGCCTTTTGAATACTTCCAGGAATAGTGACTCTACCACTTTCCTGGGCAGCCTATTCCAATGCCTGACCAACCTGTCAGTGAAGAAATTTTTCCTAATATCCAATCTAAACTTCCCTTGTTGCAACTTAGGGTCATTTCCTGTCACTTTTTCTGTGGGAGAAGAGATCGACCCCTAGCTCACTACAACCTCTTTTCAAGCAGTTGGAGAGAGCTCTAAGGTCCCCCCTGAGCCTCCCTTTCTTAAACAACACCAGCTCCTTCTTGTGTTCTCAATCCTTCACCAGTTTCACTGCCCTTCTCTGAACTCTCTCCAGCACCTCAATGTCTTTCCTATAGTGAGGAGCCCAAAACTGAACACAGAATTCAAGGTGTGGCCTCAACAATGCTGAGTATGGGGCGACGATCACTTCCCTGGTCCTGCTGACCACACTATTGCTGATACAAGCTGGGATGCCATTGGCCTTCTTGGCCACTTTGGCACACTGCTGGCTCATGTTCAACTGCTGTTGACCAGCACCCTGTGGTTCTTTTCTGTCAGGCAGATTTCCAACCAGTCTTACCCAGCCTGTAGTGTTGCATGGGGTTATTCTGACCCAAGAGCAGGACCTGACACTTGGCCTTGTTGTACCTCATCCAGCTGGCCTAAGCCCATCAATCCAGCCTGTCCAGATCCCTCTGCAGAGCCTTCCTGTCCTCCAGCAGATTAGCACACTCACCCATCCTGGTGTCATCTTCAAAGTGCTAGAGAGTGCCCTTGAACCCCTTGTCCGGATCATCAATAAAGATACGAAACAAGACTGGTCTCAATACTGAGCCCTGGGGAACACCACTCGTGACTGGCTCCTGGCGGGATATACTTCCATTCACTACCATGCTGCACCTGACGGTCCAGTTTTTAACCCAGTAAAGAGTTCACCCATTCAAGCCCTGAGCAGTTTCTTCAGGAGAATGCTGTGGAAGACAGCATCAAAGGCTTTACTAAAGTCCGGGCAGACAACACCCACAGCTTTTCCCTCATCCACAAAGTAGGTCACCCTGTCATAGGAGGAGATCAGGTTGATGAAGCAGGACCTACCTTTCCTAAACCCATGCTGGCTGGGCCTGACCACCTCATTGACCTGTAGGTACCATGTGATGGCACAATGATCTGTTTCATGACCTTCCCTGGCACTGAGGTCAGGCTGACAGGCCTGTAGTTCCTGAGAACCTTCTTCTGACCGTTCTTGTATATGAGTGTCACACTGGCCAATCTCCAGTCACCAGGGACCTCCCCAGTTAACCAGGACTGATGATAAATGACCGAGAGTGGCTTGGGAAGCTCTATGGCTGGCTCCCTCAGTACTCTTGGATGGGTCCATTGGGGTCTATAGACTTGCATATCTAAGTAGTATAGCGTGTCACTGACCATTTAGTCCTGGATTATGGGGATTTCATTACATTGAAGAAACAGCAGATGGGAGGAATATGACTTTTCATCTATTGCTTAAACTTCATTAGAAATTAAATAGTCTACCAAGATGAAAAAAAAAGATACTTTCTTTACATTGCAGTATTTCTTAATGCTCTGGAAAATAGTTAATAGAAGTTACTATTATTTTAAAGACTTTCTAATGTGTAATATTAAATAGTAGAATTTCATTTCCATTGCAGTTTCTAGTGGGGGAGAGCCAGGACACCTGAAGTTCAGAATTCCCCAATAGCATCTCCTTCTAGATAAACCAGTGAATGTTCAGAAAGCCAGTAGAAGCAAAGTAGTCAAAACCCATGGACAATAGTTTGTGGAACTGGGAGGAATACATTGGGTTGAAGAGGCAAAGCAGTATCTTTAATTTCATTTCAGAGGGTTTTGAGATACTTAATTAGTTCAGTGTTTTATTTTAGGTGCTTACACCAAATTTTATTTACATATGCCTGACATCACTGAAGTGGCAGAAACTTGTAGAAAAAAATAGCAATATTGTTGTCATAGGATGTTACTGCCTTCCAAATTCAGTGTTTTATAAACAGGAAAGGTTTTTTTCATCTTCCTATCTCCTCTAAAACACTTTTTACTTCTGGGCTGTGAGGTGGGAAACAATAGAAGAGTATGTTGTAGCTCTGTGAAAGCCTTTAAAAAGAAAGAAATGCAACAAGCAATATTTTTTTCTGCTTCATAACACTCCACGGTAGAGCTGTGCTGTAGCTAACTAGATGTCAGTGACCTTCCCAAAGCAGGCTGCTGCATAAATACAGCTGAATGTACTGTCTGCTGAATGTAGTCTGACGTTCTCAGTACTGGATCACAAAATAGTGACTTGTGTTTGTGTGATTCAAACTGTCATTAGCAACAGAAAAATACAGAATACATTCCTTTGTATAATATGTGCTTGATGTTATAATTTTAAATTATGTTAAAATATAAATTTAATGTGATAGAATTATCAGTGATGGTGCCTGTACTTATGAATTATGTGTGCTTTTCTAAACATTTAGGATCATTTTATATAATAGTGAATAGAAATTGTTTCTTCTGGTATCTATATATATGTGAATTGTCTTTTGCATGGATATGTAGAAAACTTATTTAATAATGTCTTTTGGCAAATATTTATGCAACTATTGTTTCTATTTAAAGAGCATTAAAAGTTCCACCATAGCTTATACACATTTTTCTCTTTTAATTTTTTGGCAGAGTGCAAGAGCAATCCTGCACACCATTTCTACTGTGGTTTCTAATAGTACAGCTGTTGCAAATATTCTTTTTGTTTTATTCTATTTGATAGCACAATCAATCAAAAGGCAATTTCCTCAAAAACCAAAATGCCAGTGTTTCTGATCCGAAAAAGAATTTGTACTTAAGAACGGTAGGAATTAAAAATAATAGCCACAATTGTTTTTTTGTGCAACAGGGAACAAGAGAGACACTTAGCCATCATTGCAGTACTCTTGGTGATGCTTTAAGGAAGGAAAATGATTTTGCTCTCATCATTGATGGTAAATCTCTGAAGTACGCTTTGACATTTGGAGTGAGGCAGTATTTCTTGGATTTGGCTTTGTCATGTAAAGCTGTTATTTGCTGCAGGTAAGGTTTACATTATTCTCTCTCTATGTTATTTTTACTGACATATAAAAATTAAGAAACTGAAGTGATGAAATACAGTCACTCAAGCAAAATATCTCTGTAGAACAGTCTGCAACAGAGTGTACCTGTCTAAGCCCTTCAGATTGCTTATTTCCAGAAAAATAATTTGTATCCCATCAAGGGTAGTCTTCAACAAGGTTGAGGCACTAATCTTGACCTTGAATTGATACTGCATTTAACTGCAGATTTATCACATCTGGAGTATTTTGTAGATCCTTCTCCACAGCCTACTTTTCTGTAAGCTGTGGATTACACTGTGTAAGTGCACAGAAATGTTAAAGGTATTGCTCTGGGTGCTTTTTATTGCCTGAAGCTGATGGAAACACCATTTTTAAATCATTATTACACCTGGTTGTTATAGGGTTCCTTTATACAATGAAACCTTACATCCTTTTCTGTAAACATCAACTATTACAGCTTCCATTGTTCCATCAAAATAAATTGGATTCAACTGAAAAATCTGTTAAAAATGAAGCTACTTTTCTGCCTTGCAAAAGGATAGGGGAAAGCAAGTAAGGTTATAGTATACAAATAATCACCTGGTTTACAGTCTTTCCATCCTTTCTGTGAAGCAATGTTATATCACAAAAAGATTTTTAATTACATTTTTATAGTTAAACTTAGTAGCCATGCTTCAGCCTGAAACACTTTGAATTTCAAACTGAAGTTTTACTGTCTTTTAAACTGAGATCTTTTACTGATACACAGTTTATACGGTGTGTAAATATTTTCCTAATGGCAGTAGTCTTTCTGACAGGCAAGTTGGAACATTGTGCTTGTTCTACTGTGTCAAATTTTGCTCAGTACAGTAACAAGCAGGAGCTGCATGTAGAACTGCTCTTTCAAATCATATTTCTTTTTTTTTATTTCAAAGTATTTTTTATGTCATTTGGAAAGATAACATTGATTTTTCTCCTGAACTATGGAACTTTTGAAGAATATTCTGTACATAAAGCTGTCTTTTAGTGTTTGCATTTTGTAAGGAAACAACTAAGTGGAAAACTAAAGGTTCTGGTCTTGGTAGCATTCTCTCTGGCATTTCTACACTTAAACCTTTCATAATATACTTAGGTCAGTTGATTTCAATACATATCTAAATATATGCTTTGACATATTTTGTGGTTGTTTCAAAATCGGCTACAGGTTTAAACTAAAAAACTTGCTTGTAACACTCACTGTTTTAATGTGTGCTTTTTTAATATCATACGCTTCCCAAAAGTCAAAATTCTGTCAAAATATTTACTCTATTAAATGCTCCATCTTTAGTGGCACAAAACTTCATTTCCTTGTTTGTGAGCTTGAAAACAAAAAGTTAAAAACCAGCAATCCTTAATTATGGTAAATCCCTTAAAAATTTAGATACATTAATATATATATTAAACAAAAATGTAGGCCATTCCTCCATATACAAGCAGTAAACATCTTAACCACTCTTTTGTTCTAGAATTACAAATTGCATCACTTTCTTTTAGGTTTTCAGACTGTATTCACTTGTTCAGAAGCATTTATTACCAATGGATCTTCTGTTGGTAAGATCCATTGGTAACACGGATGAGGCTGACAAATATTCAGTAGACATTTCTTTTAAAAAAAAAAACATCTGTACATAATTCCAAGCAGATGTTTGGCTTAAAAACTTGACTAACTGAATTCCAACTCTATTAGTTTTAGAGTAACATGTTCAAGAAGAATGTTAAATGAATTGTTCTGTAGAAAAAATACAGCTAAGAGTGAGCTAAATGAAAAATACTTTTTACTGGTTTCACTGTGAACTTGAGGCAATGAGAATGCCATCTTCCAGTTGCCCCTGAAACATTGTCTGAAAGGGATATAAGTCATTGTTCCTGTAAAGGTAAAAAGATGAAAAAGAAGTACTTAGGTCAGAAATCTTCTTTAGAAGCTGGCTGTAGCAAGTCTTGATACAGTTGTCAACAGCAGTGTTCAAATAAAACATGTAGCAAAAGATCATAGAAATGTTTTTTTTCATATACTTGGGCCACGGACTTTTTCAGAAGGGCTCTTGCCCAGAGGCTGTCATCCCAAATTTTGTGCAAGGTTGTAGTCATCCCAAGAAGCTTTTTCTAAAGTTGGATAACTTGTGTTGTGCTGGCCATTGAATAATGTAATTACACAGCTACCTTCAATTTGAGTGCTGCATTATTTTTCATTCCTTTATTTTTTTTGAAAAGTGCCTTTTGAAACGTCACACGGATTTTATGCAACCGCTTTCTCTGATTTGTTGCACTTAAAGCTTAAGAATTTTGCTTAACTGGCACAGAGTAGGACTGGGGGCAGGTGGGCCACAGTTCAGCTGATGGAACAACATCCACGGGGGAACCGTGAGGTGTCCTATGGCAAATGGAGAGGAGAACCAGAATTGCTACAAGAATGTTACTGGAACCCAGTACTAGTTTGAGTATCATATAGGAGCAAAGAAAAGGCTAGGTACCATGTACTCAGTTTCCCTTCATAACACAGTTTCAGTGTTAAGCACAATGGTTTAAGAGAGAGAGGCAACCACTTAGTGGACCCCTATACTGGAAACTCAGTAATGTGTCTGATGTTGAAGTTTAATCTAGTTCTTGAAAGACAATTTTTTTACTTTCTAGAGCTTTATGTAAAATGAAAAATACATTTGCTGTATTGGGAATATATATGGGATATATTGGGAAATATATCCTTTATTCTTTTCCAAAAGAGCTATGGACCTTATACTATTCCTTCATATTCCTTCTGTGACACTGAAATTGAATGAAGTATCAATCTGTTCCATAGTAAAAAGAGTACCTTGGTGATATGAACTGAAGTCATGAAATGATACCATTGAAAGTATGATGTAGAAAAGATAATGTTCTTTAATTTCAGAAGGTGTACATTTTTGTCTTCACAGGAAGGCAGATCATGATTTTTCAAATTTTTTTTAACAATTTCTGTTTAAAATACGATTTTTTAAAACAGTCCTCTTTAATACACTCAAATTGTGTTAAGCATTAAAATTTTGGTCCAAATTGAGAGCAGTGCATTTTAGCTTGTAATGTTGGTCTGTCTGGTGTCGAGACAGGCAAATCATTCATCCTTAGCTGTAATGCCAGAGATTACTGGGTAGGCAGGAGCATTTTATTATGCCTTGTACTGAAAAATAATTTGACTGATGTATATAGTTGAGGAAAAATTGTGTTTCCACAAGGTGGCTTGTTTTTATTATTGTACTCATTAGCACTGGTTTTGTGTTCTTAAAAATCAATCAATATAAATAGGGCAGTATGTTTTTGCCACATACACTTACTGGATGTGATCGAATTCTTTGAACTATAATTCTTCAAACTAGAAAAACACTTGCCTCATCAGAAATCTCATTAATAATGTAACAGCATAATTTTCTCAAGTACTATGAGTTCTTCCAGTAGTCACACACTTATGAGAATGCTGCCTTTGGGACCCACAACTTGCAGGAGCAACTTCAGCATTGCACAGATGCCACAATACAGCAGAATTTTTGGTGTCTGGTGGTAACATTTCTTTTTGTTACTGAACTTGTGAGTGCCATACAGCAGTCTGGTTCAAGTGAGAACTGTACTCATGAGATCCATAGGCCATGTTACCTGGCAGTGTTTCAATGAGCAGCAGTTATTTGGAATTAATTGCTTTTTTGTGATTTTCCTTTGCAAATTTGTTCCCCAAAACTTATATTAATTTCTTGTATGTTTCTGTGGGTTTATTTAATTTTTTGACCTGGAAGAGTTAAGTCCAGTGCAAGGGTTCACAAGAGTGGATTGCCACACAGCTTAAGGTTTGCTCCTTGCCTTCCCCACCTTGTGAAACACAGCAGTCCTAGCACATAATTTCTGTATATTATTTTCAGTTACGATGTCTCAAATACTACAAGAACTGAATTTCGGCATACTAGAGTATGAATTTTAAAAGTAGAACTTTTACAATCTGAAATAGAAGGTACATTTGTGACAATGGTAGATATGGGCAAAACTGAAATAATTTCGTCAACAGAGCTGTCATCCCTGGAATAATTTGTCCCCTCAATTGTGGACAGGCATGCTCTCCATGACAGATAATTGGAACAGTCCTGAAAAGAAAAAGGGAGATGTTACCAGCAGATACACTAAGTAGAGGATCAAGATTCAATATTCAAAGTTACTTTCTCGAATTTGTCAATGTAGGCTGTGTTAAGATAGTGGCAGTCCACTCTGTGACTGTTTGCTGTGACGTCTGTTTCTTTAATATCTTGTTACTTGTGTATAAAATACATATTTAAACAGAGAAGAAAATAAAAAGCCTAACAATAAAATATGCCAAAATGTGCAATTATTGTAAGTTAATACCGGTAGTGGCAGCATTTGAGGGTCCTTCCATTACTCTGTTTTAGGGGCCCATTGCTGTCTGACCTGTGTTTCTTCAGTCTTGTTAACATCTTACTTCAACAATTCGAAGTTTTCTGTGAATTTTGCTGGGAATGTGCTTTTAGCATATAGCCTGAAAGGCAATAACCAGACCATGTCGCTGACCAGGATGTTAATTGGCCTATTTTTATTACCTTTCCACAGAATATAAAGTATGTTTTGAAAGTACATTCACTTGAAATTCCTGTATTAAACCTGTCTCTTTGTGTTACCCCTTAGGGTATCACCACTTCAAAAATCTGAAGTTGTAGAAATGGTTAAAAAACAAGTTAAGGTAGTAACTCTAGCGATTGGTGATGGAGCAAATGATGTCAGTATGATACAAACAGCACATGTTGGTGTTGGTATTAGTGGCAATGAAGGTCTGCAGGCTGCTAATTCTTCAGACTACTCAATTGCTCAGGTAAGTCATTACTTTGCAAAATACTACAATAAAGTATTTTAATATCAGATTAATACTGGTGTATGTGCGTTTTGATTGTATGTTTGTTCATTTTTCATGTTTTTTGCAGTTCAAGTATTTGAAGAACTTGCTGTTGGTTCATGGGGCCTGGAATTACAACAGAGTAGCTAAATGCATCTTGTATTGTTTCTACAAGAATATAGTCCTTTATATTATCGAGGTAATTTGACAGTACATTAAATGTTACTTTTTAAAAGTAAGAATTTTATTATTTTAAGCTTTTGATCATTATATGTGATTTTAAAGAAGCATTTTAACTGTCAAGAAACTTATTAGTACTGAATCTTGCTTTTTAATAAACTGATTAATGTTTTTTTCTTTCAAAAACCCAATTGTCTTAAAAATGCATAAATATTAGTACCGAATGTTTGTGTTGCCTAATATTGCTAGTTTATTAAAATTCTGTACCTGTAACATCATTACTGCCATTAAGGCATGCAGGTGCAAGTTGTCGTAAGTATATCAAGACATGTATGTTCTTAAGCTCTTTGAACTGGTGTCAGCAACTGTGCAGTTCACAATCTGAAGCCCTTTTTAAGGTCACGGGTAAACTTCAGGGCTGTTGCTGTTCAGAACAGTACAGAGGGTTTTTACCTACATGTTTAGTTACACTATTGCTGATGGGGTAACTGTGCCTCCTTAGGCTCTAGGTTGTGAGTGGGGATACTTTCCTGAAAGCAGCTGACCTTTATTTTTCACTTGGGATTTTAAGGATGCTGGAATCTTGTGAAAAATACAGTAGGATAAGAGGGCTTTGTTTTAATAAGTGTACATTTATTGGTAGTATGGTTAAAACAGCATATATAACTACAGTTGTCATTATCTTCATGACCACAGGACAACCTTAAAATTTTCTATGGATTTTTAAAATTATTTTTACATTTCTTCCTGCCACTCCCATACTTTTCTTTCAGCAGCTGCTTGCTTTCTTACAACTGGATATGTATCTAGTAATTTTGTTTAGGACTGATTCAAACTTCACATTCACAACAATACTTTGGGTTAAAAATATGGGGGGGAAATTTAATTTTTTGCAAAGTTTGGTTGCAAAATAAGTCTTATAGGTCTGTCTTACGGATCTTTATATTAACAGGGTTAACAGATATTCTTAAAACTCTCATAGCTTTTTTTAATATATTTTCAAATTAGGATCTTAAACTTGCACAGTAAATATTCAGTTTTACTGAAAGAAAATGCCTTATTTCTGTTAGACCTGATGTAAACATTAGATTAATATTTCCAGTTTTGATGACCTTACACTGTTGTAATATTTGAAAATACTTTAGTCATCTTTTTATGTATGTGTTGTAGCCAAAAAAGTGCATTTTTCTTACCATATTTTTACATTTTCTAAATTTTCCTCTTTTTTCTCCTTAGTGTGTTATTAGTGCAAATAGACTTCAATCTAAGTGGCAGCAAGTTTGTAGGAAGCTATAGAAAAAGCAAACTCACTAAGGATCCTTTTTTTCTTTAGAAGTGATGGCAGACTTTAGATCTTGTATTTCAAAAGCTGAATATCTACTTACACAATCAGACTTCCTGAAGTGCTGATTAGCAGTAGCTCTAGAAGTATTTGAAAAAACAGTATTAATGTATATTTTGTGCCAATAGAAAACATACAAAGGTGGTCTTTAGAACACACTAACTTATTTGTCTTGGTTTTCTGTTATTGTCACCAGCAAACACATTGTACATTTATAATTTAAATCAGGTATTAGTATCCCATTGTTTGTATTCTTTGAGAAAGAAAGTCAGATGCAAGGTACAGAGATCATAGTCTGAAAATACAAAAGGCTAGAACAGGTAGTCACTGCCTCATGAGCAGGTAGGGCGAAGTGATCATTTTGATATGGATTGTTACCTTTTATATATAAAACATGCAAGCATTTTGCCATATACACCTTCTTGGAAGACAAGATGACTTCTACTTGAATTCCTGTATACCCAACGTTTGTCAGCTCAGAAAACTTTCAGAGATGTTAATAGCTCATGTCAATACTGTGAGTGAATGGGCAGAAATTCATCATTGAATGTCTCCAGAAAGGACAACTGCCAGTCTTGGTCTCTCTTTTCAGGTTTTTTGTACAGATCAGGCGTGGGAGCAGAGCATTCAATGAGTATTTGTAAGCTCCTGCTTAATATGCAGAAATGCTACATCAGGAGAACGTCTGTGAGGCTTTTGTGGCCACACCTCCTCTGTCTTGGAGTTTAGAAAATAGTACTGGGAAAGGCATGTCTGGAAGTTGCTTTAAACAAGTTTCCTTTTATTAGCTGACAATAACTGAAAATACCTATCTTTGCTTAATAGATGTGTATTATGTTTTTAAATGTCTGCTCTGTACTAATCAAGCAAATAATGTAAAATATTCCATTTAATCTAAAATACAGCCTTTATTCTAGGCATTCATGAGCTGATATGAAATTAGTGTCATTGATTTCTTTGTTCAGAAAATGGTAAAGGTCTCCAGTAATACCCAGACACAGTGATTAGTACTTATTGACATTTAAACTCCTATTTATGAGAAACTAAAAGTGGTATGTAATAATTTTTTTCTACTCTGTGTCTTGATGCCATAGCTCTTTGAATATGAGTCTCATCTTTTGTATGGGACTAGTCAGAGTGACTTTAGAGACTATATGCTGAAGTATCAGTCTAAATTACAAATGGAAACTGAAAAAGCCTATGCAGTCTCATACTTATTTTGAAGGGACTGTCATTACCTTATAATGATAGCTGGGATTGAGATTGATCTGGTGATTGAGAACATTGTTGTGGATTGATTTTGGTTTTATAATTATCATTACTGCATACACACTTTTAAACTACTCACTTGAGAAATTGTGCAAATCATCCTTCGACATTGGAGGGACAAAATTTTCCTATTCCTACTTTTTGTTCTGCTACTTAGTAATAACATAAAATAATTGGTTTGTATTAAATATAAAAGGTTTACAATTTGAAAAAGAATAGTAATTTTGAAGATCTGCATAGGTCATTTATGTTTCATGTAGGGTAAAACTCAAATAGAACAGTAAAAGACCAAGTCAAACAGAGGAAAGAGATGTGTGGAGTTCAGATTTAAAGTTCAGTCAAAGATCTTTAAACATGGGTGTTTGTAGCGGTTTAAGTGATACTATGTAAACAGTTCAATTATACTAAGGAATTAGAGCTGTAATGGCCTTTTTTGTTCCAAAACTTTGGATGGTGGGAGGGATTTACTTCTTTTTCCCCCCAAGCTCTTTCCATCACACTGCTGAATTACCCACTTTCTGCTACTCATTTCCATCACTGGAATTTACCATTTTGTTCCTGATTTCCTTTGCCTGACATACCAGATGAATGTTTGTGGTCATACTGAGACCCATGTCATGCATAACCCCAAACATGAGCAGGCTTTCTGTGCCTACTCACACTGCTTCTGAGCTGCAGAGTTCAGGTGCTGTTGTTCGATATGCCATGGCTGGCTTGTTGAATGCAAACTGCACCGAGTCCTGTTTGAGACATGGACAGCAGAAAGTGACTGCTCATGCCCACATTTTTGCATTATATGGTCTGAAAAATTAGAACTTCAAGGGTCTGTGTTGAGGCCTATCTCCTTTTAGTTGGGCTGGGAACCTACATCTTTCCTTTTAAATGGAGATTTTGTAGCTGTTGAATTACAGAATGGTGTGAATTTTCAGAACCCATTCACCTATGTGGTCTAAAATACCTTCTAAGAACACCAGTCACCTGTCCTTCTGTATAGGTGTGCTGGATTAGTAATTTAGGTTGTTACAGTAGGACCTATACCCTAAGAGAGAGGTGTTTGAGTCTGCTCCTAAATTATCATGTACATCCTAATAACTTATTTTGCAGGTACAGCTGTCCTCATTGTCTTTCATGACTAGGATACAACACACCTGTCCATGAAAAAATTACCCACTGTGAAGCATTTCTTATGCAATTCTACAGTAAAATTCAGTTTAAATACCTTGAAAATTTTAACTTAAATTCTTTACCAATTAAGCTGGAAGCAACATGGGTTTTAAGGAATAAAATTATGCGTAGCAGTTCTGGCTTGGTAGTGACTTGATATATGCCATTTTGTTGTAAATTAAAATTTTATCTTAAATACTTGCATTTCTTAAAAAAAAAATTATCACTCAAACCATTTTCAAGTATTGCTTAGCATAAGTTACCTGTGTAAATGCATTCACCATGCGGAATAGATTCAGTATATTTATTGAGGCCTTTCATTTAAAATTAAAGTTTTTTAACATTTTGCCTTCTAGTTAAATCACAATAGAAAGTTAATGATCTTTCCATATGCTCCTTGGTTATGAAGGGTCGAGTATATGTCTGCTTTTATTTTCTTCCTAAAGAGTAATACTTTTGTTAAACTCTGTCTGAAATTGCCAGCAGTGAGATGTACACATATTTATGCCCAGCTACTGAATCACATATTCTCTATTAAAACTGTCATTTTCTATCACCCTAACACTTCTAAATTAAGAATTTTAAAATGCTCCAGTATTTGATACAAACAAAAATTCTGCTGCTGTTAACTGCATAATTAACTGTCCTGTAATGAATAACTGATTATGCACTCACCTTGCTCCTTTATATTCAACTCCCAAGAGACTGTTGCCAATTAATGTCTGCTAAATTCATCACAATTAAATCTTGTTTTGAAAGACAAAAATCAAAATACTCAAGTGTTGATAAAAATCTGATTCAACTGAAATGAAGTAATTCCATTCTCTTTTCAGTGTATAGTCTGAAAGGCTGGAAAATAGTGCTTGTTACTGTTAAATCAACCAAAGTAAAGAAATTTAGCATTATAAGACTTCAGAAAATTCAGGGTATTCCCTGTTTTGGTACTGCAGCCTCTAACATTCTTGACTTTGTATGGAGTCTTGTTCCAATAATTGGCCACAAAAAAACTCTTTGCTCTTCACTTACTGGTTGAACAAATAGCAATTTTAGCTGGATTTTACTTCCCATTTTTAGTGTTAACAGTTTCTGTTTTCAGGGGGTGGGTTCCATCTCAAGTAGTCACAAACATGTTCAGACATTCTACCACACGATTAAAAATAAAAATCTGAGTTTGGTCGTAGAACGCAGTCACCTGGATGCCAGCATGAGTACTTACTGATAAACATATATATTGATTTTAGCAATTCATGCTTCCGTAAGAAAGTCAAATGAAACATGAGCTGTAGGAAAGCAGCATCTAAAAACTCACTTGAAAAATATGAATCTTAAATTGAGGAGAGTGCCGTTTAGATGATTTTAACTTCTATCACCCAGGAGCTTACGTTTGTCATAGATAATGTAGTTTCAGTGTAACTTGTTAATAAAGATTCATCAGGCATGCAGCTTCTCCACTTTGTCACTGAACTAATATAAGCATGAAGAAGAAGTAGGAGAAAGGAGATAAGCTGCATGCTGTGCTGAAAAACATTAGAAAATATGTTACCATGCCTTTAAAATTAAATTTGATTTCTTTCAACCTTTAGCAAAAAGTGATAAAAATTACGCAATAAAAGAGATTTCTTATTGCCTCTCTAAAGTACCCTGTAGCTGACTTAGTGCTTATTAACTAAGTAGTTGTACTGGATTTAGAAAAGCCTAATCCTCTCATGACTAAGGCATGTTGGTACAGTTTTCAGCTCCAAGCAGCAGCTTACTCTGTGAATTCTATAAGTTAAGAAGTTTGCTAATAATAAGATGATTACTAATCTGTAGGCTCCCTCTCCACCACCCTGTATTTTTGAGCATTTCTATTTCATTAAGAATAAAGTGAGCTTATATCACTCTTAAAGAAGCTGACATTTCTTCTGAATGTTCTGAACAAACCTTCTTTGAATTTTACGTGGAATTGGTCACATACCTGACTAGATTGCCCATTATTTGTTCTTGATTGCAAGTTGGTTCTATTATTGATTTTTTTTAATTGATTTTTTTCATATGGGTTTAAACCAAAACATTTTCAACTCTGCTTTAAGTGTGTTCTAGGGATATCCATTTTTGCAAAGCTCAGGACAAATCTATTTATCATACCTTGCAAACCATTTGAGTAATACACGGTTCTAATCTTTTTCAGATCTGGTTTGCGTTTGTCAATGGCTTTTCTGGACAAATTCTTTTTGAAAGATGGTGTATAGGTCTTTACAATGTGGTAAGATGATTTGTGTGTTTCTAGTTATTTTTAACCATGAAAGTTTCCTGAGTAAGCAATCCTTAAGTAACTCCTTGCCCCTAAAGTTTTGCAATTACTTTTTTTTTTGTAATCCGTCTGCTAGATGTTTACAGCAATGCCTCCTCTAACTCTCGGAATATTTGAGAGATCCTGCCGAAAAGAAAACATGCTGAAATATCCCGAGTTATACAAGACTTCTCAAAATGCACTGGACTTTAATACTAAGGTAGACTTTTTTTAAAAAATCAAATTATAATAAAGCTAAAATTCATAGAAATTCAATATAGTTATCCTTTTTGTTCTATGCTGCTCATAATTTAAGAGAGGATTTTTATTACTGCTATTTCCAGGTGTCCACTTGTCTGTGAATGGTGCAGATCATTTTTAGCAAGTATGGAAATGGGCAACAAGCACTTTACTTTTTCAGCCCTGATTTTTTTTTCTCTGCTGGTAATAAAGCTGTCTTCTACAGGCAGAAGTGATTAGACCTCACTGTTGCTTGGCTGTATGTATTTGTACTGTTATATGGAAATGGATTACTGAAGCCTGTGGAGAAGTGTTGCAGAGGACAATAAGAACTGTCATTGGATTTGTAGAGGGAGGGACATGGTACTATTCTTTGTCAATTTGGAGTTGTGATTTTATGGTTTAATTTTGAGTTTTGGGGAAAAAGTACTCAGAGTCAAGAATGTGTCAGGGTGGATCAAAAGAAATCTGAGGCTACTTTTGGTGGGAAATGGGTGACAGTCATCTTCAAGAGACTAGCACAAGAAGAAAAGAATGTAGGACTCTTTAACACGTAAAATACACAAAATCTCTACAGCCTTGTCCATAAATAATCCCTTAAAAAACCTAAATTAAACTTGTCCCTGAATCTGTGATTTCCTCCGTATTTGATGTTTGTAAGAGTTCTTTCTGGTTTTGTAAATATAATTACAACATTTCAAGTAATGTCATTTTGTGTTGAACTTGGGGGCATTTTCAGTATGTCACTGAATTAACAGTGTCTACATATGATGGTTTGAAGTAGATGTGCAGAGCTGATACAGCATGCTTAGCTCTTGTATCTGTGCCACTTACACTGTAAAATTGGAGTTATCCCAATATATATAGAATTATTTGTCTGAACTGTCTTTGTTCACTGAATCAGATGACATTCCTCTCCTTCCTCACTTCATCCCTTCACTTACAAAAACAAAACTGAAAGTTATACAGAGATTAGGGAACATAGTCTCTTGCATCACCACGAGTGCTTTACAAATATGACACTTTTCATGGTCCCATTAATACAGACATTTTTGCATTGTGGTAGTTTTAATAATTAGTGTAAGTCATGAGTTACAACTGTTGGATTTTTCTGTTTTAAAGGAAGTCTTTAATATTTCTACTATAGCAGAGATGTAGTGTTGACTTCATTGGAAATTCTGTGGCTGTTCCCATACAACAGTTGCTTTGAGTAAACGTCTACAAACTTTCCAGCTACAAAATTCCCACCTATATAAGTTGAATAGTTGGTGTTAAACATTTGGAAACATTACTGCCTTGAATGTTGATGCAGATATTTGTTATGGTAAAAGGGATCAAAGGTTATGAGGTCATGACAGAGGTTAAAGGATTAGCATGTGACAAAAAGAATTGGTCAGGAAAATGGAAAAGTAGAACTAATTTTTCTTGCACCCACCTGTGCTTTCTGTCAAATAAAAACTTCTGGTAATGACATAGCAAGAAGGAGAGACAAAGGTTAATGAGTAGCACAAGTTAAATTTGCAAAGTATTGGAGTGTAAATTGGATCATGCAACCTAGTGTAGTTGTATAATCTAACAAAAGACTTTGAGACATTGTGGAAAATGTGAGACAGGCAACTTAATTTCAGTCGTTTGAACACCTTAACACTCAAAATACACATCAGCTAGTTACAGACCATAGCGGTCAAAAGTGTTAATGGTAAAAACATGATTGCTATACTGAAGGAAATGAGTTACATATTTTTATTAAGTCATTTTATGTCATTATACAATATATTATTGAAGGCATCTATAGACCATTTATCCTTAAACTTATTAGAGTTCTTTGCAGAAAGCATCTTTTACAAATGAAAATTAGTTTAAAAGTAAAACTTTGATTGTTTAGGAAATACATTAGAGGAATTTTAATATGATCAAACTTAACTCTTCAAGAAGGGGGCATGTTAGGACATATTTAAGGAAGATACTTTTATTTGTCCTTTTTTAATTCTTTTGTATGTGAGGATTCGTAGGTAGGAGTATGTAAAACAGGTTTTGACTTTTCGACCATCTAAATTTATTCTTTCACAAAATGCAAATTATAAAAACTAGAGTCCTTTTTAATTCTCTGCATAGAATGTAGCGATTTTTTTGGTTATATGGTTTAGTTTAATTTTTCTGATGATATTCCCATATGTTTATATATCAATTTCCCTTCTAATTTGAAATTAAAAGGAGATAATACACACTTTTTTCAAAGCATAAAAATAAACAAATGACCCATGAAGAGCTAAGAGGCAGAAAGTGCCTGTCAGTTATATTACTTCACAGTGGTGGCCTGACAAAAACACCTTTTTGTGAATCTAACACACACATAAAAAGGAAGGTCAGGGTTCACAGAGCTAGTTTATTGCAAATGGTTCTCATGGATTTTCTGTTTTCTCTTTCTGAGGTTTTCTGGGTTCATTGTTTAAATGGCCTCTTCCACTCATTCATTCTGTTTTGGTTTCCACTAAAAGCCCTCCAGCATGGTAAGTATTATGAAAAATAAAAATATAAATGTTGGAAAGTACTAAATATCTAAATATTATTTTTTTGTTAAGGTAAGCTTTATAAATATAAACAGTTTAGTGTTTCAAGATACCATTTCTAGAACTAGACCAGATGTCATATATTTAAAATGTTTTATTTAAAATCTGTTTATAAGCAGGAGTAATATTATGTGTATATGCATTAAACTATCTAAGTAGGGTTTATGCAAATTGAAACAAGATTGAGGAAAAGAAACTGGTATTTAGTTATGCTGATTTTTATATAATACACTACTATGGAAAATACCTATGAGATCCCAAATCTCTGCTATCCCTTGTATTGTCTCTTACATTTTGTCAACTTTTATCGTTATTGTGTATACTTTCTCTTCTGTTACTTCAAGGTCATACTAACCTACTAGTTTACATTTCCGTGAGTAGGATTGTGGTAGAGGAATAGTGACATCTTGGACTGCTCAGTCCTGTCCATCTTCCAGTCCAACTGTTGTGTATGCTTCTGAGCTGCAGAAGGAAATGGGGCTGTTGAGAGGAAAGTGGTGCTAATTAAAGGAAACTTGAAAGCACTGCTTCCAGTGCGTGAGAATATTGGGGGCTGGGGAAGCTCTCATAGCAGTGTGGTTTTGTTTTGCTTCCAATTTGTGGAGAGGAAAAAACAAGTGCGTACCTTGCAGCTTTCCTGAAAATTAGTCTGCTTGGTTTTAGTGATATAGCCAGGCAGTCTGTCCTGGCATAGGGAACTGCAGTGTTCTCATGGACATTTTGAAACTGTTTAGACTAGATAGTGACACAGTCACAGCTGCTTGTGCCTGAAAAGATTAAGGGAAAAACTTCTTGCAGAGTATTTTACACTCAGTGACTTCTAATGGGTAAAGGGAGGTATGTGGCAGCCTGTTTTCTCTGAAAGGCCACTTCCATCACACTGAATGTGAGTTTGCATTGCAGAGATTTAGACAACCCAGGAGCAATGAGGTCCCAAAATGTCAGTCCGTGTCTAAAACCATAATCTCAAATGCAAACCAAAATCCCTGTTCAAAGCTGTAGTCAATCCATGCAAGAGATTTATGCATTACATGATGGAGAAATGTTTAATGAGTGTATGTGGTGATGCAGAATAGAGTTCATATGTGAATGTCAAAGCTGAGATTCTTGCACAAGCACTTGTGAGAGCAGTGTAGCACAGGCGTTCTTGGCCCACAAACCCTGTGCAAGAACTGACATGCTGGCAAGTGGCCTCTACAAGTCAACAAATTGCCTTCTGCTTTTCCCTTTCATCCCCAGAGAAAGGACAGGTAAGAGAGCAGAACTGGGACCTGGGGAATTGTGTACCTGGTGAGGTGGTATAATTAGTACCTGGCATAGGTCCAGGTGGTGCACAGAGTTTTGTATGAAGGGGATATGAGTGCAAAATGGAAGTTGCTGTTAATTAAATCTGATGTCTCCATGTGTAAAGAGGAAAGGGAAATGGTGCTATTAGTTTCCTGGGGAGGAGCTGATGAGTACCACAGACAGGAATTTCTGAGAACAGGTCTCAGTTTCCACCTTCTCTTAGCAAGGAAGAGGTGCAGGAAGATCCTGAAACATGAAAGGAAGAATAGGAAAAAAGGGGGGACAGCTCAGCTTTCTGCATAAAAGTGGAGTCCCAGCACTCTGGCTGATGGGCATAGACTTAGCTGCCTGTCTGTTCCTCTGTCTTATCCTCATTGTACTCTTTACTGCTAAGGTATATATTGTAAAACATGTTTGAGCAGGTATTTATTAAAATGTTGAAGATCAAATCTTGAAGATTGTTAAAATACCCTGGAGCCCTTCTCTTGATCAAATTTTCCCCTTTAGTCTTGCTTGTCCACCTGTATCTTATCTGTAAGCTGAAAATTTTTATCAGCATTTATCACCATTTTTGTCACCTCTCTCTGGCCAGTCCAATCAGAGGAGTTATAAGTCCATCCCCACCTCCTCAGAAAACCCAAATAAATACCTTTATTCTTCTCTTTCCCCCAGTAAAGCTTTTTTTAAAATCCTTTTTCTTTTTTGAATTTTATCCCTGCCTACTGCATGCACGGCATTTTGATATTTCTGTATAATGGCAGTAAAAGGCAATATCCCACTGGTTAGAATGTCTACAGAAAAGTAAGTGTCCTGATTTAGTTAGTTTATTTGCAGTATGTGAGCTGTCTTGAGCACTAAAAGCATTCCTGAACTGAACATGTGAAAATGTAGCCACCTCAGTACATTTAATTGAGGATGGGGAATTTTCTCAGCATAATTCAGTTGTCCCATGTCTACCAGGAACTTTCACAGAACTGGGATCAGAAAATCCTGTGCTGTAGCAATAGTAATAAAATAAGTTCTGATAAATAATTGTAAATGCACTGTTTCAGAATCCTGAACTTATGAAACAAATTAGATGTGATTTTTATGAAAATGCATCTCTTTAGAGTTCTGACTCTTTGCATAACTGATGTGTGATGTGTGTGTTTCCATGTGTGTGCAAGATGAATATGTACTTATATGAATCCACATATTTAAGTTGGGTAAAAATTGAAAATTTTATGAATGACAGGCATCTGAAGAATTTAAACTGAGTGTATTTTGTATTTTTACTAACATTGAATTTTAGTAAAATTGAATCTCAGAAATATACATAAGAGCAAAGGTAAGTTTCTATACCAAAAATACCAGAGTTTGTGAAAATTTGACTTTCTAAGATTTCAGTTTACCTATATGTTACAATCAATATACACTATAACCATTATACTTAATATTTTTTTGAAGGGTAAGATACTGTATCTCTGATACTAAGAGTAATTCCATTAATTATTACTGAATACAATATTAGTCTTATTGGTATATGATGTTATAAAAAGTTCCTGTTTCTAGCATAATCCCTGAAGTCATTGAAAGTTTTAAAGCACTGCAAGTAATAAAAGTTATAGATCTCTAGTGTTCAGCACAGTTTAAGGTGAAATCTGCTGTTAGTACCCTGTTGAAAGTGCTGCCATCTCTTTTGTACCAAAAATAAGATAATATATAGTGCTATTGTGGATGTTTAAATGCTTTTATTTTTATCACTTTCCTTCTCCAGGTACCGTATTCGGCAATGGTAAGACTTCAGATTACCTGCTTCTGGGGAACACTGTGTACACTGTAAGTCAGCATTGGTGCCATATTTAACTCTTAAAAAAAAGATGGGAATTTATTATTATTTATAATTCTCTTTATAGAAGATTTGATTTGGTGTAGTGCCTTAAGACATCCCTTAAGAATAAGAAATGGTTCTTCAATGACTCTTTGAAGAGCTTTGAAGTGCGTTTTGCATTCTAATTCCAGTTTTTAGAGCAGTTTAATAACGATGCAGAAGATACATCTGTCCATTACTGGAAACTGTCTTATTTTTTTAAATAGCGAGAATTATAATTCCCTAATTACCATGCTTATTAATTTAAGGTAAGTTTCTGTGTTGGAGAAATACCTGGTTTGTGGACTTTTGAAGACACAGTTTTGTTCTATCTTAATTTATGATGGGGCCTTGAAAGACGCATAGAGCCACATGAAGCAAATGTTTGTGGCATGCTTTCAGAGGCAGTCAAACTGCCAGATTTACACCTGGCCCATACCTGACAGTAATCTTCTGCTACTCTCGTAGATACTAGTCATTATTGGTTGGGGTTTTTTCTCTTAATCTTTTATCTCCTAGAATAAATTAGTAAAGCTAAATATCTGGTTTTGACTTTTACTAGATATGAATGTTGCCCAAGAGATGAGAGTTTTCCAAGATGTCTCTTAGGAGCAAAATTAGGCTTAGGCTTACTCTCCTCTGTTTGTCAATGTTAAGAGTTTAATCAATTTTTCAAGTTCCTGCTGTTGGCAGGTACAAAAAAGAAATTAATTCTTCCATCAAAGTAAGGGGGCTGTAAAACAAATTCACATCAAAATCACTTTCCTCAGGGAATAGGGAAACATCATAACTGAAAGAAAAGGAAAGTATTCTAGATACATTACAGTCCTTTGAGAATGTAGCTGCTGTTGACATCTCATATGTATGAGAATGTTTTGAATAGTGTTTTCCAGTCAGCTAACAAGAAAGGTTAAAGAGCTAAAGTAACCACCCCATTCTCTGTATTTCCTACTGGTGTGGCAGTTAAAATGTCTTTCGCCAGTCAGTACATGGCCTTTAAACTGGTTCTTTCAAGCAAATAGAAAAATTGTTCACACATTTTCTTAAAAGTTTATTTGTGCTACAATTCCCTTTTACTGTTCCAAAAGGCAGAGATTGTTTTGTCAGCAGTAGTTGCATACGATCGTTCGATTTATCGTATGATTAACTGTTTTCCATTAGGGATGGATGGAATATCCTGGGTAAGTGTTTTCTATGCAAGTCTTAATAAAATTAAGATATAAGGTCACAGTCATTGTCATAGCTCAGTCCTGACAGAAGTAGCTCCACTGACACAGGTCAATTTGTATTATGATCTCGTAATACGAGGCAGTGTTTAGAAGTCAGTCATTTATCTGAATGTCACTGCTTTCTTCAACATTGATAAATCCTTGATAAGAGTATCTGTCAGAACCACCTGTTGTTTAAAGTGAAACAGATTCTTCTTGGCGTTCACTGCTGTCAGTTGTCACCCTATCTACAAATATTTCATTGTTTACTGTTTCTATAAGTTGCAACTTTGCTCAGTCCAGCAGAAGTTTACTTTATGAATTGTATGTATGTATATGAGTGACATAACTTCACCTGTCTAGCACTTAAACCAAGTCTCTGGTAGCATCTCCCTTTCTTTGATGGCTTTACAAGTATCCCTTGTATTAGCCATCATTTTGTAGAGTTAACCCTGTACGCTTGTTAAACCAAATCAGTCAACATATGGCTGCAGTCATAGCTGTGGTTCTTTCTTGAAGGGATTTCAGAAGTACATCTTACCCAGGCACCCTGATTTGGGCTTCTTTCCAAAGCTAAACTTGGCACCAGGAGAAAGCAAGTTGCATTTGCTGTCCTGAAAGTTTACTGTATTACACTAGGTCCTGTGGAACTGAGTGTTCAAAAACTACTGCAGTTAAGGTTGTTGCCCAATGGATAAGTTTTGAAATCTTAAAGTACTGCAGAGCATGTGAGTGTCATCTGTGACATCAGCTGGTTCACAAACACTGAAGACTGCAGTTTCAGATTTGTAGTCATATTTTCCAGTGCTTCAGAAATTACTTAATTTCTGATATTTTCAATATAGTAACCTGGAGGTACTCATTAGTGTTTGTCAAGCTGAATCCATAAACACTAAAACAGAGGTCACAATGCAGTTGATCTGTCACCTTCTGCAACTGGTTTTCAACTAGGATTGCTGAAACATCACCAGCTTTAGAGGTTAATTTCTTGGTACTAACCTGCAGAGTCACCAAGAACTTCTCAAGAAAACTCTACTTTTGCACAGGAATTCAAGGAGGTCTGAAACATACATGAAGCATTGAGAGATATTCAAAATGGGGGTGGAGGATTTTTTTGTTGTTGTTGAATGGGAAGTGTACGTGCAGTGACAGTTGTCAGTCAGGCATTGTCTTGAAATACCAAAATCATGAGGCTAGTGTACTTCTCATTCTTCATACTGCTTTTCCCCTCTGAGGTTTTTAAGAAGTCTGCGTTCATCAGTTCTGCAAAAATCAGTAAGAACAGCATTCAGAAATCAATACAGGTTAGTTTCTTTGGATCCAAAAAGAAAGTCAGGAATATGCACTGCTTCATATCATGTCCTGGAATTATTTCTTCAAACACAGATTTCAAATAGAAGTAGAGTTCTGTGAAAATACTTGTACGATCATTTTTGAGAGGTCCTTTTTTAAAAAGCTCATTCTTTTTACAGAATACCAATTTGATTTCTTGTTTCCTGCGTAGGATTCAGTGAGCTATTGTTAGTTTGGATCAAGGAGAGGAGGAAGCAATAAAACTCACATTCTCAAGGGAGTTGCTGTGCACAGTTAGTAATTTTGTTAGGGGTATCAGTTAGGATGCCTTCAGAGATCAGTCAAGGGGTGTATCTTTACACAGTGTGTATCTCTTTTTATAGAGACCTGAAGTGTTTTGTGTATATATTTTGTCTATTCAATGAGAATTCTTGATCTCATCCAAAAGAAGGATTTCTTACAACTGACCCAAGTAGCAAGCAAGTGTACCAGATGAGTTTGTTTGGAGTCTTTTTTCCATAATTCATTTTTTTCACTCATCCAGATATAGCACCAGAACTGGATGGACTAAGTAAATTACAACACTTGTCCTTAATCTTATTCTAATCAGATTTCACACATGTTTTAGATAATGGAATTGTAGTGCTGTTATTTTATGGGGTTTTTTGTCCTTAATAACACAGCTATAGTTGAAATAGGGGATTTCAGAATTAAAAGTATAAACTTAGAGGGCAGAGTTTTCTGTCAGGATTTGTATCCTTCTGTGCACCAGACATAGTGAAAGATTTGTCATCCATATTTAACCAGTTATTTTCAGCTTCTGATTGAAGTACATTTCTTCTGAATTTCTGAGGCTGCTTAAAGCTCAACCACAGACAAACCTGCTGACATCAGTTCTGCCAACCTGGCCAACAAACTGGAATTTAAACTATAGCTGTTACTTTTGGAGCTTGGTCTCTGTGACTTGGGTTTTCAGCCACATGTTCTTCAGATTGTACATAAAGCAAAACTTGTGAAACACGTTCACAAGTGAGTTACAAAATATAATAACTATTTCTTTTATAAGCAGAAAACTTGCTGGAGTGAATCTCAAAGGAAGTAGATGAGCAATTTTCCTGGATCAGCTACTCTTAGCTATGGGGTTATAAACTGTCTACTACTGCTCATCTGTAAACTAAAATGGGGCATGTCCTGCAGGACAATAATGTGATGTTTTCAGAGACTGTTCCATAAAAAACATAAAGAAAAGAGTAAAGATGGGAACGAATAATAAAAATTACATAACAGACTTATTCAACAGGTTATTTGTATGCAGAACATAGGTCTTAGACTGCCAACATTTAACTCTTCAGCTTTTTGCAGTTTGGGGCAGGTGACTCATTTACTAGTGAAGTAAAAAAACCTTTTGGTTTGCTTTTTTTTTTCAGTTTAGACTAATGTAAGCTTGAACAATTGCAAACTTTCAGTCCAGCATCTATATCTTCTAAATCTGTCTTTGTGTAGAAAGTAGTAGTCATCCTTTCCATAACTAGGGCTTCTTCAGTCTCTACTGATGCTGCTGTAAATCCAAGGGAAGAAAACTTCCACGACAGGGTGAAGGCAAAAAAGGTCTTTTACTAAGTTCGGCTAAAAGCTTT
>JAWWEU010000125.1:50315042-50395542 GCA_035583155.1 Acropternis orthonyx
TATCTGAATACAAGGGTCCTTATACAGAATGTTCTAACTTAATATCTCTCTCTTACCACAAAAACAGGCTACTTAAAGGTAACACAGAGGTTTAGGATCTTGCTTAAGTATGTGGTACAGGGGTTGCAAGCTGTTTTTCAAATGCAAAAGACTATAAGACTATGAAACTATATAAAAATCTACAGCTATATTAAGGCTTACGGCAACACTGAAGTGGACCACACTTTTCACAAACCTTTCTGTGTAACCAAAATACCAGCAATAAAGATGCTAACAACTTAGTAAGGGCCATATTTACAGAGTTCTAAGAGGCAAGGATAAGATTTCTAATCTAAAACAAGTTTCCCAAATCAAATGAGTGGGCATTATTAATGGAAGCTAATAATTCTCAGTGTTCTATTACTAGCTCATTACTGGTGTGATCTTTAAATCTTCTAGTGGCAATTTACTTTTTGTTCTGTGCTTGAAAGTTTAACCTAACCAATAAATTCACTATGTTGAGATTCCCATGTTAATTTAGAATCCTCTGTCTTTCTTTCTTGAAGTTTGTGGTTCTGACTGTGTGTTTGAAGGCTGGATTAGAGACCTCATATTGGACTTTGGTAAGCAAATGTCTTTGCCATATTCTCAAATGTTCTGTAAAATATGATGGATGAATAATTGTATTATTTTCATCTTACCGATTACGTTACGCTCTTTAAGAGTTAGTCAGCCCTTCACACAGTAGCAAACTAAACTGGTTACTGTGTGGAAGGAGAGCATATCCACATACAAAAAATAATGCTTAATATTGAAAATGAGGATATTGAGATAAGGCTTAATGTAATCCTTAAAACTAGAAAAATCAAAGTACTCTGAACTGATTCTAACTGAGTTAAAATTGGCTTAAAATGCAATAATATTTCTGCTGATAGTATCATTTTCCTTTAAGAAATAGCTACTGAAGTAGTAGAGTTAAATTAGTGCAAGGCATGGAAATTTCATCCAATAGATTGAAATCGTATTGTAAATACTAAGTAGCAAATATGTTTTATGTTACAGTGTATCTGTGATGATGTTCTCTTTTTTGTTTGTTTTAACAGTTCAGCCATATAGCTATCTGGGGAAGCATAGCACTTTGGGTAGTGTTTTTTGGAATCTACTCCTCTTTGTGGCCAGTCATTCCTATGGCACCTGATATGTCAGGAGAGGTAAAAGTATATTTTAACTAGTATCTAAATGTGTGAAAGAAATATTGTTTCAGTCTTTCGTACAGGCCTAATCTTTATTGCATCCTTCTGCTAACTAGAGGTGCATATGTCATTCTGTCTTTTATACCTTCAATATGGTAGCCATGTTCATTTAAAATATAATTAATTTTTACTCTTGTGAAAATGGAGCTCAGCTAACAGGCTGTGAGTATGTAGTCTTAATGAGCTAAAATAGACAGGTAAGCTGCTTTGCAGTTCTTAGGTAAGCTTTCATTTTCTAAAGAAAAGTCATACCAAATCCAGAACTCAGAATTACAGAGCTTATTTGTCTGAAGTACTTTTTTTATAATGAGGTGCGCAAGTAGTGCCCTGGTTAAGGCTGTTTTTCCATCTTCAGTTTTACAAATTTGCCAAGTATTTGAAACTGTAAAATGCCTCAAAATATTCGAGGTGCCATAACATTGCATGAGCCTCTTGTCATGCACACATTTCCTTTTCTATTAATGAGCTGCTTGGAATGCATTATTGTACTGTATCTTTAACCTTTTGACAGTAATTACTGGTTTCTCTTTCATTTATTATCCCATTTATGTAAACCTGCTCTGAATATTGCAAATTGTACTGAATCCATAAAAGATGCTTATTCACTGCCTGTACTGATATAATTGGAACTGCAGTCCCAAATTCTTAATACCATTCAGTTCCAGAAACATCTGAAGTTTAGTATCAATGTCTTAGACATTAATATCTGCTTCTGGGCATGATCAGTACCTCCTGAGCTGAGAAGTTTGGTGTGCATTCTCAGTGGGAATCAGAAACTGTGAATACCTACTTATTTCAGAAAGATGTTCTTCTAATGTTTGTCAAAGCATAACAACTTAATCAAGTCTTACACCAGTAAAAGAATGAGTGCCTTTAACTCCACCACCACTGTGATATAAGTCAGCAATTCAAAAATTCATGCAGGATGTGGGAAATGTAGGTGCATATCTCTCCCTTACTTGAAGGTAATTAAGACCCACAAATCTAACTTCTTATATAAGCAGTTATGGGGAAAAATAGTATATAGGCACTTCTGTAACTACTGCACTTTAATGGAAAGGTATTATTTAACCAATTAACTGAAGTACTTGGACATCTGAGAAAAAAAATTGAAATTACACAATTTCTTGCTGTTTTTCATCTCTATTATAATCTCTTACATATGTGTATATATAGATTTGTATATTACCATATTGCCTTTACTACTTAAAATTAATTCTGTACATTATTCTAAATTAGAATAATTGAAGCTATTTATCATACTTCAGCATTTTTATTCATATACACTGTATTTTGTAGAAGAAATAGAATGGGCTTGGAATTTGGTGTTTTTAGAGATTTTGTAAAAACTTTATGGTGTCTAAGACAGCAGAACTTTCATGGTGATAAGCACAGTGGGAACAAAAGGACATGTTATACTTGGTATGACATAAGGGGGGTTACTTCACTGTTGAAATACCAATATTTTACTTATTACCTGTTCAGACTCAAGTTATTGTGAGAAAAAATGTTTTTGAAAAGAATGTAATTCCTATGAACTTGGAAAAACAGTTCTTCATAAAGAATGTGACTGTCGACAAAAATAGTACTCTTGGGGTTTGAATTCAGCATTGCACCAAAGTAGTCTGACTTAATGAACCTAAAAATCTTTTTTTTGTTGTGATAAAACTTTATCTGTTCTTGAAATTGGTAGTGTTATTTTTTAGTGTGTTTGCTTATGCATGTATGTGTATATCGTAGTTTTTGATGTGTATATTTGCATGCAGTTGTTTGAAGCAGAGCGTTGTTGGCTGAGGTTGGTTTTGTTTTCTAAGAATACCGTTAGATGTCTGTAACATCAGAATAAAGTCTCCTACACATATCATAAAGCATAAGAGCTTACGTTAAAATCTCTGGTCTAGCTCTTTGAGCTGCACTCTGTGTGGCTAAAAGTCCTGTTGATGCATACTGCAGTGCAGATTGGAAGCAGGATTTTTGCATGCTCTCCTGGAACCCCCCCTTACTGACTGGGTGGCCTCTGGCAGGGCAGAATTCCCTGAGTTTCTCTGAAGCAAGTCCAGGCCTTCCATAAATATTCAAACTAAAAGATTCACAAATTTAACTGTGGAAAAGATTGTGGTGTGATAGAAACAAATTCACGCAGGAGACTTTGCTGGCTTGTGCATACACTGCTTGTCTAATTTCTTCAAATGTGTGAGTCAGACTTGAAAAATTCATTTCACTACATTTGGCAAAAGTTAAATGAATGTGTCAAAAGTTGACCTCTGCTTCTTAATTTTTGCCCGTTTTGTCTTGGTCTGATCTGATAAATTATGGTGAAGGGGATTATTCATGCCTTTTTTCCCCCCAAATGTGTTCATTAAAAGTGCCTCTTTTTTAATAAACTTTAGATTTATAAGGATAAATATATGCATATAGTTAAATGCTGTAGTCCTTAGAAAGTTTAAATGTATTCTCTTTTAGCTTCTTTGAGCTGGTAACAATTCTGTTTCAGTAGGTTTATAGTTTAATCAGTCAGTATTCTTGACACAATACTCATCCAAAAATTCAGTCCCAACTAGATGATATGTCTTCTACAAACCTTTTTCATGGCTTTGGGATAGAAAAGATCCTAATGGAACACCCCAATAAGAATTCAGTCTAACTTCTTCATATTAATGTCATGGAAATAGTAAGATTCTGGCTGCTTATTCCTGGTTCTGTTCCAAGAAAATAAAATTCTAATGTTCTTGAGGAGGAGAGCAGAAGCATATGGAGGTGATGGAAAACTCATTCATTAGATGCAGAGGAAAGTTTTCATTTAAATATGTATTTCAACTCTTTTTTTTTTTTAATCCATTCCTTATAAAATACTCATTCAGCTCTGATAAATGTACTTAAATGGAGAACACTACAATGTGCAGAGTCATAATACAAGAAAAGTCAGTTCATGCTGCAAAAACACTCATAGGTTTGAGCGCTGAAGCCAGCAGCCCAAAGTCAGAGCATGAGTTGTTGGTTTGGGTTCATCTTTAATATCAAAGCATCACCCAATCACATAGTGAACAAAGAAACAAATATGTCAACTATTTTTGCAAGTTTTTCTTTTTACACTAATTTTGTTTCCATAATCTGGTGTGTCATTCCAATTGTACAGAAGGTAATTAAAGGTGGTTTTTACATATGGAAGGAAAGATTGTAGAATGTTGTGCTCTAAAAGAAAATTTAGTGAAATGAAAAATTATGATGCTGCCAGTACTTTTTTTCCATTGTCTAGGCCACTACTCCCCTTTCCCTGACGTGTTCCTAATAGCATAATCAAGTGTGGTTTTCTTTCTCTGTCTTTTACTCTGAATTTTCCCAAAACAAAAACAAAGAACTCCCTTGATCCAAAGTGCCCTGTTGATCTGGAATGCTGAGATAGTTCTGGCATCAAAGCCTTTGTTTTCTGGTCTTTCAAGGTTGCTAGTCCCACACTGGAGACCAGCTCATCCAGCTGTACAGTACTATTTCTCACAGTGTGGGAACCAGATGGCTCTCTGTGGTATAGTAATCCCAAGTCCTGTAACTAGTGGTAACTAGGTTGCCAAATAGGAAGTGCACCAGAAGAGTTGAAAGTTGTCTTCTGACTCACATAAGTGAGGTATCCTGGCGCAAACATTCTCTTCATGCAAATAACTGGTAGTTCTATAGCTGATTATCTGTTAGAGATTGATAACGTGGGTTGTAGCAGCTGAAACATGTTTCTGTATTAAAATTCTGAAACCAATTACATCTTGTCAACTGTAAAACAGTTTCTATTCCAGTTGTGGGGATTTTTTTCTTTAAGAAAAAGTCTCAGGTGAAGAAAACTTCATTCATTTTCCCTGATTGATGATGTTCAGAAGAAAACTGTCAGTTCACCATTGTCTTTCAGCAGCCACAGTCTAGAAGGAAAAATGGATGAAAGCCATGAGAGGAGCAGTGGGCTTTATGAAACAGAAGAAAATGGAAAAAGAGGCTGTAAAATTGAAGAAAGATATTCAATAAAAGGGGGTGGTAACATTAGTAATTAATTATGTAGTATCCGTAGCTAGTTCAGATGCTGTAGCAGATCAACTTTGAGTCATGTAGTAGTCTGAAACAAGACCTAAATATTTTATCATTAAGGTGGACTGATTATTTACTTTCAGATTATTTTTTGTGCTTTACATTCATGTGTTTAAAAATTACTCTTGTTGAGTTTATTTTAAGAATTAGGGACTATATTCTTCCAGCCTTAGATCCTAAAAGGCTAGGAATTCAAATTTTATCTACTTAAGTAAAGCTTTAAAATACCTTTTCTACAAGGAGGATTTTGGTAGTAGTAGCAAAACCTTATTTCTGTTGGAGGGAACAGGGATGCATAGTGTATGAGAAGGAGCATTTTTCATTGATTTTATTAACAACTTTTCAGTCTCTAACATAGTCTTTATTATATTACAATCTGCATTACATCTGCAGTAATGTTTATTCACTCATTTGTTGTCTGTTAGTGCTGTCTAGTATGGTCTAATATGTGAACAACCAGCTTTACAGGTTATTTTCTTAATATTTTACCTGTAAAGATTGTGTTTTTAAGTCAAGATGCACAGGAAAGAAAGGGAAAAAAAAAACACTAGCATTCTTTGTAGTTTTGTGTTTAGATTTAACACCATATGTTTTGACCCATTACATTAAATCAGATGCATTTAATTTCAAAAAAGATGTCACTACAGACTAGAAGGGCATTTTCATTGCAGACTTGAGTAAGTCAAGTGTATGGATCTCTACTACATTGATAAAAATTGTTACTTTCATGTATAACTTAGCAAACAGATAATTGAAATATACTTTCAATATTTTTTAAACTACTTACAGTATTTTCTCAGCTTAAACCAGATGTAGTTTGCCTAAATTTCTAAAAGTAAATGCCAAGTCTCTTCATCTTCGATGAGTAAGTTACTTGCTTTTTAGGTGTAATTCTTTTTTTCTTTGAAACTCTTCAATGCACAGAAAACCGTTCTGTGTGCATTTTTAATCTGTGATTCAGTGAATTGTCAGAAGTTTCCTGTTGTCCATGTTTTGTCATATTGTGCATTGTACATGCACAAATAAATGATGCTGTGGTTAAATTCTTCTATGTCCTTATATCTATGTAGTCCTTTTGCAATGATTGCATTAACTAATGAAATTTCTGTAACATTACCTAATAAGAGCAGCCTCCATTCATGTGTCAGTAGGCTGTAAAGCTGCTAGAACCTTCCATTAATGCTTCTATTCATGCAGTTAAAAGGACTACTTTTCTTTTCAATGCCACTTAAAAAAAAGCAGACTAATTTTTAAAATTATAAATGGTATGGTTATCTCCTTTCTTGAAAAAAATATATTGTTGTCTGAGTTGAAAATCTATGACTGAGGACGGGTGGAAAAACAAACCAACCTGTTGTATATGTCACAGTAGTAAAGCCCCTTGTTACTGTTATGTGTTCTGAATTGTTAGGCCTTACTTTAATCAGATTAATAAATTAACTTAGAATTATATAATACTTACTTGAATAAGAAGTATGACATTGAGATTAAAAGCAGAAGTTAAGTATCTGCAAAACTTTTTAATTTATTGTGGTACTGTAGATAATGCATTGTAAAGTTCTCCAGAGCACCATCTGTTTCTGCTCTGTCTGACCCAGGGGATCTATAAAACTACTGACGGAAACTGAAGTTAAGGAACAAGCATGTATTTTACAGAATTTTAGATCATTTGATTGAGGTTTGCAGAATCCTTATGAAAAACAGTAATATTCGTTGTTGGATGATTTTTCTGCACGATGTAAGGAAAAGTGTATTAGAATATACTATATTAACAATATTAGTTTCTTAAATATTGCTTCTCTCTGTAGTATGCCAAGTGTCCTGCCTGTATGGAATTGTGCTTATTGAAGTACTAGATATGCAGCATTTAAGCCCTTACTGCATTTTTTTTATTTAAGCACAAAAAGACCAAACAACTTCTTTTAAAAATTTGGTTCTCCAGATACTTGTCTCTAATGAACAGGTCTTCCCTAGCGAGAGATTTGTCCAAAGTCTGATCCGAAAGGGGGAATTTGTTCTACTCTAATGGAGAGCAAAGCCAGTATTCAGGCAAGTATACAATCATAGAATCATTGAGGCTGGAACGGATCTCCGAAGGTCATCTGGTCTAATGCTCCTGACACTATACCACATTGGCCAGGACCATGTCCAAACAGCTTTTGAATATTGCTAAGGATGGAGACTCTACAACATTTCTGGACAACCTGTGTCACTGTTAGGTCACTGTCGCAGTAGTAAAGTTTTACTTGGTGTTCAGATTTGTGTCTCAGTTTATGCCCATTCCCTCTTGTGCTGTGACAGGGCATCACTGGAAATAGCCTGGTTGTGTCTTCCTTGCACCCTCCATTCAGGAATCTCTCTCCCTTGATCAGGTCATCCTGAGCCTTCTCTAGGCTATAGTCCCATCTGTCTCAGGTTTTCCTCTTGTATAAGAGATGTTCCAGGCCCTTCATCAACTTTGTGGTCCTTCAGTGGACTGCCTCCAGAATGTCTGTTCTTGCACTGGGGAGCCCAAAACTGGATGCTTCTCTAGGTGTGACTTCATCAGTCCTGAGTAGAGGGGACCTGTCTTGACCTCTGCTGGCAGTACTTTGTCTAATGAGGCTAAAGATACCGTGCACCTTCTTTGTCACAAGGGCTCATTGCTGACTCCTGTGCAACCTGGTGTCCATCGGAACCAAGTCCTTTTCTGCCAACCTGCTTTCCAGCTGGGTGGCCTCCAACATATACTAGTACCTGGGATTCTTCCTCCCCATGTGCAGGACTTTGCATTTCTCCTTGGTCAAGTGCATGAGATTTCTGTCAGCCCATTTCCCCAGCCTACTGAGGTTTCTTTGAATCGCAGCAGTGCATCTGATACAACGTCTAGTGCATCTGCCATTCCTCCTGTTTTGTGTTATTAGCAAACTTCCTGAGAGTACACTTTACCTCTCATACAGATCTTTAAGGAAGATTTTAAATGGAAGTGGACCCAGTACTGACCCCTGGGGTACACTTTTAGTTACTGGCCTCCAGCTAGACTGCCACTGATCCACCACCCTCTGGCCATTCAGCCTGTTTTCAGTGTACCTCACAGTTCATCCAGCCCATCCATCAACAATTTCTCTAGGAGGACCCTACAGCTTTTAGACCCTGCTGTGTTGTCCCACCATCTGTAAAAGTTGCTGTTAATGCATGCTTGTGTCTTGCATTTTTAAAAACAGATGTTATTTTAATAACTTTTTCAGAATACAGCCTAATAAATAAATTGTTGTATATTTAAGAAAATTGCAGTGTTAGAAGGGGGAGTTATAAATAATGCCCCTAAAATTTAAAAAGTAATGATTCTCTTAAGTTCTTCAAAACAAAAGAATTACCATGCCACGCTTGTAAGGGAACCTGGCAGATAACTGAGTTGGCAATCTCTATTTCTAAAAATTGCCTTGAGCTCTATATGGTAAACAAATACCAAAGTCTTTCAATTCTTACTTCATTATCACAGAATTTCTGGAAAATAACAATTCTTCAGTGGCTAATAGCTGGGGTAGCTGTGCTGAGGTAGCCAGTCATGTCTTTTTTTTTTTTTTTTCCTGTTGCACTGTTTGTTACCAGTCTGAGTTAAAATATTATCCAAAATTCTGTGTCTTCATTTCACAGTGAGTAATTGTTGTACTAAACTTTCAGCAAGGGACTACTGCTTATTTACAGAGCATGTTTTTGAAGTACAGTTTTCAAGAACACTGAAATAATTCAGCAAAAAAGGCTAAGGTCTTCCTTCATAGTCAAACGTATTTCGCAAGACCATTCTTGTAGCACATTTTCATCCCCCTTCTTTTTCCCTGCTCAAATTCGGCAAACCTATGAGTCTTTACAAAACAATAATCAGTAATCTGTATAGATCTTCCTCTCTATATGAACCTCTTGTTTAGCAAAATAAAATGTTTCAGTGTACATTTGTGGAAAATATTATTACTTCATAAAAATTCAAAGGTTTTTTTAAGTGAATCAGAATTCATCCCATAATACATACCAATTTTAGTCATTTATCCTCACCGGAGAGCTTAAAATTACAATACCATTCTGATACTAGCATATTTTTGCTATTTAATTATTTATATTTAAAGTTTGTTTTTAGTCTTTCACTTCAGGAATCCAAAGCATTTGTATAAGGGATTTTTCTTTTTCTGTTTAATTCCCAATAGATAGTTTCCATTTTGAGTCCTCAAACCTTCATGGTTTAATTGTACTTGATCTAGTAGTAAATATTTGTTAGCCAGTCTGCTTGTCACAGATACAGTTCAAAGATCCTCTTCCATATTCAGTAGTTACATTCTCATTCTCTGACTGCACAGGTACAAATAGAAACAGCAGAACTGATCTCTGAACTACCAAATTTACCTTTTCGCCTTACAATGATCTGTCTTGGCAGTATTACCATTCTACCATTCTTCTTTTTTATTGGTTAATCTTTTCCTGGTAACAGCATTTAACTGAATTCTTTCCACCAGCATATTATTGCCAATCCTCTTTATAAACAAAAGTTATGGGGTGGGTTTTATTGGTTAAAAATGTTATAAATCAAATTGAGTACAAATCCCTGGTGTAGTTATGCATACAACTACGCTTGAATGATATTCAGCTGCCATGTTTCTCCGTAGAAGCTTCCTTGTCTGATGTGCAGTAGTGAGGAATGGCTTCTGTTCTTTACAATTTCTAGTGAAATTCAGCATTTGCTGTACTCCCTTCTGTTATATTTATTACGGTGTAGACAACACCCATCAGGGTAGCAAACTCTGTAGAACCACCAGAACTCATCTGCTCGTTCAAGCTTTGCATCTCCTTTGCCAGATACTCTTTCATGTCATCTTGGAATCAACTCAGATAGGTTTCCCTGTGAGTCTTTTCCTTTGAGGCAAAAGAGGATAATCTAGCTTTTTCATTTGAAAGCTAATGTTCTCTGATTACAAGCATGATTAAAAGTGTGGTAAATATCAACTTGGCAGCACTTTCTATCTTGTCTAATTTCATCTCCAGGTGGCTAATTCTCTCTGTTTTTCTAAAGGTTATTTTTCATGTCAAGCCGTAGTGTAACTTTATTAGCCAGACTTTTGCCAAAACAACCTTCTTTCCTTCCTAATTCTCAGGGGAGCTTTTTTGTTTGTATGTCGTTCTCCCCTCCAGCTTCTTTAGGAAATTTCTGGATATTAGTGTTTATCGTGAAGCCTTTTTTCTTTACTTTTTGCTTGCTTTTTATCTTTGAAAGCACTTCAATCACTGTGTCTGGCTAAAGTCAACAGAGACAGCAACTGATAATTTGTTTCTGGCCTCATAATATATTGCTGGTCTGTTTGGGTTTTTTATTTCCAATTGTGAAACATCTATTGAGGTAACCTAGCCTTCCATAAAGTGCAAGGAAAGCATTAAATGCCTATGAACTTAATTCACAAAATGAAAATGTGCAGCCACTCTAAGCTACTCACAAGAACACATAATAAGGTGCAGTCTTCCATTTCATCCCTTGCTGGGCTCAAATGTGCTAATCTGATAATTCACAAACCTGAACTACCTCCCACAGTTAGATCCTTATCACCTACGTGGTTTCTTTTAAAATATCCATTTATCCATCATTTAAATACTAAAACATTCACCCCAAGTGAATGTTAACCCAAAAGCCAGATTTAAGTTTCTCTTGACTTTGCAACTTTTAGGGTAATGCTTTCTGCTGAAAGGGTGATTCAATAGAGAATTGTGTCGACTGCTGTTCCACTTTGTATGGAGTAATCATAATTTACTGGATGAGGAGAGACAATGTGCTGGCTTTTGCTCAGGCAGAATGATTAAGGTTCTCTCTAGGAACAGACAAGGTGTATGTTCCAGTAAATACTTAGAATATTAAAATATTAATGAAAAAAAGTGACTGAACTAAGGACACATCTGTAGAAGAGAGACCTTAGTCTAGAAGTACTTCTTTTAGCTTTAGAATTTATAGTACGTCTGTGCTTGTGAGCTTTTGTATGTGTTTGCTTTGTATTTACTACATTATTTATTATTTGTGTTTATATAATTAAGACTGTCATCTATTCATCATTCTGTGGGATAAAGTCCACCCTTCATACCTGCCTGTGGTGCAGAAATCAGTGATGTTGCAGTGGACTGTTTATATCCCCAGCTGAAGCAAATGAGAGGAGACAGGGAAACAGTAAAAGTGTGTCCCTTACTCTGTCCTTAGTCATTTTTCCTGTTCATAAAAGATTTGTTCAAGTAAGAATTTAGAGATTCTGCCTGCAAATATCCAATTATTTGCCTCCTCACTGCCTGGGTACTCCCTCTGTTTCAGTACCTCTTACTATATGTTGTATATCAGTAAGACTTTTTTTTGTGTTTGCAGAAAATGGAGAGATTCCCTTTTTAATATACCTAATAACCAGAGATCCTAATAGGTAGGAACATAATTCTTTGGAATTGTAAGGAAAATATTTCTTAATTAATAGGAACTAAGAGATGTTTTTTAAACTATAAATAGCAAAGAAAGACCAGAGGCAATACAAGAACTCACTTGTAGGAATTTCACTGCACTGGAAGTTAATGCAGATCTGTTTTAATATTACAACAGTAAATACTTTGGCATATATGAAGGCAAACACATGAAGGTAACTCAGACTAATGAAGTTGTTTCTGTAGGTTGAGATGGGGAACTTTTGCTGCCTTGATGGTGTTGAGGAGGTGTTATTTTAATAGCTCTGTAGTTTATAGGAAGAAAACATATACCTAGATGATACCTGAAACAGATAAACTGAAAAGGGTAAGCTTTCCTGCAGCAAGAATTTTACCGGTTTCATCTTTTTTTATTTTTAGAAGGTTTTTTAAAATCTGAGCTAGCAGTTTTGGCAGATCATTTCATAATGAAGAAAAAGGAAATATTCTCGCTACATTCTGACATGTAATTTCCTAACAGTACATCTTCATCAGTGCATTAAAAATGGTTTGTAGCCAGGATTTCTAATCTGCCACTAAGCCACGAAAAGGAGTATTTCTCAGCATTTTTTCTTCTTTTAAAAATAAGAGCGTATATAAAAATCTGTATTGCACTAAATAAACAATGTTAATTTATTTTAGAAAGTCATAATACTGTGTATAAGCTACACATAGAACAAATTATTTATTCTTCCAGCAGGATTTGTAAGTCTTACAATAAATTGGGCTCCCCAGCTCTCATTTTGGATTACTTCTGAATTCCCCTGGGAGCCACTTTTGTGGCAGATTCCATTTGGTTTCACAAGGCCTAAAGGGGGAAGACTTGGCATAGACCACAAATCTCTCACATTAGGAACAATTTGTAAACCACAAACAGAGGCAGCCAGAGTCCGTCCCCAGAACAGGCTGCTCCTGTTAGTGCCATTGTCTGAAAAGGATTGGTTTGCCATTTCCCAGATGACCTGCCTATGTGTAGAGAGATGTGAAAAGTTAGAGACAAAAATGTTTTCTACAGAGTGAGGGGAGAGCTTTCTTGTACAAAAAGGAAGGAAATACCTCTGTGGGATTTTATTTTTTCCCCTCTTCGTCCAAAAAATACAAAGAGGCCCTCTGTCTTTAATGCGAATGTCGGCTTTAAATCTTTTAGGTTTGGATTAACTCTGTAAAAGAAAAAAAATCTGACAGGCTTTCAAATATGACGCAGAAAAAGTTTTTTTTTTACCTCAATTCATGTTGTTCATTTGTAAAGCCAAAGGCTGGGTGGACTGAATAGTAGGCGCCAGTTGTTCCTTCATTCATAGTTAGCATTACAATGGTCAGAATTAACATCCTAAGACCTACATTATCACTTTTGCTGTTTCACCAGCAAACATTTAATAGCGGGTGGCTAAACGCAAGGACAGCTCTTTGCTATGTTCTTGTAAATTAAAAATGCTATTAATAATAGGAAGTAAGAGTTGTAATTACTTCAAGTTGTGTTTTTATGCTTTTTTCTTGTTTTTAAGAAAACTGATTGCTACTTAATTATAAAATGTCTTGCAAAATGTATTTGTGATAGACATTTCCTGTTAGCTTTTGTTTTAGAAAACGAGTCTTTCATCAAATATGTCAGAGTCATGTTTTGCTTATAAAGTGACTGTGCTAATATATTTTCTCCACTTCCTGATAAGAAATTTTTTTTCTCCATTGAAAATGTGAATTATTTCATTTTGAACCTGCCACTGCTCAGTGTTTACATTTTTGGTGGCAGCTGTTGGCAGAAATAATTACTAGAATCTCAGGGCAATATCTATGTCCTTTTGACATAGCCATGAAAAGTTTACCAAATTTTTGGTTAAAATATGTTTTAATGCTTTCCAAATAATCAGTGTCAGTAGGCATTTGGATAGAAAAACAAGGTAAATAGAACTGTTTACTCATATGAGAATTAGGGGTTTTTTCACAGATCAACATATCAAGTATAACTCTAGAATGTTCGTATATGCATGTTATGAAATTAGACTTTAGCTAATTTTACTGTAAGCTACCTGCATTTGTCTGCTAATTAAAACAAGTAAAATTTCAGCTTTGTTATTTTTAGTTACGCACTGAGGCTTAACCTTTGAAAGAAATTAGTCTCCAAGTGATGAAACAAAAGATTTGAAAGGGTACTGTTGCATAGCATTGTTACTTTCAACTTCTGTACAATCTAATTACATTGTAAAGGTATTTTTAATACTGACTGCAAAACAAATTTCCAGTAATATGCTTTAAGTATTTATCATACTCCTTGCATCCATAATTTATTGATGTAGACACTTGAGCATAAGTTACAAGCGTAAATACTTTTTTTCCTTTAATGTCTATACATTGTGATATTTGTTTTGGCTTTTTAGTGTGTTTTAGTTTTTAGTGTGTCTACAGACCAAATTATGAACAGAAGAAATTCCTATGTATTATATAAAGCAGTGTGTAAAAAAACAAATATGCAGCTAAAAACAGTTACATTGTTTTCAAATATTTCACCATGTATTAATGGGTTGGATCTTCATTTAGCAATATGTTGCATACTTTCATAATTACATAAATAGTTGTTTTCTTACTTCTCATTTTTAAGCAATCTGTCTAACAGGAGTCTGTGGCAGTGTGGGAACTGTGGTACAGCGAGTTCTGTGGGAGATAACTTTAATCCAAGTTATATTGCACAGAATGATTGTAGCAGTGTCCGGTATCCATATGAAGGGTCAGGAACCATTACATCCTGTTGAGGTCGATTGCAAATAGGAAATCGTGCTTATGACATGCTGAAAAATTTGAGGGGGGCAGATTTTTGATAAATCTGATTTTAATGGAAATGCCTACAATCAGCGTAGTGGTATAGCGCAGCACTGGGGGGGAGTAGATTTCCCCACGCAAAGAGCTAAGCCGTGTATCAGCTTATTAATATGAATTAGTGCTTACTGGATTTCTGTTTTGACTCCAGGGATTTTAGAAAGGAGTTCAAGTTTTATTTCACATTAGACAAACTAGAATGGTTCAATTAATTTTGCTTTTGATAGCCTTAACAAAATAACTGATATTTCTAAGATTTTTTTTTCCTAGTTCTTGTCATGACATCATCATTTTTTGTGCATTTTCCCTTCAGGCAGCGATGATGTTCAGCTCTGGAGTGTTTTGGATGGGACTTCTGTGTATTCCTATGACAGCTTTACTTCTGGATATAGTATACAAAGTGTGAGTACAGAAATGCTGAGGTTTTCGGAAGAAAGTATTGACTTTCAAATATGTGTTCTAATTATTAATATAATAAAAACAAATTAAGATTAGTTCTGATGATTATATAAAAATATTTTTCACCTTTTTTGGTTTTGAAAAACTTTATTACTACTGTTATTAGTATTTTACATGTTTCAATAATTGTAATTTCTTAGTAAATATTTTTATTTCTAATTTGCAAGAACAGCTGATAAAATACGTTCTTTAGATTAGTTTCTTGATATTTCTTCTTCTAAAGCTTAGTTTTAAGTCTGGGAAAATGAATTTATAAACTGAATATTTATGTAACTGTTGAAACTGTCTGCTCTACTTTCAAGAGGCTAAATCTGACAGTATTTTGTATATACTTACAGAGTAAAGAGAGCTACTTACAAGACACTGGTAGATGAAGTTCAGGAGTTGGAAGCAAAGTCTGAGGATCCTGGGGCAGTTGTGCATGGCAAGAGGTACTGTAAAAATCTGTAGAATGTTGTCTTTAAAAAAAAAAAAAAAAAGCTAAATATTTTAAGCCCTCTACAGGTATCAAAGACAAAAGGTTATTTTTCAAAATCCATACAGACAAAAGGCATCTGTAAACAGGCTTCAGGTCTACTGAGCCCATATCTTTTTTCATGTACTTACATGTAGGTTTATAGCAGAAGCTTTAACTGATGTGGTTTTTTTTAGACGGCTGTTTGTTTTCTAGTTATTATATATAGAACAAACTTGAGGTATGATTTTAATTGTGTCACTTTTGACTGTGTTAACAATTAATACAAAATGAGTTTAAACCTATATCATGACTAGTATAGTCATAAATTGGGCCTAAGCACAAAAAACCCAAATTTTTTTAAAACTGCTTAGTAGCACAGGGACAAACAGCAAATCTGTCTATGATTTTCTGAAATTGAATTTAACAACCTGGCTTTGTATCTAATGCCAGTCCAGAGCAAACTAATTTGACTAACCTAATGAAGTAAGAAAGATTTTTAACTTAAAACTCCCCAAGAATTCCCTTCTTACATCCTCCTTCATGGGCCAAGCAGGTAATTTGAAAAGGGAGAAGGTAAAAGTGAACAACTGGACATTTTCTATGTGCAAACTCAGCATAAAGGTGTGCTCTCACTGAAATACTTCAGACTTTTTAACCCTAGCTGAACTCGTAGTGAGCGCTTGCTGAATGGAGTATGAGATGACAAAATCCCCCTCCCTCCCCCTTCCAATTCATTAGTGCCATTTGGCTGAACTAGAGCTTTCTTTCCTTGTCTTCATTTTCATGAGTTTTGTGAAGTCTTAAAAAAAGCCAAAACTGCTGATACTTGATTTTCCTGTTCTTTCTTTCCTTTGGACTGCTGTTCTTTCAGTATCTTCATGGCAAAGGCTTAGCCAAAAGAGGCTCTTTTCCTACCAAGCTATGCACAGAAAGAGACCAGAAGAAACAGAAACAGCCATTTCTTTCATTATAGGTTCAACTTTCAAAAAGTATTTTGTTCATAAAGATACTTTAGTTCCCTTTGTCCTTCAATATTACTGTATCCCTCCTCCAGTTCACTGGGAATCAGCTTACTAGGATTTACCAGGTTGATATCAAATTACATCAGATACCAACCTGATAACCACCATTTCTAATGGGGGAATATCCAGCTTGTGTGAGTGCTTTCACAAGAATGTTTTGTCTCTGGTTGTGTTCATCTTCCCTGGTAACATATCCAAGTTCCAGGGAAGGTGCTGAGAGGCCTGGATGCTTATCCCACCACCCGCAGAACACCTAGTCTAGTGTGGTGGGCTACATAAGAGGACATACCTCCATACAGTCTCCCAGCAACCTCTGTATGCTGTCTTTGTAGCAGCACCTTCAGACTGGAAGCACTGCAAATCCCCTAGTTGATGGCAATTCCTGCTTCGAGCCTCCTTTTCCTTCATCATTGCAAGACCCAACTAGTGCTTGTAAGCATGAGTTCTATTATCTGTAAAGGCAACCTAAATTGATTGTTACAGATGCTTTTCTCCAGTGGCAGTGCTCATTCAAGGAGATTCAGGGCAAGATCTTCCTCCAAATTAACCAAGTCATACATCAGTTGCTGACTTTTGAGCCAGAAGCAATGTGTGCTGTATGCTCTTTTGCAAAGAGCAAAAGCTGCAAAAGAATGAATTGCAGAAAAGAAAGCAGACATTAGTACTAGATAGTGATAAAAGGGGAACATCATCTGGATATAGAAAAAAGTACAGTAATGTACCTTTTTAGGATTCCATACTTGCATTCCAAAACGTCTCTTGTATTTCCAGATTCAGCTACTTTAACTTCAGTTGTCTAGGCAGAATGCTTTTCCTTCATTCTACATACAGTGTATTTCCAAATCCGTTCTTAATATAGGTAAAATGAACTTGGTGTTTTCACCACTGATTTTATAATGAGGTTTTTATCCAACAATTAAATAGTTATGAGGGCTCCATGAAGGTTTTTTTAGTTACCTGCCAAAATGTCTTTCTTAGATCTATTCCTTCTCCAGAAAGTAATTTTTAGACCTGTATTTTTGAACGATACAAGCATCCACCCTGTGGATGCAAATCAATGGATGTCACACAACTTAGTATCTCTTAAGATTTTATTCCCCCCATTTTTTTAAATTATATCTAAATTCAGGTAATAGAGCCAAAAAATCGCTTTTTATGGAGAAAGTATTTTTTGTTAAAGAAATAGTCTGACTTGCTTGCATCTTCAAAAATTTGATTGAAATTTTGTAAACATTTTTGAGTCTCCTAAGTTGCAGAAGCCTGGATTAACTAGTTACCAGTGCAGAGTAAGTAGTTGAATTGGTAAGGAATGTCCTCTACATCTGTTTTAAATATGTACGTGAGACTTTCTTATTCTTGAGTTGTAGTGCTTTTCATGCAAGAACAAATAGTCATTTTTTTAAAAAATGTACTGTGTGTTCTTCAGCACCAAATATTTTTCTAGTGTGCATACCTCTGGAAGTACATTTTTCTGTTGTAGCAGAAGAAGGGATTAGTTCTCATGAAATGCTATAATAACCTAAGAAAATATAAATCACTGCTTGATTAAGAGGTAACTGGGAAATAGTGAGAAAGATAACTCAGAAATTTTTCCACTCTGTTCATTCCCATCTTAAAAATACTACAACACAAAATAAGAGGCTCAGCTTCCACAGATAACAGGTCAAGGTTCTTGGATAGATGCTGTAATCAGTCAGAATCTGAATGTTATAAGAGGGCCTACAAGAAAGCTGGAGTCAGACATTTTCTAAGGGCATGTAGTGATAGGACAAGAGGGAATGGCTTTAAACTGAAAGAGAGTAGGTTTACACTAGATATTTGAAAGAAACTCTTTACCATGAGGATGATGAGACACTGGAACAGGTTGCCTAGAGAAGCTGTGGATGCCCCAGCCCTGGAAGTGATCAAGACCAGGATGGGTGGGACTCTGAGCAAGCTGGTATAGTAGAAGAGGGGTTGGAAGTAGATGATCTTTAAGGTCTCTTTCAACCCAAACTATTCTATGATTCTATGAAGTATATTGCTAATTTTCATTGCTGTTTTTTCAGTTAGAATACATTTGTTGCACATTTTTTAGGACTGCATTGGACTCATATTCCATGCATTTAAATAAAATCAAAATTGTAAGGCTTTACCTTTTGGTGTTTTCCTAACAGAAAATATTAGGATAGGAATTTTCTATTTTAATTGTAAATTTGCGCTTTCAGCTGTTTCCTGAAAATTAGGATAAAAATTGACATTTACATTGAAATAGTATAAAATATTGTTCTTCAAATATTTTTATTGTATTTTAGCATGTGCTTTAAAAGTAGGACATGATAATACAGTCTTAAAGTCTGTCATCCCTTGTATTTCTACAGTGATGATTTGAAAAGGTTTTTAAACTACTCATCGAAGGCTCAGGAAGAGAGCATTGCTTTTGTATCTTGCTGTGTGTGTAAGAATGTTTAATGAGATTTTTTCCCAAAACTGCTAAAAATTATTTCATTCACTTCTTCTGTAGGCAACACATTAAAATTTGCTTTATCCCATGTATTTTTCAGTTAAGTAAGAATATATCTTGAGCAAGAAGGTGCAAATTTTGCATGGCCACTTTTCCAACCAGAAGTAAACTTTCATGTTGGAACACTGTTGACTTGAGGGTGCCTTGATATCATAAATAACAGAGCAGCCCCAGTGAATTAACAAATTCATGCTGCAACAAGTACAATTTCTATCACTGGAGCCATTGTAATTGAAATGACTAAGGTAAAAGGATAGTTTGTATATAAGCCATTGTTCACAAAGGTTTTTTTCTGATAGCTTATGTATAATGCTTAAGAAGAAACAACGGTATTAATACTTATTACAAAAATTTTTGTTTCAAAAATATTTTTATTGTGTTGAATACTACATGGACTAACAATAACATGAATAATGGTTCAAAATTGTGGAAATGTCTTTAGAGATATATATACTGCAAATGCTGCTTCATAGAATCTTTGTTTTTAATTCAGTTCCCTTAGAAAGTATTTTTAGACCTGATAAGCAATTGGTCAGGAATACATAAAGTAGTAATTTTTTTTTCTGTAAATGTGATTGATTAACTGTAAAGGTATACATTTCATGTTCAAAAATAGTTTAATATTCTGCTCATCCATATAGGTACACATAATGAGCATAGGCATTTAGTTACTATGGTCTGTCATTGGTTAACTATGAAACCCATGTTTTCTTGGCTTCACATGTAGATATTTAAATATGCTTTTGAATGGCAACAGGGTGATTCATAATATTACACAGAATTGCAAGTACAGAAAAAGAGCAGAATTTAATACCTGAATAGCTGGAAGCACTTTTCTTTTCCCAAGTGTATTTCCTACTTATTTTGTATTTTCTGTAGCAGCAATCAGATCTGTGCAGTGGAAACTTCATTGTACATAAACTAAGACATGCATACCTCCTGTTCTTGTAAAACTTAAAGTAGAATTTTCACTGCTTAGCATTTAAGCAATCTGAACATTGCACTCTGGAACACAAGGAAAGAATGATGGTACCAAAAATGCTATAGTAGGCCTGCTATATTTTTAATAAAACATATTTTTATTATAAAATAATACCTGTCAAACATTTCATAGAAATTTGCTGATTTAAATTCACATTAAGAAGAGTTTTCCAGATGTATTGCAAAGGAGATACAGCAGCTAACTGTATCCAAGTATTCACATGGTCTTCCACCTCTTTGACCCCCAGTCTTACATGAAGTTACTGATTTATTTATTCACTCTGTCTCCTTGTGGTTTAAATTTCAGTCCTTAATTTTTTTTTAATGTTGTCACTTTAACAGCAGCTCTGAACTAAAAAAAAAAAGGGCTCCTACACAGCCTAGAGGAGCAATGAGGATGGAAAAAAAGTCCCCAGAGAGCTAGCTTAGGAAAACACTGAGAGTAAGATGTGTCTCAACACTTCAACCTCTCCATTCTTGCTGCAGTTAGCAGATGCCAACTACTTTCCAGATATTGTTACCTAATTCCATTTTTACAAGGAAGTCTCATTCCATCTTTTCATTCAAAACATGGCCACAGAAGCAGTTTCCCCTGCTTTTCCCCTTACCCTGCAGTTGGAACTCCTCTAGGGGTGTGGAAATAGCAGATTTATTTTCCTTTTCCAACTTAGAAAAGCCACGCTTTCACCTCCTGGTATATGCTTCAACCACCAGGCTGGTGGGGAACAGAAAGGGGAGATAAACCACTGGTCCCTTCAACTTAACCAGTGGTTCAGCTTCGTATCTAAGAAGTATACACTCACTGAGAAAGAATGAGCATTTTTAATTTAATGGTTTGAATGGTAATCTAGTAAGGAAAGCAATCTAGTTCCATTCCTTGCACCATTTAGTCTGATTGATAGCCTGTGAAGTAAGTCTGTTCAGCTAATTGACAATAATATTAAAAAGTAATACAAGTAATCAAAACTTGGTAACATAAGGTATGTGCAATTTGTTTTACTTAATACATCCTTACACAAGAGACAACTTTTGTAATCTAGCAAAACTGTAACAAAATCAAATCACTATATACTCAGAATAAACCTAAGATACTTCTTTTTAATGGAACTAATTTTTAGACCAGTTCACATGGAGAGGGGCTGGATTTTTCAGCGTTTGAAATGTTTAAATGATAGATTGGTATTTCTCTGAAACACAAGCTCTAATTCACAGTGAATAGTGAAAATTGTCAATTTTGAAAGCTTTCTGAGCCATGGCTAGCCCACCTGTTATTTATTTAGTAATGTAGGTTCCTACTGGAGAAAACTTGAAATGTAAGGAAGACGGACAGTAAGGAAACGCAGTATCTTTGCTACTCCATTCACCACCATTTGCAGCATTTAGCTGATGCATGACTCTCGATTTAAAAAATGCTTAATACTGCTGTTTTCCAGTTGGGTTGAAAGAAAGAGTCAGTTGGGTCAACACAACACAACAAACTTAGTAGTGCTGGGAAGGAAGGAGATGGGCTGAGGTGGTCAGCCTTAGCAGTAATAGTAGTTTTTTATTTGGGTATCATCTCCAGAAAAACACCTTCTAGAGTTTCCTGGGGAATGCCTCTTGCTAGAACACTTTTCATGGAAATAATATGTTTCTCTACACACAGCTGATGACCATGAATGTGACTTTCTCCCCATCTTCATTTCCCATCCCTTTGTGCTGCTGTGTCAGTAGAGGCTGGGAGCACTTTCTGTGTTAAAAAAAGAAAGACTAACTCAGCCTGGCACTAATCAAGCCATGTCACATCAAGGAAGACAGTGCCTTCCCTTCACATTGTGTGTTTCTAAAGGAGTCACGCTGAAAGGTTTACAATACTATTCATTTATTTGTGTTGTCAGTGCACAGCAGTGTTTCAAACAGATATTTTGCCTGTATTGTGACAAATAAAATCATTACCAAGGATCTGGACTTAATAATCTGTCCTTACACATGCTTTTAATCATCTTTTTAATAATTCATCAGGCACAATTTAAAAAGAAAAAGAGTGGATACTTTTCACTTAATAGTTCATTCCCATTGAACAGACTCAAAGATAAAGGGATAGTGTAACTAGTAAGTAAATATTTTTCCCGTGTCTCCTTTATTTCCAGCTTAACTGAAAGAGCACAACTACTGAAGAATGTTTTTAAGAAGAACCATGTGAACTTGTATCGCTCTGACTCCTTGCAGCAAAACTTGCTTCGTAAGTGTTTACTGACAAAAATAACACAGAAGTAAAATTCTACCTTTTGCTCCATTTATTTATAGTAAAGATGCAGTACCCTAAACGCATCAGACCGTATTGTTTGTTAGTTTCTCTTCATCCCTAAGACACTGTGCAGAGTTCTTTCTGCTATTTTATAAGTGCAGAATTATATCAGAAATGGCATGGGTTTTTGCTAATTGCTGAAAAGAGCTTTATCCCCTTCTGTTGACCCTTGTTAAGTTGTTTTTATTAAAGCTTAAAAGAAAAACTGAAGAAAACTTATTTGGTTTCTATTTTGCTTTATATCTGCAGATGGCTACGCCTTCTCTCAAGATGAAAACGGAATAGTTTCCCAGTCTGAAGTAATAAGAGCTTATGATACCACAAAGCAAAGACCTGAGGAATGGTGAAGGCACACAACTTGAGATTTAGGCCTTAGTAGTTTTGTGAGACAGGCTACTAGATCTTTGCTGGGAGCTGTGACCGTGACCCAGTTATCAGAGATGGGAAGATCTATGATGGTCTTGTTCCATAAAGTTTGGATTTGTGTATTCAGTAGACATAAGCACTGTGCAACTATACTGTAAAACACCATCTCTAAATTTTTTAACAAGTATTTGCTTAGTCTTTGTAAACAGATTGGAATTTAATTGTATCTTGCCAGCTTGCTTATTTTACAATGAAGTTGAGTCAATACTGGTCATATACTAGAAAGGCAATGGTCAAATCGCTAAACATACTTTACACTGACAGATCAATTAGCATCTATGAAGATTTTTAAGTATTAATATATTTAAATACAGTTGATAACAAGCCTTTGATTTCAACAAGTGCTGAAAAAAACCAGTATCTTTATGGTGTTAATTCACCTTCTTTAAGAAATATTTTGAGATGTTCATAGATGTTTGTGTCAAACTAACCTAAAAACATTTGCCAAAGAAGTTCCATAAATGTTTTATGTTGTTAGAAAAATTTGAAAGGAAATTATCTCCAGCACTGATCTCAGAACTGCATGCTTGAGTCTCCGCACTTGAGGAGAAAGTACAGTGAGTCTAATTTGAGTGGCCTTTGTGGCATTTGTTTCAAAACTGCAAGTCTTTGCACCTTTGGCCTTATACAAGCTTTCCCCTTATTTTCATTTAGTATTGCATATGTTGAATATGGCTGCCAACTTGTACACATACTATTTTGTTCAATTTTTAAGAATTGCTCTGCCTTACTTCCCTTTAGCAAACAATTATTTTTGTGATGCTTAGTTGTATCTGCTTATACTGTAGGTTCAAAAGAAAGTTTGTTTTAACTTATTTTTTAAAATTAATCAAATTTTCAACATTTTTATACTAAGATTATTTGAAATGCATACATTGAAATCCAGCGCAAAGCATGTCCTTCACTAGTCTGTGGTATGTACTGGTTTATTTGCACTAAAGCCGCTTCTTATAAAGGTCTGAAATACATTGCAGCAGTCTCTTCACAACTTATTGGTCATGCAGAATACCTATACACTCTCATTTTTAATCAAAAATAGAGAGGAAGTGACTGCAGAAAAATATACACCTGGTATAAGAAAAAAAGAGGGAGGTGTTAAATGAGAACATTGTGATACATCAGTATTTTTCTCAGCTTAACACTCAACAACCATCAGGTTTCAAACTACGAAAAGCTACTTGAACTCCAAAGTTTAGTTAATTCTTGCAACTTTTTAGTCCATGTTTAATCCTGGGTTTAAATGCCACCATAATTACATTTAAAATACAATTTTCTATAGTAGTAGTTGATTTTATTTTTAAATTATTAAATTTCTGTGCATTACATAAGAATGATCTCTTTCTTTCAATAGAGGTCAGCTAGATAGAAAAGCAGAATAAAGATATCCCCAGTGATCTGTTAGATTAAGAATTTCCTATTTGCTCTCCAAGTCATTCACTTTCAAGTTAGAAATAACAAGTCATCCAGCCCGATCTTTTCTCTGCCCTCCTTCATTCATCGTATACTTACTAAAGGTGACTTTACCTCCTTGCCTTTCATCTAGCTAAACACCTAACACACCATTTATTGCACTGTCCAAGTTTCTTATGCTCCATTGTAAGGGAAACTTAAAAATACACATGGAAAGCCCAACAAAAGGCATTTTATGAAAGTACATATTTAGGAAGGTGTATCAATGGGAAGGCAGTCTGCATTTCATATGCATGTTATGCAATGTCTTCTTCTCACTTTCCTGGAGTGATCTTTAAACAGAAAACAGAAAACCCAGGGACAAAGGGAACGTATCCCACTAGAAACAGTACTGCCAGTCAGTCATGCAGACAAGAACTGCCTTCAGAAAAGCCATTTCAGGCATAGATAAGTAGATGGATCAATATGGGAGGGCCAAATCACTTGACCTAAGGCAAGAAAAAATTTGGGGGCATGCCCCTTTCCTGAAATGGGGGTCCCTATTTTCTGTCATCCAAGGGACAATGACCAACTTAAAAACATTTCTGAAATTAACCATGACACTGTTGCTCCTTTATAATCTTTCAATGTACTTAACTCATATAAAATTACTCAATCCATACATACTCTATGGGTAATTTTTTTTATATTCTAAATGGTTTAATTGCTGATTTTTCAGAAAAGGACACGAGGACTAAAATATATTATAAAATATTTACAAGAAGATATTTACATAATCTCTTATTCTTCCTATGAAATAAAATTCTGTCTCACCATTGTAATAGTTTGAGAAAAACAGTACACAATATATCCCCAGTTTAACTATCTTAAAAAGGAAGAAAGCGACTGAAATGGCTCTAACATCTTAAATTTAGAATGTAATTTAAGATTTTTAAGATAATCCTATCACAGCATTTCATCCTTATATCTTTGCAGAATTTGAAGTAGCATTTCACAAAGTGCATTTTTCATTTTTATTATTTCTGATGAGTTTTTCTCCTGTCTCTGTACTTTTTCTGATAGTTAGTGGTTGGAAGATACCACTTCTTAAAAATAGCAAAAGAGACAGATGGGGCAAAAATTGTGGGTTTTAACTGCTCATACAGTTTCATTTTAAAATAAAAGATCATCTTAGCTATGTGTGCCCAATTTTAAATCAGGTCAAGTATACAATATGCACTTTATTTTCATGTTAAGTACACAGTAATATGATCAATTACCATCCTGTTAGTACATCATATCTTCATCAAAATAAGGGTTGATGTTTGTTTAAAGAAAAAAAAACAGTTTAGGCAAAAATGCTCAGAACAATGCTTCTGTTATTATTGTTTGAAAATTCAAGTGTGCATTAAATATAGAACTCACCTGGACATTTCCATTTGTTTCATGTGCACTGCAAGTTAGTATTAAAAATTGCCATCTGAAAATTGAACCAGTGCCACTTAAAAATCGGGTATCTTATATAAATACTGTTGCTTGATTATTTTTAAATATACACACATATATATATAAAAGTTACTCAAAAGAGAAGTAACTGGAAACAAATTTTGAAAAACCTATGGGTAATTTGTATTTGGAATTTTTTCTTGCCATTTCCTAATTTTGCACATATTTTTGCAAAGCAATTTCAACAGATTTATACTTAGTCATCATTCTATTTGTATAAAATGATAAATAAAATATTTTGAAACATTAAGAGATAGCTGAAGATTCCTGTATGTCCACATGCATCCATAAAATTCACCGTGTTACAAAGATGAGCATTAAGTGTCTTAAGACTTTTGTCATGACATTTGAACCCATCTTGATTGACGAGTAATTTGGCATATGTGTTAAATTCAAGGCGAGAAGCTTTTTCCCTTTTTTTCTTGTGTGTTGTGTAAAAGCACTTGTAGTTCTGATGAATTTATCATTCTGTCTGCATGAGGCACTATATCTAAGTGTTCTGAGGCAATGCATGGTGGTTGTTGATTCCTGTTTTTTAATGCCTTCGTTAAAAGTCTGCTCATAATATACCGAGAAGCTAGCGCTATTTACGCAAGTGAGTTTGTCGGTTCAGCTTCCTCGGTACTGGATGTTTTCACCGGTAACAAAACTCAACAAATGAGTTTCTCCTTCCCCCTGCTGCCCTCGCTCCCCCAGTTTCCTCGCTGTTAATCAATAGATCTTTATTAAACAAAGGAATATTTTAGCATTCCAAACCTGGTTCCTGCTTATGCAAACCGTTACTCACATAGGCTTCGACAGGACTGCCTGTGAGGGTAAGGACTACTCATCTGAGCAGTGATGTGCAAACTTTGGAGGGTTGATACTGAAATAAAAGCATTTCCATGTAGAGTGTGAATTGTAATCGCAAAGCTGTGACCAGAACAAGTTGGGGGTTTTTTAAATCATATTTTATGATGTTTCTTTAATGTAGAATAGAAGCCATAAATGCATTAATATTGGTTTTCTACTTCAACATAGTTTTTCATTATGATTTTCAGTGTTTGATATGTATGAACCGCTACAGAAAGCGGTCAGTCTGAAACAGCAGAACTTGCATTCAAGGTGAAGTGAGGTTTTACAGCTCCACTAAGCCATTACTGCTGAAACTGTTGTGGAAATTATGAAGCTGCATGAATGAAGATTTTTTGACTCGGTGTTTATGGTAGTTTCTCAGGTTTAGTTTTAACTGGATGTTAAATGCACTGTGTTTTTTTAATAGTTCTTTTAGTAACACATTCAGTTCTATGCAGTGTTAAATGTCATCTGGCATTTGGTGAATGTGCATGTTTTGAACTGCAAATTTTAAATGTTTTGTCTTTTAATTGTTAAAAAATGAATAAACTTTGCCATTAAATTAAGAAGCTTTGGTGACTTGATTGGTTGGAAATGCTAGCAATTACTTTCACAAGAAAACGTGTCTTGTCACTCTTGGGTTTAAATGCTATAAAATGGGACATACCAGAAATAGTATTTCATAAATACCAAACAGTTCTTACATTTATTAATGTAAAGTGAAAAAGTGGAATATTGTTTTAAGGTTATGTTGGGGTTTTTTCTAAACATCTGAGATGTCTTTTTCAGTTCTCATGTGAAGTCCAGAAAAGGTTTAAAAAAAAAAAAAAACCAAGGAGCACTGGAGTCCGCAATTTAGTGACTTCCAGCAGAGCCCTGACATACTGCAGTGGTGATGCCGTATTTTGAAAGAGAAGTATGCAGTACAGGAAAGGTAACAGTGGGAATCGGGAATAAGGAAACATCACCTCCCTTTTCAGACAACAGTGATAAATACTGTATCCTTTGGCTGTGATAATAGTGTGTATTTCTTTCCTGTAACTGTGCCCGCCACTGAATAAAAATCAGTATATCTGAACCTAAACTGAGTTTTGGTTGTAGATAGGTGACTGATTCTTTATATATGCACTAGACAATGAATTTATTTTGTATTCTGTCCAAGGAGGATTGATAATAGATGCATCTTTGATGCTTGCTGGTTTCACGAGACCCCAGCCTCTAAGTGGCAGAGCTGGTTTAAGGATATTCCACCTCATGATATGTCACTGCCTCTATTACACTGACACTTGTGAGGCCATTGAAATTATTCAGGTTATAATCCAGTTTATAATTATCCAGGCTCCCTTTCAAATCCTTTCCCTCTTTTCTTATGGCAAACATTATTTTTAAGCTAAAATCATTTCACTAACCTGATTGACACTACAGCCCCCTGCATTTGCACAAGTCATAGATGGAAAGAACAAAAAAGAATAGAAAGGCATGTCTTCTGCCTTTGTTGCTAATGAAAATAGGATAGCATGGAATTATAGCCTCAATGTAACTGTGAGTCAAAAACTGGTTACATGAGTACTGTGGAGCAGTAGCCACCTCAAAAGCTGACTCACCACTCAGTGTAGTTCAGTCCACACGGCACATCACCATAGGCAGCAAAACAGCACTGAGAACAGATTTCATCTCCTTAGTGTTGCTGTCGAGCTGTAACTGAACAGTAATGGCAAAATACTTCCAAAATTGTCACTTTATTTTTTAATTCCAAGGGGATTAGTATTACAAATAATGCATGCATGAGTTTACATAGCCATATACTGTACTGCTTACCTCGTTTCAAAAATCCTTCAGGCATTCTTGCAAGTGCTTGCAATGTTTTTCCTAGCACTGAAGAGTCTTGATATGTTCTTAGACACTTAAGAATCCCAAAGTGTAGAAACACAAAACAAATGCCACATCACTATTATTCATTATTCACAGAAGACCTGGGTTTCATCTAAGTCATTACCAGTTAATGGCAAGCAAAGCATTTATTGCATCATGTGTAAATGACAGTAATTTATTGTGAATATTCTTTCATTTTAATTTTAGAGTGGTGCCACTCTAGTAAAAGGAGTATGAACTAACTCCAGAATTACAAAAGAAATAGCGAAATCTACTTTGTTAACATGGCAGTAAAGCAAGTACTGCCTGTAAATGTTACTTCTGATCGCAAACAATTGCTTTTGGTTCAAGTATAGATCCAGTCCTTCAAACTGTTTCATTAGTCATTAAAAGTCTTATCAGAATGTTATTTCTGTTCTGTCTGCAAATTTTAGAAAAAACTTCCTATTTCCTATAAATCAGGAGTATCTAGTGCCAATAGGTCATTTTCATTAGGTAGGCAATTCAGCATTCCCGCCTGCATACCGAATCCATCTGGGTTGGAAACTACTGGCACAGGCAACAAGCGTTTCCATCCATGGGCTTGTATTCTGGCCACCTGCTTTCCTCTCCCTTTAGCTATGTAGGTCACTGCAACTGTAGCTACATGAACAATGATAGATCCTTTTTAATTTACAGATTTTTTTTTTTTTTTTTGTCTATTTGGAGGTGGCGCATAATCCCCACCTCACCTGCATCACAGCTATTTTAACTACACCTAATCCCTCCCACCCTTAGAACACTGTCTGTGGGATTTGTTGCACTCTGGCTACTGATCTGTGAAGTACTTAGCGCTCTATAAACTTACAGACTTAGATCTAAGTGTGATTCAATGAAATATTCCTGTGTGTCAAGTTCTTCAAACATTTTATGAGGACAAACCCTTTATGCAGCTTCAAGGGAAGAATGGGAGTGCTCAGAGGTGTTTTCGGTTGTAGGCTGAGTTTCATGCTAAATAGCAGGCTTCACAGCCTCTCTTTAGGCTGAATAATCATTAAAATCTAAAGCTGTATGCAAATGTAGTGAAAATTATTCCTAAGTGAAAACTGATTGCAGAGACAGTCACAGTGAAGCAGCCTGGCCTGTTTGGTGTCCAGCACTAAATGGTAATTGGGCAGTGACTGAGCCTAAATCACAACTAATTTTGCTGTGTAGAGCCTATCTTTGAGGAAACACTGATTTTCAGCCACTCACCACCTGTATCAGTGTCTCTGATGACCTAATTACTCTTTAAAGGTATATAAATTGCACCTTCTTAGTTAAAACTGATCACGTTTCTGCTTCCAGAAGGGGCCTACATTGCCTTCATTTAGTACATAAAGATTTCTAGTAATTGGAGACTCACTATAATTTGTAAAAAATTCCAATTTAATTGGTTTACTGTTTCTCCTGTATGCAAGAATGGTCAGCAGATCTCACAGTATGCTTCCAACAACAGAGCTGACACTTATTGCAATAATAAATGGTTTTTCCAAAAAGTTACTTGATTAACAGTCCCATATTTAGTAACCATTCAAAGTACATGGTGAAGAGTCCTATGAAACATCAAAGGTGAGCAAAAACTTACCTGCGCCCTTCGTTGAAGATTGTTTCTAAAATAAAATTGCAGGCCAGAACACATACCCTTCAATTAATTTCCCAAGTACTCAAAATCTAATTTTTAGTATTTTGTAAAACATATACAAGACCGTGTATCATGATTTAGGTTGTAATTAACAATTACAGCATTCAAGCTAAAACATATTACTTAAAACATCATTGTATACAACTTGTCTTTCTGCTTAGAAATTCTATTTCCAGCAGTACTGTCTGTTGGACTGTAATGTTAATTGTGCAATAAAAAAGATATTAAAAGGGTTATTTCAAAATATTTTTGTCATAATTACTGATCACTAGATACTTGCTCAGAACAAAAAATTACTCAACTCTTGAGGAAGAACCAATGAAGCTTTTCCAAAACACTTGTTTGATAAGTCAGCTATAATGTACTTCAGCAGTTCCTATACACAGGGAGGTTGAGGTTGATAAAACAGGAAAGCTCAGCTTCTGATACTGTAAATTCTGACCCACAGAATGACTTTGTTAGCGAAAATAAGTATACAGAGAAGCCCTTTGATGACTGCATTTTTTTTCTTGTGTGTTTTCCATTTGCTTACTACATGTGTTCGATTTAGATGTTTGTTTGTTTTTTCTTCTTCCTTGGTTTGTTGGTTTACTTGGGTGAAGGAATGTAGAAGGGCAAACAAAATTCATTCCTAGCGTGGGATGTTTAACCTAAAATACCCAGCTAATCAGTGTGATTTTTACCACTTTTTCAGCATAGCTGCATGTAAGACATTAATGAATCTATTAGTCTGCTGTATAGTCAGAATTTTGTATTATATTAAATCTGCAAGACAGGTGCAGTTAAAGATGTAAATTATTTTTAAAAGCAAAATAAATCATTTTAACAGGAAAAAATACAGAATAGTTACACCAACTAAATTCATCAAACACTACCTGTACAGAGTCATACAGATGACACAACGTTTCAACCACACAGTTTATTGGTAATTTTTGTGTGTGTGTGACTGCTAAATAATTAGTGTTGTCAATGCTGTAAATACATTTTAAATTACAAGCTTGTCTTTACATTCTATACACGGCTAATTTTACAAATAGAAGTTCATGATCAGTTTGGCCAACTTACATGTTGCTGAGCAAAAAGCTGACAATAAATACTTCCTTCTGTAAAATGCTTTATGTAGAACACCAGTTTTAGAATGTTATGTGGAGAAGTTATTGGTGATATTGCTGAATACATTCTCTTTCCTCATAGACAATTTGGCTACTTGGGACTGGCTCATTTTCAACTTGCCTAATTAGTACTAGTTTTATCTATCATAGTTAAAGTTCACTAATACAAATATGCAGTGTAAGTTCAGGTATGTGTATTTTTAAAAAATCTGCACATTTTGATATCTAATAAAATTCTTCATTGCTCATGGAAGTGGCAAGCAGTCAGCTGTTTCAAGGATACTCTTTAGTATTTACTCTCTTACTTCTCAAGGTTATTGCTGCTTTATAGAATTAGTCTGATTGTTATCAGCAGAACACAGCCACTGTTTTTTAACTAAGTTAACTGCAATAGGGTAAAATGTCATTAATACACTGTGAAGTGAGTACCTGTATCCCAAAATGGTTCTTTAACTTGTCTCTGAACACATTCTGCACAGATTAGGCTGAACGATCAGAGCAGTCCGTTTTTAGAGCAACTTTTTGGAATGTTTTACAATTCATTTCTAAGTGTGATCCAAGCTTGGGAAACGCAATCCCAAGCAAGACCCTGCACTTTTCAAGGGCAACTCACCCACGGGAACAGTTCTGACTTCTGCAGCCACAGAGCACATCAGTGTGGCACCCACCGGCAGCAGTCCCTGTGCTTCCGAAGGCTGTGTTAGTCCTCACAATTCTTTTCAGCTCTGAGCAAAATCAGGGCAGCTCTTCCCAGCCAGGGCAGGCTCTGGCTGGAGAGGATACCCAAAGTACGGCGGCGACACCAGAAATCCGGTTGGCTGGGTCAGGTGGACCGTATGGGCTGTCTGGAAGCAGCCAGATGTGTATGGTGGAGGTGGTGACGCCACAAGGCACCCTGGCTCTGCCCGGGGGAAGGAGAACCTGCGAACCGAGCCACCGGTCGAACTGGAACTTGTCGCAGTACTGGACTGCCTGGATGGCGTCCTGAAGCTTGTGGAGGCCAGGATCATGGGGAGAGTCTCGGTCTGATAGCTCCGCAGAGAAAATCGTATTGGCTGCGACGGTTGTTTGGGTCTTAAACATGTGCAACAATAAACAGCTACCAGCGAGCCCACGATAATGAAGGCAATAAATATTGATCCAACAATGAGGAATGGAACATAGATTGGTTCTGGGAGAAGAAAGAAGAAGAGAAGCCGTGCCAATTAGCCTCCTGAAATAACAAGTCTGCTGTATAGAAATAAACTCCACAGCCTTTACAAAGCCCCACATGATTTCAGTCCCACTAGCACACCGAGCTGCTCAGAAGACAGAATTTTGAACCACTAACACTGAAACAAAATTAAATTTTAAGCCCTGTAGGTTCCAATCAAAATTTACTTCTTTTCACAGTTTTACTAGGTACCAAAGGTAAAAGCTGTGTATACCGTGTTCCGTTCGCTGGTTCTCGAGCATCGCTCAAGAATCTCACTCCTCCCCTCCTCCCTCATTCCCCAAACCGTCGGGGCTGTCCAATGCAACAGCTTGAGTCTGCAGGCGAGCCTCAAATGCTGCAGATTCTGTCAAATAGCTTCCATTGGTAAGGTGGCAGATAAGCGCAGAACGTTTGACTTGGGAACCCAGTCTCCGTGTGCGCTGCCGGGTTTCTTTTGTTTGGGAAACTGACGGCGCCCCGCACGGTGGGGTTGTGCCCGCAGTGCACTGCAGAGCACCACTCTCACCTCCGGGAGCCACAAAGCGAAGCAGACACAGCAAAGTCTGCCGGTGCGAACTCAAAATATAAAGTGTGCCTTCCAGTCGGGAGGGATCCAGCGGACGATGGAGCTGCCACCCCCCCGCGGACCCCGTGCGCCCGCTCCGCCTGCCGCGGCCGCGCTCCCACGAGCGCACCGGGAGCCGCGCCCGCCTCCTGCCCACTCTCCGGGACGGGGCGGGAGCCCCGCAGCCGGGCTGGGACCGGGGGATGCTGCGTAGCGACCGGCTCCCCCCGCCTCGGGACCCGCGGCCGGGCACTCACGGGCGGTGACTCCCGGCTCCGGGGGCTCCCGGTCGTTGGTGCAGCCGCCCTGCTCCAGGCGAGCCTCGGCGGCCGCGCAGCAGTACCGCAGCGCGCAGGAGCCGCAGCAGATGGTGGCGGCCGCCGTGTCGAAGCCCTCGGGGCACTGGAAGCCCTCGTGGTAGCCGCCCTGCCCGTCCACCCAGCCGTGGCAGTACTCGGCGCCGCCGGGCTGGCCCCGGCCGCCGCAGCCCAGCAGCCCCAGCAGGAGGCAGCGCAGCAGCAGCGGCAGCGCCCGCCGCCCCGCCATCTCCCCGCTCCTGCCCGCCCCGACGGGGCGAGCAGGGGGCGGCCCCGGGTGCCGTGCGGGGCCTCCTGCGCCGCGTCCGGGGGTTGGGGGCCGCTCCCCCCCCGCAACACATCCACACACACCCACGTACACACAGGGCCCCCGCAGCCGCGCCCCCGCGGGGCCGCCCCCGCGCTCACCTGCCACCCGCTGCGCCCCTCCACCCCCGCAGCATCGCCCCGGCCCCCGCAGCATCGCCGGGCCCGCTCCGTACCTGTCGGTGGGACTGCGGCCAGGTCAGTGTTTGGGTTCCGGGCGCTCGTTCCTCTCGGCAAGCTCTGTGTGCGCGGCTTCTGCGCGGCCGCGGCCGAGCCGGGGTGCGGGAATCTCCCGTCCCGCACACCCAAACGTGCCCCTGCCGCCCCGCCAGCCGGACGCCATGAAGCAGAAGGGTCTCTCGGACTGGTAGTTTATTAAAGCAGCCCAGCACTTCCAAGGGTTAAAAAACCAAGCACAGCATACGATTTATTGCAAGGGCTCTTTGCTTTTTAACCTGTTTCCCTACCTCGATACTTTTTATGCGCAAAGACATAGTAGCATATCCCCGAAGATTTATAGCCCCTTTTAGTCAAACACCAGGCCCGCCACCTCTATTTTCCAAAGGGAGAGAGTGAGTGTGGGGCTGGGGAGGAGGGACACATCTGTTCATATGAGCGTCTGATCCTTCTTCTGCTGGAAGAATAACAGCAAGTCACCAAGTGAAAACCACAACAGGAACTTGCTTGTTCATTTATCCTGGAGGAAAAAATATTTTAAATGAACTGAGCAGATTTGGACTTCTGTTTCAAGCAACGAAACATTTCTTTAAATGATGTCTCCCCTGTGTGCTAAGAGGCACCTCTGCTTAAATGGTGAAAGTGCTTACGAAACAAGCATTATATTAAAGCTGTGCTGAACAAAAGAATTCATTTTTCCTGTATCTGAAGCTTCGGGCCATCATTTACCATTGGGGTATGAATATGTAGGATCAGAGTTTGACCACTTGTCCAACAGTTTGAATGCCCATGTCACTAATTTCCAAAGCTGGCAAGTTTAGTGAAACAAAAGGAACAAAGTGTGCTGTGTACCAGCAATAAAACTGCACTCAGAACCATCTATCAAGACATTAGACTTCTGGCCAACCCCTAAATATAGTCCACAACCACAATATTTGTGTTTGTTTTTCTTTTAACTAATCTGTTACCTTCTTTTTTTTCCCCCCTCTGACCCTTTCTTTCCCTATTCTGATGTCTTTAAGTATAACCAGTACCACCCGACCAGAAAAGTAAACAAAAAATTTGTAGACATGAAAAATATTTTTCATGGCTATTTAACAGATATAGTTTTAGAAATAACAGAACTGGATATTAAAGAAAAACAAATATATATTGAACATGAAAAATGTGATATTCTGTCCTTTTCTGCATTTTCATTTTTGAAACTATGATGTGAATTAAACTTTTCCCAGCTGTCCTGACTTCCTGTTCCTAGTTTTTGTAAGCCAATGTTAAATATAGTTTTGCATTTACTTCACTGTGGTTTTAAAGCAAACATAACCTTCATGGAATGTTTTAAAATGTATGGCTTTTAAGGGCCTAATCCAACTTCCAGGAAGGTCAAAAGGAATCTCTGTGTTGACCAGGATGAGGCTTGGAACAAGAGCTCAATAAGGTCTTCATGGTGCATTTAGCCATCTCAGGTGCAGAGAACAGAGACAACAGAGCCGTCCTCCTAAATCTGCCACATTTGGTTGGAATCACTGAGTAAATATGTCACAGCTCACATGTTGATTTTGTTGATTAATTAATAAGCTTCCAAAAAAAATGGTCTGAAAAAAATCTTCTGAGATATATAAACATATATATATACACACACATATATATATATACACACATATATATACACTCCAGATCTTAAGCTACTATAGAAACTGCAAAGATATCATTCTGGGGCAGGGGAGGGAGGGAACTGAGGGGGTTCCCAGTCCACAGACATCAGGAAGATTTTGATCTGGATTATTTATTTGTCATTTATTCCATTTCTCATGCTTGGATCATTCAGCAGACTACTCTCTGCTCCCCTCTTGGGTAAGCAATGGCAGCTGTACAGGGTCTCCTGCAAATGGGCACAATTAGCATTCTCTTTATTTGAATCCCAAATTGCCCCTTCCTGCAAGAAAAATCCTGTAAGAGTTTCTTAAGAGTTGGCTTGCAAGTGTGTGTGTGGTTGGTTTATTTCTGTGTGGATAAATGGCATTTCAGTCACTGAAGTTGATTTATCTCACTTGTGCCAACTAAAAGGCAGAGGCACATTTCAGTACTGCTCCTGCAGATACCGCCAACCTGGAAAGCCTGAAGATACATGAGGAGTTTTCCTGTGAACTGCTGAGATCTTAACTGACTTCTCTGATCTTACTTTTTGCTTTCTCTGAAATATTGACAAAGTTTACAGAATGTGATGTGACTCTTTTGAAGATCAGCTGGATTGTTCTGACCTAGACAGACAAAACCCTTTGCTCTGTTCCCCTTTTGTAAAGGTTGCATCTGGGCAAACACATCCTTAAACAGTTTGACATGATAGCAGATTCATTTGCATTGATTTATGTCATTTTCTTTAAACTAAACCTGCAAGTAATTAAGAATACAGGAGAAAAACATCGTGCAGACTATTGGTGTGCATCCTTCAGCTGCAGTTTGAGGACATGGGATGGCTCCAAGTAGCTCGCTTTTGGACTGGGTAATGTTCTGCAAAGTACCAGTGCTGACTCATTTATTTATTTATTTATTCTTATTATTTATTCTTAGCTGAAGCCTTCCTGCTTCCTGGTGATATGTTATCAACTGAATTACATCACATTAATTTTGAATGAGAAACAGTGGTTTTAAAAGCTCATATAGATATTTTTCTGATTGTTGTTGTTTATAAAGCTTAGTATTAGAACTAATGAAATTGATATCAGTCATATAACAGGCAGAAAAGATAATTTTATTGTAGTTTAGGGTTTTATTTTTTACCAGGCTTTTCTTACTGTCTCAACAGCAAATCTATGGGGAAAACACATTATAGTACTCCTCATCTGCCTCTGTGTAAGATCAAAGAATTTTTCTTAAATGACTTCTGAAATCATTGCATCCCTGCACACAGTAATTACCTCACTCCTGCCAAACAGATCAATTGCAAAAACAGATATTAAAATCTCCTTAAACAGATTCACAGTTCTTAATAATAACTTTGCTACATTCAGTTTTCTGGGTTTGGGCTCTTTTTTTTTTTTTTCCCTGTTTTCACTACTATATTTTTGAGATTCTTTTAGAGTACAAAGCAAGCCAGTGACCCACAGAACCCTAGCATGAAAGTAAATTGTAATGTCATTCCAGGCAGGCATTACCAATGTTAGTAAAGCCCTGGAACTTTGGCTTGGCTACTGGAGTCTGTGCAGAGACCTGATCTCTAACACCCCTGAATAATGTCACACTTCTGTCTTGACTAGGGCAATGATAGATAGGTTCAGCTCATATCTAGCTTGTTGGCCATGTCTTGCAGGATTGGTCATTTCACCCTGGCTCTTCATTAATTTTTGCTTTGAATTTCAAAGAATAAAAAGGCCAAATTGAGTTACCAGATTCTAAAAACAGCCTGGTGCAAGCAGATTTCCCCTCAAAAGTAAAACCAAAATAATTTACCATCTAAACAGCCAGCCCTTTAGCTACATGAGTTGCTTCCTTAAGCACATAAGGACTGTGTTGAATAAAATCCTGTATGCTGCTCTCTAAAATGATACTCTTATTCTTGGCTGGTTGTGAAAACAGCCTTCCTGTAGTTGCCTTGCTGGGAGAGTCACCTGCCAGGCCACAGGCATCCCTGTCACCTGCCAGGCCGCACACATCTCCCAGACTGGAAGGGCTGGCAGGAGTGCTGGGATGTGCTCCAGACTTAGCCCCACGTCCCAAGAAGGAGACTTCAGCTGCATCTCTGCTCCTCCTCTGACTGCAGAGACTCCTCCCATTGCCTATATCAGCAAATTAAGACAGACTCATGAAGCCCATAAAGTGTGTTTTGGTTAACTAAATCTAACTAAGGGGAAATGTGGCACTTTTCTTCTTTCTTTTGCCTTGCTCCTGTTTCAGTATTCTTTCATATTTGGAAGGGAGGGATTGTTCTGGTCTGTTTTGGGTTGGGGGCTGCATCTCTGACAGTCAACTTTTTATGATTTTTTTCTGGGATTTGACCAGCACTGCATGATTTTCCACACCAGTCAGGAATATCACCATGTTTTCTGAAGTCTCTCCAGAAATATTTGAGGGGTAAGGTTATGTGGGCCATCTGTTAAAGGCAGCACCCCTTATGCTTGCCCACAGGTAACCCCATTGAGAAAGCTGGTTACATCTTTTGGAGAAAAACATAGAAGTCAGGGTATCTCAGCCTAATGACTGTCAAAGTGAGATTAATCATGCTTTAATTGCCTTAGGGCTCACTCAAGAAGTAGAATGTTTGATTACTGGTATCTTAATCCATGTGTACACATATCACAGTAATGGTTCCTTATCTGAAATCTGTCACAGTGCTAGGTGGAGGAATTAGGCTCAGACTTCAGAAATCATCATTCTCCTCCTAAAACATAAAGAGCAGAAGGTATTTTCAAGCCAGCAATGCAGCCGTCTCTATTTAAGGAACATATTATCCCAGCCTACCCCATCTATCCTTGAGAAGATCACTCTTGCCTTACTCATGAGCTCTATAGAGACCATGTCATGAAAGATGAAGAGATCTGCTTACATACAGTAATTTACATGCACTAAATGTATCTCTTCTATACAAGCACAGCTCCACATTGAGCCATACACGGAGCTCTTAGGAGTAGAAGAGCAAGGACAGATGTCTAGAAGAGATAGGAATTGGTGATCTGATAGGATGTGCAATCCTCTTGCTTCACTCCAGCTGTGCCTAAAATTAGCCTATCTTATGGCTACCAAACAAGGTTTTCTGAAGAGGTGTTTAATTTACTTTTAAACCAGAAGTTCTGCTTTTGAATTCAGAAACAGATTCTCCAAGCAACAGTCCTTGATTCTAAAATCACATACAGTATGTAATTACTCCAATTACAAATACAAAAAGAGCCAATACAAACCCTAAAGAAAAAGTAAACAATAAAGTGTAAAAGTGACCATTCTGTTGTATTTCTAACAGCTGTTTTCAAAACATGGGGAAATGTTTTGACAGCCAAAAAAAAAAAAGAAAATGAAAAATGGCTACATTTTGACAACTGTTTCACCTGAAAACTGTTAATCAATTGTAATTTGGCACACAGCTCCTTCTCTGTAACTTGCAGAGAAAAAAATGAGTTATTGCTATTAAATAACTCCCTTTTCTAATAATCTTAACTGCTGTTACAATTTTTAAAAAGTGCCAAGCTTACCAGCTAGAGCTGGGAAGCTCGATATGCTATTGCCAGGCAATTCCCTAATCCCCCACACAGTCATTTTAATGAACAGTGCAACAGAAAGGTCAGAGGAGAGAGATAGCATCAGTCAGACCTGCTTTGCTCTGCAGCAGAGTATGCATTTCTTTTTCTTTGCAACAGAATTAATGACCAAAAAAAAAGTGAAAGGATGCGAGAGAACATGACATTTGAGTGTAGAAAAGTGTAGGAATAAAATGTGCTTACCAGGGAATGAAGACAACTGGGTTTTTTTCACTCACACTGAGAAAAAATAGAATACAAACATTCAAAAAAAAAAAAAAGTGACTATGTACCAGTTCTTTTTCTCTTTTTCTCTGAAACAGTGTTGAATATGAGGACACTGTTTCAATCCTTAATTAACAGAGTGCCTAATAAACATATGTGTCAGTTTAAAAGTACAGTTTCCTTTTTTTGTTATTATGAAATAGAAGCATGAGAATAACTGAAAATTAATGCACAAAGAAATCTCCAGATTGACTGGTTATAACGTTCATTTAGCCTTAAGTAAGATGCATCCTTTACAAAACTAAGCAAGAGCTAGTTCTGTAGGAGATATTAATATCTACCCCTAGTAGTTTGCTTATTACACATGCAAGTTGTACACAAATACCTCATGAGCAATGGAGCCTCTGGATCTGAAAGAATAATTCCTTTGTAGCATTAAACCTGGTAAACTAAACTGGTCCCTTACATGTTAGTCATCAACCAATTATATAACTTTATTAAATATTTCAATAGTGCAAACATGAATTTTAAAAAAATGCTTACATTACTGCTGTTACAAATTTATTCTGGGCACTAAATAGCAGCTCTCCAATGCTAAAAACAGAGTCAAGTTCTGCATCTTTTAATATGGGAGCGTTCCCTCAGTTCCTCTGGCTCAGGTCCTCTAAACCTTCTTCCTCAGGCTACATTTCACCCAAGTGAGGGCCACCCATCCAAGTTTGTTTTTATATCATTGCATGTTCATAAAAGATTTTTGTGTTTTGTTCATTCATTATATTTATCCTGTCTTTGGTACGGCCTCTTAACACTTCCTATGAACAGCAGATTTCCCAAAGTACTTAAGACATTTCAGGTCTGAAGAAATTAGCATTTGGTGACATAAATTGGTTGTACATTTATGATAATCTAATCAATGAATGAAAGATTAGGTGAGATTAAAGACTGAGACATGTATTCTTTGTTCTGGCTGCAAGTAGGTAGAATTTAGGGAAGAGCTCTACCTTGGTTTCTGCAGTTTAGGGCAAGTCAGGGATTGGGAAACTTGGCACCTTCTGAGTAGCTGCAGAGTTGCTGTGCTTGTTGCTTCTGATATGCTGCACTTCCAGATCCCAAGCAAGATGGGTCCTACCATTCACCTAATTCAATCTCATCTCTGTGGCCATCAATAACTGCTCCAGGAGAGGTAAGAAGCCCTGCAGCAATGCCTCCTCCACCTCCCTGTGGAGGGAGCAGACTGGCTGGCTGATCAGGGTGTATGTACACAGAGAAAATATTTGGGGATTCTGTTCTGAAGTGCACAGTCCTGAAATTAACCCAAACAAGATTTATGTGCAGGAAAGAGGTCTTATCTAGTGAGCCCAATATGAAATAGTTTTTAAATCTGGATCAGTAATAACTGGGAGCTAGCTTTAACTCAAGCCCTAGAGCAGGCACACTAATACTCTTCAAAATATTTTGCTGGTAATTTTTTTGATGGCAGCTGAACATTGAGCAGCTGTCTTCGTTAGGCTGTCCTTTTTTTCTGAAATAATAAATTGAACTGTAAAGTGTCTAAATAGAAGTCTGAATGTGTTCTTTAAATGGTATTACCTTGTAGTTGCAGACACTGCATTTCATTTACGTTTGTTTTGCTGTCACGGTTTAACCCCAGCCAATAGTTCAGTCCCTTGCAGCCACTTGCTCACTCCCCACCTGTGAGACAGGGAAGGGAATCAGAAGATGAAAAGTGAGAAACCTTGTGCATTGAGATAAAGACAGTTTAAAAGGTAAAGCAAAAGCCACACATGTAAGCAAAACAAAAGCAGGAATTCATTCATCACTTCCCATCCATGTAGCAACCTCTTCAGTTAGCAACCTCTTCATCTCCCTTGCCTTAGTTGGACAGATGTCATGACAGGCTCCTGTGTTTGCTTCCCATGGCACCTTCCTTCATGAGAGCAGCTGCCAGGAGTGAGCCTTTCCCCAGCTGGAGGTGGCTCCAAGTTGGGCTGTGTCCCCTGGCAAAATGTCTGTGAGCAATTCTTCTATCAGTGTTGTTTAGCGAGTAGTGACTTTCAAGTGCTGTGTCTGCTCCCTGAGGAGCCTGGACCTCTTGCACCTCCATCTTTGTGAGCAAGTGCAGTAACTGTGAGTTCAGTGGTAACTCAGGGTCACTAACACAAGCTTGATGCAGCTCAGGCCTCAGCTTGAGAAAGATTGGATTGGTTTACAGTGGTTAACCATCCAGAGTATATTTTCACTGGAGAACTTCCAGCAGACAGCTACTGGTGTGATGTAAGGCCTTCTCACCTATTATCTGCTCTGCTTATATCTCTGTTGGAATGGAGACCAAAAGGCTTGCACAGCAGCATTGGACCTACTGGCTTGTTGGGGGCTCCTGGCTCAGCCTGGAAGTGACTTCTGCTCAAGCCAGACAGCTCCATGAACACTCTGTCTTTTCCTATCTTGGTCTCCATAGCTATTTTCCTTCTTGGGAAATGAAACCTTCAGGAGAAGGAACAAAACTGTACCTCATGCTCACCTACATGATTAGTCATTGGATGCCAGTCCTGAAGCCCAGCTTCCAAACCCTCCTGGCTGGCATCACCTGTACTTCAGTGACACTGAGAAAAAGGTGGATGTGAGACAGCAATGTGCTCTTGCAGCCCAGAACACCAACAACATCCTGGGCTCCATCAAAAGCAGCAAGGCCAGTAGGTCAAGGGAGGTGATTCCACCCATCTACTCTGCCCTTGTGAGACCCCACCTGGAGTATTGTGTCCAGCTCCCAACACAAGAAAATGTGGACTTACTGCACCAAGTTCAGAGGCAGGCCACAAAGACTGCCAGAGGGGTGAAGCACCTCTCCTGTGAGGACAGGCTGAGGGAGTTGGGGCTGTTCAGTCTGCAGAAGAGAAGGCTCCAGGGAGACCTTGTAGCACCCTTCCAGTACCAAAAGGGGGCCTGCAAGACTAGAGAGGGACATTTTACACAAGCAAATAGTGATAGGAGGGAACAGTTTTAAACTAAAGGAGGAGAGATTTAGATAAGATATTTGAAAGAAACTCTTTACCATGAAAGTGATGAGGCACTGGAACAGGTTGCCCAGAGAAGCTGTGGATGCCCCATCTCTGGAGATGTTCGAGGCCGGGTTGGATGGTGCTTTGAGCAACCTGGTCTAGTGAAAGGTGTCCCTGCACAAGGCAAGAGGTTTGGAACTAGATGATCTTTGAAACCCCTTCCAGTCCAAGGCATTCTACAATTCTGAGATTCTCTGATACAAACTGCAGGGTCTGCACAAACCCATTTCACCCTTTGCAGCTCAGAGTATTACCATCATGCAGGAATCAATGCAGTTGTGAAGCCTGATTGTTACTCAAAGGAAAATTGTGTAGGAAGACATTTTTGAATGCAGAACCAGCACAGTCTATACTCTGCCATGTAGGAAACCTAAAAAGGGCTAAATCTTTAAAAAACTATGACTAGATTTATGAAATGTTTTGGTGAACACGTTAGTTATTTTGGAGAGAAATAATGTTGACTTCAAATATTTAGCATTTGAATTTGACTTAAAGTATTCAGGTAGACTGAATGTAGTTGTGTGTTTGGGGAATTAATAACTTTACTTGCAAGCATTACATATTATTCTTATATACAACAGCCTGAGGAAATTTTCATTTGGTTATCTACATTTCAGTCTCTTTGCCTAGATTTCTTCTGGGATCTGACCTATAAAAACAACTGGATTTATGATACTCTAAAGTTTACTGCAAACACTTAACAAATACTCCTATTTCAGATATGAAATTTATAGTGTTTGAATATAGTCTGTTATCATTTTTGCTGTTTACTGAGCAAAGTAGTTTTCAAGCAAACGTCAAGGAAGTAGCTAATAAGGAAACACGCCACGGAAAGTTAACTGCACAGTGCCATCTACAGAGCAGGTCGGGGATGCGACAGGAGTAGTTCATCGCTGGGAGATACGAGAGGGGGTACTCATCACCAAAAAATGTCACGGATTTTCCTCTTCTGACAGCAGTTTCTATTGGTGCAGAGCATGTGCTGCAAAAGGGCCATTATGCTACAGACTGTGCATGACTGTTGTGTGAGGAAAGAGAATTCACACACAGAGTGGAGAGTAATCATTTCTCTGAATGATGTTGTTTATAGTATCAAGGACATGCTCAGAATGGCCAGGTGAAACCACGCAGGAGGGCAGGAGGAGCCCACATCCCACTCCTGGTGGGAGAGCTCCTGAGGGGATGCCAGCTTGCAGACATCAAAGCAGCCCAGTTTGTGCAGTGTGTTGCGAGAGCACCGTGTCAGATCCTTGGCTGCTGGTGGAAGAGGGTATTTCATCCAGCAGCAGTCTCACCCTCCCCACTCCTGACCTGTATCTGTCTCTTTCCAACTGCCTCTCACCTTGCCTCCCTGTTAGCTGCTGCTTCTGCCCAGTGCTTGCATTATCCAAAGCTGGAGTGATCAGTCCTGATGGCAGGACAGTCTTGGGCCTGCCTGCCTGCCCCCCTAGTTCAGCTCATCCATACAACAAGGCTGCAAGCATCTGCTTAGGCACAGCCAGCAGCTTCACAGGGCCGTGTCACACAGTCCCTGGGAAGAGAAGCAGGAGGGTCTCCAGTGTACCACACACATGGCTTATATTACTAACACATGGGGCAACATTTTACTCTCTGTCCCAGGATACTTCTTGCAAGTGCAAAAAACCAAGAGAAAATACATCACAGTACAGTCCTCCTTCCGCTCCCCTCCTGTACCTTCTATGCTGTGCACAACTGTCCTTTTCAAGAAGCTTTTGAAGGACACTAGGTGGCTAAAAGAAACTGGGAACCATTGTGCAGGGCACAAGTAGACATAAAGGAAGAACGGGTGATATGTGCAGTTTCTACATTTACTACCCACTTCTGTGACCTTGCAGACCACCAGCAGCCTAGGGATTGTCCCTTGAAAATCCTCAGTGGTCAGCAGAGCATACTCTGCTCATAACCTGAGTTGCTGAGACCTTTGCTACTGGATGGCTCTGAACTGAGAGCATCCCACTTATGTTTATTGGTTTATTATTGAGACTGTTTGAAACAAACCACTGGGTGTTAGACTAAGAGGTAGATGAAGCAAGTGCTGGCACTAATATGTGCAAGTACACTGCTTAGCACAAGGGGGTTCAACAGCTGGGTTTGCTAGTTTGGCATCTCAACACAAATCTTTGACAACATCAATAAAAGTCAATAGCCTCAGCCCTAAATTACTATTTATCCAATTATAAAAACCAGTCCTAAATTAGCTGAATCATGAGTCCTCATTAGCCTTCCTCTCAGAAGAGAAGCTAGTATTTATCATACAGACTGCCTGTAGTCCCCTGTATCACTCACATTTGGCTTCCTTCAATGAGCTTATCTCATCTTGAGTTGATGATGAATTATTATGAACTTGCTTTGGACGTCTTAATTCAGACTTTTGGCTCAGGAGCCTAGAAATCTCTTCAGTGCCAGATTGTTGACTTCAGTCTCAATTAATGATCACTTGTTATCAGCTTAGTTCAAATGTTTGGGTTCTAACTTTTGGTTGCATAGTCTAAACATTTCCGAAGTCCAGATAGACAGCTTTAACTTCAAATGTTATGATTTTGATATTGACTTGATGCCTTCTTGGCTGAGTGTGAATATTTTATTCTTCCACCACTTTGATTAAGAGACCTAATACAAATCCTATGCTTTAGAGTACCAATGAGTGAAACAAACAAGCACCATGAAGAGACAACAAGCACCGTTAAGAGTTAATCTTATATTTCTGTGAGAAGTTTTTTATTTCCTCAGAAACTGATACACTCTTGAGTGCAAATTTCAAATTATGAATTATTGTACTTCTCTGCAGTCAGCTATTTGTCTTTTCCTTAGCCTAAACTTTTGTTCTGCAACTCACATTCTGTATGGTTAAACATTACTCAATTACACAAGCACTTTAGAGTTCAATTTAAGTATCAGGAAAGTATTCTGCAAAACCCTGCTAGAAAATTGCAGGTCTTTACCCCTAAGAGTTCAGACAGGATAAAAACTCACATCTTTACATTAAACACTGGTAGTTCCATCAGTACCCAGTCATGAGGCATTCTCAGTGTGAATGCTAGACCATTCACAGATTTTGTAACATCTTTTTCCCACACCCTCCATTAAATACCCGTTATTTATTAAAAATGTGCTTTGGGAAATCACAGTCTTTAGCAAAGTAAGAATAGAAATGCTCAGGTTCACTTTTACTAACACAGCTCATTTTATTGTATTGGCTTGCAATCAAAGATGCATCTGCATTTTGTAGACTCACTTTAGCACTCTTTTATTAACTAACCAAGCAGATTTTATCCATTTTTTCCTAAAAGGGAATTTGGTTAACTTCTGGTAAACATGAGAGGTATTTTGAAATTGAAGACACTTTTCATATTGTCAAGTTCATTGTACTAGGCAGGGCTTTTTATTTAGTTGGAGAAGTTGAGAGACCGAGACATTAAAACAATTATCAGTCTTGAAAGTAAAGAAAAGTACTTCATATTTTTTTTTGTTTGGTCATTTGAGATTCTTAAAACACTCATTAAGATTATTAATATATGTTCTTGTATAACTATATGTGTATTCTCTGCCTTGCATTTGCCAGCAGTCATAAAATAGACTTAACATCTTGCCTTAGTGCATACTTCAGGTTTATGCAAAGAATGCTGCAGAGTATTCCCATTTCTTTGAGATAAAAAATTAAATATGTTCAGGTTTTTTGGTGAAGGTTTCTTCATATCTATCTCTAAAGAAATAGTGTAACAGGTAGTCTAGTTATCAGCTGACAAAAAAAATGTCACTTATAACTGTTGAAAGCACAAGAAGTGAACACGTCTGCTCAGTTCCTTGCACAGCCATGCAGAGACACAGCACAGACACAAAAATGATTGGTAAATATTCTGAGACTTATCTGAACCCTTAAGGTAAATAAAACAGAAGCATTCATGTGATTGAAACTGTACATCCCACTGGTGAGTTAGCAGCACATCAGCAGCAGGGAATTGGTGACACAAAAATCTCTATGGAAAATGTGAAGGTGCCCAGAGCAACAGCTTCCTTACAGTGCTAGAGACAAGACTTCGTTAAAAACCTCTTGTGACAACTCTCATTCACCAGGCAGCTTAATCATACAGATAATTTGTTTGTTTTGTTCTACTCTCATCTCTAATAAGTGCATACAAACCTTTGACTTCTGTCCCAATGTACAGGTCAGGGACATCAGATACTATCTCTTTATGTGTGCAAAATTCATGACTGTTACCTGCTTATTAAATGGGAAACCTGCCTTATCACCAGTTGCCCTGATTAATTCCCTGATAAGAAGTGGGATAACTGTTAAATCCTGCCTTTATTGGAGTGCTTAGACCTCTTACATAAACCTTGCATAGGCAAGTCATAAATGGAGGATTATTTGTACTCTGGCTGTAAGCATGATTCCTCTGGCAGTCACAGTTGTTGTATGAGAGAATGTGCTCAAAAGCAGATGTGTAAATGAAGCTCTGGGCAAGAAGTTTAAAATTCTGTCACTCAGCAAAAAGTGCAAAGTTACACCAAGGTAAATTTAGAGGTCATTTTCCTTCTGTATGTATGTGTTTGTTTATTGGTTAGTTGAAGAGGTAATAGATGACAGACTTATAATGAAATATCTCATAAGTTATGATCCTTACCTGTGTTCTTTTTTAATCATTCATATGTCGGTTTGAATATCATAGAGCTCCGGAGGTCTCCTCTGAGATGACTTCAGAGTCATACTGTTCTTGGTCAGATAATCTGTCCTGAAACAGCAGATAAATTTTAATGAGTATCAGATTATTTTTCTCCCAGCTAGCTGCACCCGATACGATAATAATACCACTGGGGGTAGTAAGCAAATAGGCTTTGGTATTGATGTCTGAATATTTTCTAAATCTCATTGACTAGCTCAGCAGTATAATGAAATATCTGATGCCTGTGCAGTTTTTCCTACAAAGAGCTTCTTTCTGTCCTGCTGGGATGTCTTTAGAACAGAACAAGCTCCCTAAAATCCAAGTGATTTACAAACTTTCCCTTTTTTTGCTGCAATTCTTCCTGAGGATTCAATGTCCATGTTTTAAATTACATCATTCTCTGTCTAATAAAATCTGATATTTACTACTGTGAATTCAGTTAAACACCAATAACATAATGAAAATAATCATTGTTTGCAAAAAGATGGGTAGCTCTGGCCATATGTGCATCTCCAGCCCTGCACTGCTGACAGTCCTACCTCACCCTCTGTGTCCTGTGGAGCCTGGCCAAGTATCTGAAGTGTGTTTAGGATATTGCTACCAGACAACTGATGTTTGCCAATTTGCAACCAAACCATAACTGGTCCCAGGGGGTGTGAGTCTCCTTTCCCCAGTCATTTGCCTTAGGTAAAGTTCATTCATGCTGTAGGAAAGACAAAGTCAGTCTGTCAAGGTAACTCTGTGTATTCTGTCACCCCATCTCTCCCTTGCTCCAACAATACAGCTTCCTTAGAACAGACCTTTCCCTTGCAAAGCAGCCAGGGTCTTTCTCATGTGGAAGACCACAGAGGCACTTCGGAGACAGGCTGGTTGATCAAGGTCAGCTGCTTTCAGGTTGAGCTTCTTGGTGCAGTGTGTTCTTCTAAGGTGATTCTGAATTTTGGGGTAAAATCATGCTCTACAGACTCCATCATTAACAATGTTCTTTGGACCAACTATGTCATATCTATCTGGAAGACTCAGAGAAAATGAGGAGACTTCTGAGTAATTTGCCTCCATTTCAGGACAGACAGAACCAATGTGATTATAGGGAAGTATCCTGCCCCCCTCAAGTGCTCCCTGTGAACTTCAGTTAAATTTATAGCTTCTCTTAGACAAGTAGCTGTGAACAAGATAGCTGCTTTCTGGCTAGATACAGACACTGAAAACATTTTTGCTCAAAAAAAAAATAATTACTGCAATCCATCATCTGTTTCTTGTCTCAAGAGTGGTCTGCTGCAACTGTATTCATTGAGGTAGCCATGGGAAACACTACTGTAATCTTCAAGGACCTGTTAAACACAAAAAAAGTATCATGACACAACTCAGTGCTGGATGCCAACATTTTTGGCCAAGGGGTCTACTTGAATTTCTGAGTAGGAGAAGGAAGCTTTTCTTTTTTTCCCTGCTTACTTACATCTGCCTCTTCTCATTCAGCTTCATCTCCTGAGACACTGTCATCCCACTCAGGCTGGAGCTCTCCCAGAGGCACTGAGTGAAGTGTCCCCGACCTTCCTTATCCCCCACCCTCAACAAGCCCTTGAGGACCTACAGATCATTACCCTGCTAAGTCCATATTCATGGCAACCCTGATATGATTCAGCAATTTTCTGGGAGGGAAGAAGAAAGATCCTGGCCAGGGCAAGGGGAAGCAGGGAGCTCTAGGCATCATCCCTCCACTGCTGGAGCATGATCCCTGCATGAGCAGGGCAGAAATACAGCATAGCTGGGCAAAGTGGTGCAAGGCAAGCTACTGGCCTAGGACAGAGAATACTGCCAGCTCAGGGGACTTTGGTATTTTTTGTATAATGTGTACTTGAAATCACTGTACTCCAAGAGCATCTTTGCCCTCATCATTAACTGCATTGTGAGCATGCTCAGAGCTGTGACTGGTGATGGCACAAAGGTGGCCAGGGGTGTGACTGCACCACAGCTGTGATGTGGCCCCGCTGCCTCTCCCCAGCCCCTCTCCAAAGGTCCCCGGCAGCACCACGGCTTGGTGAAGTCAATGGGAAGCTTTCCACAGGCTTGAGCAGGCTTCTTGTCAAGCACCCTGAGTAGGTGTTGCTTGGGAAGATGCTGTCCCCTGACTGTCCATACAGTGACTGTCCTCTGGCGACAGTCAGAAAGATATGAGAGTGGGAAAGAATAATTTATTTTGCTCTATGTTACTATGGGCACTGTAATAACTGATACCTTTTGCCATTTTCTTGCCTGCTTTTACTAATTTGGATTAATATTTTTTAGACTTTTTTATGCAATGGTAAGTACATTAACCTTTAGTTTAAAATCTTGCTTCCTTTTGAAATTAAAATCTTATATAAATTACCAAATTAAATCCAAATTATTCTTCAGGCAGTTCAGTATTTACTTATTTTATTTTTTAATTACTTTAGCTAGAGGCATACTTTTGAATTTGTAGGTGTTTGGATAACTCAATTTAAAAGAGAAAACAGACTAGCCTAGATAAGAGAAACAGGTCAAATTATTCTGGTTGTGACATATATGATACATAATGCTGTGTAATTAGATATTAAAGTGGTTGCTGTGCAGCAGGATGTTTTATGAAAATGGTACAAATGTTTTTTAAATGTACCACTGGAAACCAGACAGATGGTAACATATATCCCCAAGGAGGATAGCTGAATTTCACCAAGTTTTTTATATGAATTTGAAATGTGGTGAACAGGAAAGGAGGGAATTTGTGATTATAGCTTAGCTCGCCATTAGTCAATGTTTGGCTGAATGTGCAAAGGATGCTTATGTGGTGCTTAGTCTGGACAGTAATATTTTCTGGGGATTTGTTCTTTCTTGAGCAACAGCAGAGCAGATGGTGACAAAGCAGATCTAGCAATAAATCATGGAGACAGGATACTTGAAGGAAGCAAGATTATCTAGAGGAACAAAACAGAAACTGGGGGATAATTGTTACACAAATCCAGAGTGTATTCCCACTAATTTTATTCATGCTCGGGACAGTACTTAAAGGCTGATCACTTTCATGTAGCTTAGCTGTTAAAACCCCTATTAAAATTTTTAATCAACATCCTTTGGGAGCAAAACTTTTCAGGGCACATACCAAAAATAAATAAATAAATAAGATTCTCAGCTATTTACTGAAACTTCTGATGCCTGCACAATTTAAAAATGCCTGACAGTCTCAAATAGCAACAAGCCTTTTGAGACTCACCTGTTTTGCAGTTCCATAGGATTCAGTTCTGAAACTATGACAGGCTTCAGCATTATCAAATGCACATAACAGTAATGGGAAAGGCACCTACAAATATCCTATGAAGCATAAAGGAAGAAACAGCAATCTCAGGAAGCAACATCTCAATGGACCAATTTTAGCCTGTTAGCAGCTGGATGGTAATGTTCTCCAGCTCCCTACCTGGGAAGCAGCCCACAGCCCTATCCCAGAAGCTGATACTTCTTTGTCAGCCAGTCTGCATCCTGACCCTGGGAATGGTGCTTCCTCACAGTTCCCTGGTGCTTGCTCTCTTGCTGTCACACCAGCACCTGTATCAGTGTGACAGCCCCTGTTTCTGTCAGATCTGTAGTCATGCATAATATTTCACCTGGAGTGTTTGTAGTTACATTCCCCCAGTTGGAGCCTGCTGATACTGAAGAAGGCAGTGGTGAGTGGTTCAAGGTCCTGGGTGGCAGAAGGTCCTTTCGCCCTCCTTTCTTGTAGCCAGGCAGAACCTGGCTTCCAAGTAACACAGTGTGATGAGAAGATGTCAATTCCTAACTTGCCAGGCTCAAGCAAAGGATTACTGTTGCATTTTGTGCAATACACTACAGCTCAGATAATCCAAAAGATAGAAACTATCCATCGATTCAGCAAATATTTTTCCCACAGATCTCCATATAAGATCCTTTCTGGTGCCTTTCAGGATGTGCCAGGGCACAAACAGCATCACACAGCCTTGACATGCAGTCAAGCCCAACGATCTTATCATTCAGCAAATATCAAGTCGTTGGTACTCGTGCATCCCCTTGCATCATCTGTTGTTCACTTAAAGTTAGCATTTCCTCTAATCTGCCTCATCTCTGTCACACTGTGACACAGCCCTACTACAAAGGATTGCTGCAATGAAGTGTATTTGTGTGCTGCACAAAGGAGTGTCACACAAAGGAGCCTCTTTTAAGCAGATGAAGGACTAGGCAAACTAAAGGCAGCACTATTGAGCAGGAAGACTGGCATTTTTGATGCAAAATATATTATGAAAACATATTTCAACAGCTCTCAGAGAGAGCAATTTGAAATCAATAATTATAAAAATAGAGCTATTGAACTCAGGTGAGCAGTTTTACAGTATTGTGATGCCTCCATTTTCTTTTTCTGATTGTGTATTGGAATTACTTGTTGTAATGTGGAAACAGGTAGAAAAGTGAAATAAGCCACTAATGGGAAGAGCTAAAAGCATAGTAATTGTTTGGTTTTTCAGTAGCTTGTATCCAAGTTTGAACAAAGACAGCAACAAAGCTCATGTCTCCTGTCTGAACATATTCTTGTGTAGTGGCTGGAATTCAACTTTACACTGTAGACTTTCAAGAAGAAACAGCCTGATTTCCCGTGTAGCCATATGTATTAAGCTCTATATAATCAATGCATTGTAACATGTTGGTACAACCTTTTCCTTTGTGAAGGGAACTAAAGTTTGAGGACAGAGACGTCTTGACTCTTTCTAAACTTTAATTCTTCAGCAAAGTCAATATAAAGAGCAAAGTACAATATCTAGATCCACATACAGTTTTATCTCTTAGAGATAGCTCTTTGTGACAGGGCTACTTGCATCTTAAAACAAAGGAGGAAAGCTTTGGGACTCCAGACCTGGGAGCCACCAGCACTGTTCACCAGAGAGGCTTTGGTAATACCTGCTGTAGGAACAGAGGGAACATCCTCATGTCATTCATGAATGAGACCATTGCCTTGCTCCTTATAATAATTTTACATTTCTGTGAAGTGCAGCATTAAAATTTTAAAAAGAGAGGGCATATAATTAATAAATTAAAAAATACTCTTTTAGTTTAAGAAAGTTGTTCTGTTAGTCTGAGACATAATCATGACAAGGGCTATAGAGAAGCCACTAACCCATAAACAATTTTACTGAATAATTAAACTTATTTCATTTTACTGTTACCAGCTGAAAGCACGATTGCTTCTTATCCTTGGAGTTAGTATTAAGGTTTGATTTGAAAGGTGCTGCTTCAGCGAATGAAGTAGTACAATTACAAAATACACTCAAATATCCCAGGAGCACTATTTTTAAGCTATGATTCAATAAGATACTAGTTGCTGGTATAAAATTTTCAATGGTATCTTGTGCACAGATGTTATTTTTAAGGATAAAAAACCCTTCTGGTGCTAAAGCTGTGGGAATGGGGCCCTTTTCATGTCAAGAGTGATGTATGAACTGATAGCTCATGAAATGTGAAGACTTGACTAACTTATCAGACGTCTACCTTTAGAATTACAGCTGGATGAAGTAATTTGACCAATCACATTTACTGATGTCCTGAGCAGTCAATGAGCTTGTTTTTGTTACCAGTGATAGTAGGGTCCAGTTTGATGCCCTCAGACCAACATAACTAAACAAATTAGCTCTCCATTCCAAAGAAAATGTAACCTAAAGCAAGCTATGATTTATGTGAAACAAATGCTGGCTACAGCCCATGGGGTCTGCAGTGCTTAGCTCTGGCCAAATTACTTTTAAAACCACACAGGAAAACTCTGAAATTCAATGAATGAGTAGGATTTACTACCAAAAAATAAATTGCTAGGGCCTATGTGAATACTGGCAAACATGTCAAACCTTCCAGAAGTGCAGCTTTCTGTGAAATGTTCAAGCAGCCTGAGAGGCTGGGGCGTGGGGTGAGCAGCTCTGCGCAGTGAGAGCAGCTGAGGGAGCAGCAGCACAGAATCTGCTGCTCCAAGCTGACTTTTCTGTGAAACCATGTATCGTGCAATTAAAAACCCAAAACATGGGTACCTAGCTGAAAATGTGCCTGGTTTGTTGGCATCTGATACAGAAGCAGAAATCACTTTGCATAGTCCAAATCTCCTTCCTTTGCCTGTTTTCCCATTTAAGGAGCCAGTGTTCTACTGCCCTTCAAAAAGTTGAAGGTGGGAAGGTGCTGTAGGATAAAGATTAAAAAATAATAAACTGTTCCAGTTACAATCAAGTTTCTTACCTTCATTCCATTTTGTCAACTCTCTGTGGTGCTGAGGTCTGGTCCAAGTCACAACATAAACCAGAAAAAACAAGGACTTCAATCCCTATTGTCTTTTTTCACATTTGATATAAACTAAAGTAAAGTAAAATAAAATTAAAATGTTTGGAATGCCTTTATAACATGGGAAATACTTAAGCAATGTGAGAATACACTGTATTTCCTGAGAATATGAAACACTGGAGGTTTTTTTCCCACTGGCAGGAGAGAGAAGAGGAGGAAGATATGGACAGTGATTTTTTTAGAATTCCTGCCCCTGGAATCTGAGCATTTTGAAAACAGTATTTTTTTGTTTTATTTTCAAGATAGATGTCTAACCTTGTGGAACTAGGCAACTCTTACAACAGTTTGCTTAGGAGAGAAAACAAAAGTCCGACTAATTATTTTAGAAGAGGTGAGACAGGTAAGGTACTCCAGTGCCTATTTTCCCACTTTTCTTTGACTCCTGAGCACCTCCCTAGAATTAATACATTTCTTCACTAGTAGCAACAGGAACTTTTTCAAGCTACATGTCCAAGATCAGAGGCATATGCATGCATCTCTCTTTAGGCTGTTTAGCCTTACACAAATGTCAAAAATGTTTACTTTTGTTAAGCATCACCACAGGTACTTGTTGTTATTAAAAAGAAAATCAATGCTAGTTGTTTATCTTGTTTATTCTCATTATCCTGGGCTTTACAGCACGACATTAAAATTATCTGGGTATATTTGAGGATCATAGGACTCTTAACAATACCTGTGTAGAATTAGATGTCAGGTTGGACTTTCTTATAATGAAAATATCGAGTTGTATATTCTGCATGTCTTGTTGCTGTCATCCTCTCTTTGGGCCAACTATTCAGGAACTGCAGTCACATGGATTTACTTAAACATGGGATGCAGACTGTGTAGCAGGGGCAATACAAAAACTATTACAACGAAAAGCATTTCAACTGAGACTTTAAATGTCCTTCAGAAACTTTGTCTTTACAGGAACACTGTGAAATTCAGCTGCAGCAATCATACAGAAAAAAAGAACAGATTTCTCACATATGCCTGTGTTCTCCAGAAATATGATGTTGCATTTACCAAACACACACCCCTATGCACAAAGTGTAAGTTTGTAGTTCACATTTCTAAATGTAAATATGCTTAGGATTTTGCTTTTGACAAGCACCATTGATGGATTTACACTTGTGGAAATTGGAACTGGATTCCTGCAGGATGCAAGTCTGCCTTTATTGCATGTAGGAATACAAATGTATGCCCAAAAATTACGTAGGCAAAGCTCTAACTCTGAGAGAATTGCAGACTCTATTTCCACCCTTTAAGTTGAAATTATACTTTTGAAAAATTCCTTGTTGTTTTCTTTCATCACAAATAACTCTTCTAAATACGGAGACCTGGTTCAGACTCAAAATGGGATCTGAGATCCCAGCTGATTTCTTGCTATTCCCATATTCACCTCAGCTATAGAGGTCTGTTGGCTAAATCAGGCCTTTAAAATGACTCCTCTGTAATTCTGTGTCTTACAATTCGGCCTTTCCCAATCATCTTTGTAACTCAACTGCCCTCCAAGGATTCACAGAGCAGTGACTGACTAGCATTGAGACTAGATAAATTATTCTGTTGATGGTGCCTAGAAGGTAATAAAATCCACTTTAGTCCCTCAGATCTGGAAAGCCAATGAAGTCAGAAGAAGGAAATAGCAGTAAAAGCTGTGTTTTGTCAAAAAGTCAGTGAGTGTGTGACTGTGAATACCTACAAGGGGTAGGTAGAAGAAGAAGACACCATTTCTGCGGCCACCTTTAGACACAGACAAAAAATAGAAATAATGGATGGTATCTCCATTACATAGGACTATACCTCACTAATTTTCTTCGTGACCAGAAGAATATTTATATAACAGCTTCCAGCCAGGGAGCTCAAGAAGCTTTAAAAACTCCAATTAGTTGCAGCTCTGAGTTCAGGCAGTGCTATCTCTATTGCACAGATGGAACAACAGTGACACAGGAAAGCTGTTTATCAAATAAGCAAAACCAGCCTGAAGAGAAGGTAAAGCATAAGCCCACAAATGCCTTCCCCCTGTTCCTGCACTTTGACCATTCTTCTGTCAAAGAGTCTTAATGAGCTTTATATATGTATAGAAATATCAATGCATAATAATCTGCCTTAGCATTCCAAGGGAGGGCTAATAAATGTAAGAATAAGACATAAATCATTGATTAAAATGTCAGAAGTGATGAGAATAAAAGATTGCTCCTGCCTTTGCTGAATTACATATGCAAATTTGCATACACTAAAAAATGAACATCTCTAAATGAATGAATTAGAATCTCATGTAGAAATGACTGAGCCACATTTGCATACAACATTTATTAGGAGGAGATGTGCTTATTTTTGGAATAAACAGTGAGAACAAATCCCCAGAATCTGGTGAAGCAGTCTATGCCTGCAGCTTCTCAGAGAGCACTGTCCTGCCCTGCCAGTGTCTGCAAACAAATATGAGTTGTGCCCTGAAAAATTGTAACTGGCAGATTCAGGAAAACATTGACCCATTTCAAACATTTCCAGGAGTTTACCACATTGCTTATGGTCTGAAAAAATTAAAGCCACTGGGTTTTTATTGATATTATTTTCTTTTCTGAAAAACAGATTAGTACTTTGGCAGATTTGAATTCACCATTAGGACAGGAGTATCCATATTTATTTGAAGCAAACTGTACTCTATTAGCTGAAAGACAGGCAACTTTTCAGTGAAAACCATCCTAAAGGTATTGATGCAACTAAAGAGTATTGGAATTGAAAAGTACAGCATACCCTACCTATATACCTATCATCCAAAATTATCTTGCAAATAATCATGAAAAAAGAAATCCTATTTGAAGTCTAAGCTACCTCATTTGATATATTAATTTTTTTAAATTGTACTTTTCAGAAGATTTCACGAATTATTGAATCTTCTTTGAAACTTTATTTGACCCACAGCTCCTTTTATTTGAAGTAAAGCTGAGTGCACTCAGCATCTGCATTTTCAGCCACTATAAAAACTATTTCAAGCATAGGAAAGTCGTTTTAACTAGTTATAGTTAAAGCACAAGGGGGGGAGAGGAGACCACTTTTTCTTCTCCCTTTGTTGCTGGTTACTTCTTGAAATGAAGAGCTTATGGAAATACACATAACCCGGTTTTCCCTGTGTGCAGTATTTGCAGTAGTGACCCTACAACTATTTCAAAAGCTTTCTGTATTAAAGTCGTGGTTTAACCCGAGCCGGCAGCTCAGCCCAATGCAGCCTCTCACTCTGTTCCCTCGGGGGAGAGAATCGGAAGAGTAAATCCCCATACGAACCACTATGAAGAAAATTAACCCTACCCCAGCCAAAACCAGCACAATATAACAAAACAGTGGTCCATAACGAAGAAGAAAGCCCACCTTTCCTATACACCTTACTGCTCTGGAAAGTCTGCTGCCTGTGTTAGTGGCTTTGATTAATAAGCACGATGTGAGTTCGATAACTCGCACCTTCCGGCATCTCCCACACCCGGGCGGGGGCCGCCACCAAAAGGGGGCTGAGAGCGCCCTCTGGGGGCGCTGCCGGGACCTGCGGGCACTGCGGGAACTCTCACACCCTGGACCGACTCCTGCTTGTCATCACTGCTTGATCTGTCCCACCGCGCCCCCCGGCTCAGCATCCCCCCTCTCAGCATCCCCCGGCTCATCACCCCCCGGCAGACACGCATCTATTCCCTCTCAAAGAGCCTGAGCAGTCCGGTGCTCTGGCTGAGGGCACTCTCGGCAAGTTCACAGGTGACACCAAGCCGAGTGGTGCTGTTGACACATCGGAAAGATGAGGCCATCCAGAGGGATCAGAACAAGCTCAAGAAGGCCCATCTGAACTTCAGAAGGCTCAACAAAGCCAACTGCAAGGTGCTGCACTTGCATCAGGGCAAACCTCGGTATAAATACAGGCTGGGGGATGAACAGACCGAGAGCAGTTCTGCCAAGAAGGACTTGGGGATGCGGATGGATGAGAGGCTGGACATGACCCAGCAATGTGCACTCGCAGCCCAGAAAGCCAATTGTGTCTTGGGCTGCGCCAAAAGCAGTGTAGCCAGCAGAGTGAGGGAGGCAGTTCTGTCCCTCTGGTCTCCCCTCACACACAGCAACCTTCCCCATCTTAGCAATTCTGTCTTAGTACTCGGCAGTTTGTCAGTCCATCCAAGCCCATAGCGTTATTTGGATGGACTAATTTTTAAAAAAGGGGGACAAAGCAAGAGCAAGGAACAGGACATGGCTTATCATAGTTGTACCACTTCAGTGGATTGGTCATAATATGGATCCCTCTGAACAAGCCACAGCACAAGCACAGAGCAACAGGGTGGCTCCTGCCATGGCTCATTGGCCTTCCAGGGAGGCAATTTTAAGAGAATTAAAGTTTAAAAACCTTGGGAAGTTCACTTATCAACCAGCATATTTGATTCCAAACAAGAGGAGTTCTTCTAGGTTTGATCTTGACAGTGTCACCAACAGATCTACTGGAATTTCAAAATTGTTTCTCAAGGCAGGGTGAAGCCTGAAGAGATTGTCCTGATCTTTGTAATGACACCAGATTTCACATTTTACTTTAGGTTAATTGAACACCTGCAGGCTCTGTCCTTCTCATCATAAACAAGAAAGGCTGCTTCCTAGAATAGATCCAAACAAAACAATACAAAAATATTCCCAAACCAAGAGGAAGCTCCCTGGACTTACAAATCTGTAAACAAACAAGAAGAATAAAAAACATGACCAAACACCTTATCCTTTAAAGCTTATCCTTATTCTTAAAAACACAATATGCACTGCTTCACATACATGTGTGAGGGGGAAAAGAGTATGTGCTAAATGTATTTCCTCCATCTTTTGATACAATCCTGTAATGTTGGAGAGATACCAATCAGCTTGCATGCCCTGCTCACCATAATGGACTGAGCATGTCCCCAGAGTCATTTCTCTGCAGTTATACCCCGGATGGATTTACTCCTTTCTGTCCACTCATCAGGTTTCACCAGACAGCTGCTAACACGAGGGCAGAAGGAAGTATTGGCAAATGTGTCAAAAACTGGTCATAGCTGTTTGATCATTCTGAGTCTGAATATAGTAAGTATTCACCTTTTTTTTTTCTCTTTCTCTTGCATTTGGTACTATTAGTTCAGCATTTTGTTACCACATAGTTATTAGCAAAAAATCAGAATCAATATAAATTCAGCCCTTCAGTTCTTAATTTTCTGTGTTATTTATACTCATTGCACATTGACTTTGTAGGCATTTTTGTTAAAAATTCTGCTATCATTAAAGAAATAAAAAAAAGAAGGGAAAATTAAAAAAAAAAAAAGCAAGGAAAAAAAGAAAAAAAAGAAAGTCCAATCCCACAGTTTCAGAAATTTCCGGTAAGTTCAGTAGGGGGGTGGTACTAGGCATTTACAGAAGAAAATCAGACTTGTGTTCAGGAGCTTCATTCCCAGTTTGGAAATCACAAACTGCTGTTTATTTTGTGGACTTGTACAAGATCCAAACTGATGGGATTCTCACCCAGCAGTCATCAAGGAAGTACTTGAAAAATTAGTATTTCATAGCAGAAGGAATTTTCTTTAAAGACCTATGTAGAAAGAAGGGAGAAGTCACAAACTCTTCACATTACTTCATTCAATTTTGCACTTGCCTCGATGATCAAAAAGAAGACTTTGTGGTCTTGGTTTTCTCAAGTCACTCCAAATTTGTCATTATGACAAAATATGATCTTAAATACCACAAGTCTGCTAAAATCCATAGACACCCACAGGGTCACAAGTCCTGCCAAGAAACCTGCTTCTGCCTGGGCCCCTCTCTCCATGGGTCCACAGGTTTCCCATGGGTTCACAGCTCTCTTTTGGACATCCACCTGCTCTGGCATGGGTGTCCTCCATGGGCTGCAGGGGGACAGCTGCTTCCCCATGGGCTGCACCACAGCTTCAGTGCCTGGAGCACCTCCTCCCCACCTGCACTGACCTTGGTGTCTGCAGAGTTCTTCCTCTCACTTGTTCTTACTCAGCTCTTCCCTGGCTGCAATTACATCTGCACAATAACTTTTCTTTTGTCCTTCTTAAGTATGTTATCTCAGAGGCTTTTCTTCAATTGCTGGTGGGCTCAGCTGTGGCCAGCACCGTGTCTGTTTTGGAGCCAGCTGGCTTTGGCTCTGCTGGACATGGAGGAAGTTTCTAGCAGCTTCTCACAGAAGCCCCCCCTGTAGCTGCCCCACTACCAAAACCTGGCCACAAATCCAACACAAATATTCACTGTATTTAGTTGTTGAACAGTTAGTGTCTGAATTTCCAACATCTGCAACAATACTACCAATCCTAAAAATAATTACAAGTTTCCCAAATCCCTGAAAACCTTGCCCCTCTGTCAGCAACAGCTGTTCCATTAGTTTAATAGTCTGCACAGTGCCCTCAAGATCCTCAAATTACTGCTTTTTATTTCTGCCCTGACAATGCTGATGTACTTTGAGTGCTTCTTTGCCACCAAACCACTCTACTTCCAAAGAGAAATATATGAAAACAGAAAACTCTTCTATGATTGCAAGAAAATAGTACAAATGGTCCATGAGATGTGAAACTTTCCCGGGAAGTTTCCCCCTCCTGTGTACTTCTGGAGGGTTAATTTGACAATATTGTCAGCATTAATTAATGAAAGCACTGTAACATCTGAGCATTGTATAAATAAGGCTGTTAGCTTACAAAAGCAATTACTTTTCAGTGTGAAACTAGGAGCATATAGGCCATTTTAAAAATACTTTCTGAATTTGTACTGCCCATTATTGCTAAATGTTCTCAACTCCAGAAATAATTTCTTTTGCCTTTACTATTCTTTTTTTCATTTGTTTTGAAATTATAAATATGAATTAAAAGCACTTAAAAAATACAATCAAAACAAATATAGAAGGTACTTATTCCTGTTAGAATATGTTTTGATTAGAAAAATTTCACAACCCAATACTAAAATATATTGCAGGAAGATATTCAACAACATTTTGCTTAAGTTAATAAAACTTTTCAAAAAGTTATAAAATCCTTTGTAACATATTTGGTGTATATTAATTTGATTTTATCCTCCAGTTAGTTAGTTCAGAAATTTTAAATTAAATATAAAATTGTAAATGTAATTTATTCCAAACAGGACATTCAGCTATCTTGCTCCACAGGAAATTTTTTTATGTGTCTTTCACAGAATGGAAATTCCAGTAGAATTTCCCACAGAAAGAAGGAATCTGTGCACAGGTCTCACTAAAGACAGCAGCCTTATTGTCAGCTCTACGGGAACTTGTTGTCCCTAGCTCCTCAGCATCACCTCTCTGCTCCCTTCGGTAGTAATATTAATGAAGATGTGTTGTCCTCAAGATTGATAGATTTGAGCTTAGGGCAGCAGTTCATCAAAAGGATATCCGATTTCAGAGCTTCAGGATGGGGTTGGCTCCAAGGTAGGTAGGTTGACTCCTGCTCTCCACACAGAGAAACCTGAAGGAAGAGATCTTTGGATGCCAGCTCAGCTGGCAATCAGCCCAGCCTGTGAGCAAACGCAGGAAGACTCCACAGATTCTGCTCCAGCTGAGTCAGCGTGGATGGAGATGAGGAAGCATTTAGACCAGCCCTCAGGAAGCCTATCAGGAGGGTCACTGCCTCTCCTTTGGATCGAGATCCACAACCTCTTTACCAAAACAGAATACTGAAAATGAGGCTCTTCCATGAAATCAAGTGAGCTGTGGGCCCCTTCACCTCTTTTCAGTTTGTGTCCACAGAAGTGCTGTGAAGCAAAATCTACCTTTCTAAAGTGCTCAAAGCACAGAGGTGGGATCCACGGCATGGCCAGAGGCACAGTGAGGGTAACCAGCCCCTCTCTCTTTTTCTCTCTCTTTCTTTACTTCTTCTTCTCTTAATCTCCTTTCTTGATGTTTGGGTAACTTAAAGTTGGATGGGTTGGATTTTGCTAAGTTACATATGTTAGCATGTGCCAAGTCATTGCTTTGTGAAATACTTTACTTTGGTTGAATGTTGCCCTTTAAACTTTTGCCAAATTCCCTGTTCTCTAAAGTTTGCAAGTAAAAGTGTGTTATTTGGCCTCCTGAGAAATGTGTGCAGTGTCTTCTCCTTTGCACTCTCTCTAGGTATTAAAAGAACTGAAGGTCCTTTGTAATAAATCAGGTGAGTGGACTTTTAAACATTGTATATTTTTAAAGTAAAACACCTTCAACGGGCTCATAGCTCGAACCTGGAGTCCTACACACCCCTGAAAGACAAAAGGTCAGGAGAAAGAGAGTCAAGGACATGAACAGTATTTAGACGCTAGCAGATTTCTTAACTATCAAAACAATGTTAAAGATCAAGCAAGCTGAGAAATACAAGGCCTGAGCAGGAGTCCCCTTGGCACTTGCTCAGGGGACATAAGCAGCATTTATGCCCTCCTACACCAGGACAAAACTCTGTTCCAGCCCGGGCTCCCCTTGGCCACCAGTGACATCCTGCCCCGACTGAATGCCTGCTCCACCTGCCCTCACCAGGTTGCAATAAGGATCACCAGGTTTGTCCACAGCCTTCAGGGATGAGCTGCCTTGACATACCTACAGCCCTGCGGCTTGCCTGTACATAAAAACTGCACAGTTTTAAGCTGTTGTTGTTAAATCTGCACATTTCTCTATTAATCCATGAATTAAAAGCTGACCTAGGTTTTGATCATCACTCTTCAAAAACAGGGCTCTGTATTTCTCTTAAGGATGTAGTATATAGAAAGGAAAGTGCTGAGAACAAAGAAGAACATGTTCTACCACAGTACAATGGTACGAATCCATAGTATACACAAATTTTGAAGACTGTTCAGTTTAAGTCTTAGTAAGGAGATGAATGGAAAGGAAATATGCTAAAAAAATCTTCATTTATAGGCATTCATCATACACAGTCACCTGCATGATGACCCACAGCTTCATTGATAATGTACACCACAAAATTAATAATTGTTCTCACATTCTCATGTTGTGACACTATAACTCTCCATTTATTGGAAGCCTGTAAATCCAGGGTGATCTGGGAAAGTACTGCTATTCCTTTTTATCAGTCCTAACCTTTATTTGCTCAGGCTTTTGGCTTTGCCCATTCCCACATTTCAGTGTTCACCCTCAGACATCTGATCTGTCTGAGCAGCTTCATGACTTCTCTTCTTCATTTTAAAAGCCTTATTAATTGCCATGTATGCTCATTTACAATTAAGAAGTTCAGATCTACACAAAAAAATCAAAGGGAGTACTTTTTCTCACAAAATCTAATTAAATTGTGGGGTTTAATACCAGAGGATGTTACAAAGTCCAAGCATAAACAAGCTCAAAAGAGATTAGACACATTCATGGACACTGGTGCTATTGCCACCTATTAAATTCGGGTTCAGAGGCAGCCTCTAGCTTAGAATTTCCTTCAGTGCCTGAAGAGAAGGCTCATGCTACATGTGCACTGTTATTTATATGCACTCTTGGGCATCCAGTTCCAGCACTTTCAGAGAGCAAATACTGGGCCAAATGCAGGTGCCTTCTTCCCAGCCTGGTGTCTCTGATGTCACTAATTTTCAAACAGCAGGACAGACACGCTTGTTCATGAGCAACCAGACAAGAAAGGTGCAGTTCCTACTCCCTGTGCTGAAGGGAGACTTGGTTCAAATTTGTGGTAGATCTGCCTTAAACAGCACTTGGGAGATCTGCAGTGCTTGCTCTCAAAGCCCACAAGGCTGCACAGAGCTACTACTCAACATATTTCTTTGCCTTATGTCTCTGCTCAGAGCAGGTGGAGTGTATGACAAAAAGATTAACTGCAAAACACAGATGAATGGAAGAAAATGGAACCAAGCTACACATACAGACATCCACAGTCTTCATTTTAACGCTATGAATCACTGTGTGACCAATTCAGACTAGATCCCTAATTTATAGGCCCTTGTGTGCATGCAGAAGATAACTGCTTTCAAGAAACTGAAGGATGACAGGTCCAAAAACACATACAGGATCAGTGCTTAGGGTGGTACCTGCCCCTGGACTTACTGACATCCTCATCTCCATGACACCTTGCTCCATTTCACCTGCTTGGAAAAACACCTACAGCACAAGCCAGTTCCCCAGCACAGAGGAGACCTAGCCCAGCCTTTTCATTTTTTTTTCTTCTAGCCACCTATTTGCATTTTGACAGCATTAATCATTGCTCTACAAAATTATCCTTTCTTCTCTGTGTGACCCTTTCACTTTCAACTTTCTCCACATTGGCAAAAGCTACATATTTTAGGCTTAAAATCTTGGTATTTCATCTTGGCACCTCAGCCTTCCTATACAGAAAGTATGTCACCCTTTTTGATCTCAAGAGGAGCCCTAAATCCTACTTATAACAATGAATAATAATAATCAATAGATTCTGTATGTTTTCTTTCATAATTTCATGTATAAATTGCCCATATCCCTTAAAAATTGGTGTGGGAAAATACATTCTGTAGCATTCTTTGTAACAAAATAGTTACAGCCTATGCTACATACTAGAAATTCAGCAAGACACAGCAAGAAATCAATAAAAACACAAATTGCTCCATCAATACGTACATTCATTTATACTCTTCAAGGTTATCTTTGCTATGCCAGCACCGAGACACATTTTCTCCATATATAGCCTTGCATATTAAACTAGGCAAGAGAGAAGGGAACGGAAACAAAAGCTATCAGTACAAATCTAATCTAGCTAGCATTTACATTCAAAGACTTTAGAGCTGTTTTTCCCCTCTGCTCAGGAAGCAGTCTGAAATCTGGGCACACCAGCTGATGCTGACTCTACGTTCTCTGTAAAATCATCTTCTCCCAAGGCAGGTATGTTTAGTCATAGAAAAGATTCCCAAATTCGCTTTATGTACATATCGCTCTACCCACTGCTATAATATCTCTCAACAGGACTTCTTTTGCATCAGTGACAGATGAATGTGTTATGACCAATGGACTGATGTGTTAAATTCTGTTTGGTGGTCATACACATCAAAGGAGAACAAAGAGAACCTGTGTATGTGTCTTTTGGGCACTTCATGTACCGGGACTTGTGCTGAAGCCCTTCACTCTGGGAAGACTCCACAAAGTTTACATCTTTATTAGTGTTTCAGTTCATAGATTATGGAGGTGGTATTTTCAAAGCAGAAATAGGTCTGTTATGCACAAAAGCAGACTCTGCAAACATTGAGCTTTGGGGCCAGAAGAGTTCATCTTCCCAGGAAAGACGTGAGGTAGGACCTGTCAGAGGTCTCTAATAGTCTAAACGAGAACAGCAATGACAAGGAAAGGTTTCTTTGCATGAGGTCCCTGACGCAGGCTGGCTGCAGTAGGAGATGCCTTTCTTCCTGGAGTAGTCAGTCACTGCAGAGAATAACTTTTCAAGAGATCACACTGGTGAATACCTGCACTGCTGATTTCGCATGTTATTCATTTTGAACACAACAATATGTTGCTTAGTTGCAGAATTCTAATTGCACCATTTATTATTTGTACAAATTAATCAAAGCCTGAGTTGCCATGCCAGTATCATTGGTATTTTCCCATTGTGTCCAGTCCTGATGTAGTCTCTTGTCTTCTATTTCTATTTCTACATTACTATTATACCAAAATTTCTGCAAGCTCAAGCTGAAGAATGGACTTTCCAGTAGGAACTGATTGTTACATTGTTTATGGTGGGTATCCATTATTTTTGTAGGCAGATCCTCATGGTGTTCTCAAGAAGAGAAAGTGAGCCTTGAAAAAGCACATAAAGGGCTATTTCCTTCATGCCACTTTTCTGATGCTGAGTGTATGGGCAACTGCTGTTCTTTTTACTCTCATCCACCACTAGTGAGAACATGAAGGTATAGATATGAACTAATTTGATACATTCTGGGCATCTCAAATCTTAAGGTAGGATCAGTCATGTGTTACCAGAGAGTGTCATGGACTAGTTCTTCTGTTTCAGATCAGATTTCCATGCTGGATTTACCTAGAACTTACATTCCTTGATCCAACTGTTTTTCGGAAAACTTGTATAAATTTTAATTACTATATATTTTTCTTTCCGTCTTCAACTTCTCAGACAAAATTTTCATAAAAGACCTTAACGAACACCATGCAAGAGAGTAAGACAGAAGTCTGTTCTTAGAAAGCATCTTGCTGCTCTGGGGACAATTGAATACATCTCTTTGGCCATGTCGCATTTAAATGTGACTCTCCATTCTTCTGCCTATGAAGTGCATTTTTATTACTCCTTATTTTAAACACATGCACAGGGAAATCTCTCTCTGAGCTTTCCCATGAAAACTCAGTGAATCTTACAGGCAGTAGCAGAAGTAAGTACCAAAGAAGCCAAACATCCACATACTGTAAGAACTGCATAGCAGCACAACCTTAAAACTATAGAAACTTTGTGTAGTGGAAAAGTTAAATAGAACATTGAGGACACTTGTTTGTTTCCCTCTCTGGAGGCTGAAAGCAAACTTCCTGAGTGTTTTCCCCTATATGAGGTGTCTCAGCAATACACGTGTTGTTATGATTTTTGCCCAGTCCATGTTCAATATGGAAATGACAGTGTTGCAATTTTTGTAATCATCTCACAATCTGTCTCTGGATTTCCGCATTTAAACAGACAGGGGCACCGCAATGCCCCATGATTAGCTCTGATTGTGAAACTCCTTCCATAACCAAAATGATAAAAGTGATCAATCACCTTAACAATAGTTAATAGCTCTTATCCAAAGCCATAATAATCCCACTCTGCAGTTTGACTATAGCAAGCTATTACCCTATCAGCCCAGCCTTGTGTCTGAAACAGCACTGTTCTCTCTCATCTAAAAGCCTGAAAGGACACCATATATCATGGTCCAACAGACTTCTTTCCACTTTCCTTCACTCCTGCACAGTAATTCCTGCTCCTCTCTGACTCTCAGTTACCATCCTAAAATCTCATTTTGCTCCCTGGGAGGCTTTCATAGGAGGTCTCCAAGTTTTTGAGGCTCTCTGTCTTTTACGTCACCATGTGTCACATCAGTACCAGATAATTCTTTTTCACACTTATCCTTTTTTCCTAGCAAAATGGAAACATACCATGAATTTTTAAACACTTTTATTTCTTAACATTTGCATGCTAACAAAGACCAGGAAAAGGAGGCGGTTTCACAATAAGTGTGATCCCACTGGCCTTCATGCCAGACTTGAAGGCCTGCAGTCAGGCTTACACAACCTATAGCATCTCTCTGAGAGGTGCAGGGATGCAGTGACTCTGCCTGTTCCAGTTCAGCTACTGCCTCTCTCAAGGACCAAGCAGTTATTGATAATGCAACAATTTTACTGAACTGTCTCAGTCTCTCTGGTTTGCCTCAAACATATTTTTGTTCATTTCCAATTAAAGTGAATATATTGAATGTTAAAGGCCTTTTCACTTTTATAGGTTATGAGACAAAGCCTTCTGAGAAGGTGGAGACAAAGACTGTGAGAATAGTGGAATATGAACACGACATGTTTTCACACAGAAGCAAATTCAACTGGGCAGCACCCAGGTGGGATCATAGGATCATAGAATAGTTGGGACTGGAGGGACCTTTAAAGGTTATCTACTCCAATGCCCTCTGCAACGAATGGTTGTCACCATTTGTGTACCAGAAAAATTCATGTTTCTTATGCTGGACTCCGAGAGCAGCAGGATTTCAGAATCCTGTAACTGGGTGTTCATAATTGCCATCTCATATGTGCTGCCTGACACTTGTTGCTACTTTTCACACAGGTCTGTCATTTAATTCATAAAGCCAGGTGGGCACTTCTGATGCTGATTTGGGGACAGTGATTTTTCAGTTATTATTCCTAAATCACTCTTCTCTAGATTTATCACTGAGAGCTAGTGCAGCCTCTCAGCAATCCTGCAGGGGTGAACTCATGAATGGAAAAAGGAATTCCTGCTGAGGTAAGACATCTCTATAACCATTGGAATGCCACACAGACCTCTGTCCTGAGACAAGCAAAGGGCACCATGGGGTTGGGAGAGGTCTGTAACCCAGATTGCAGGATGAACCAGGGGCGCTTACACTGTCCCAAGGCTTGAAGAGTAGCAGAGCTTCAAAGTATGCTCTCATTAATTATCTTTTCATTAGGTACTTCATTAAATAGTGGACATAAAGAGGAAAAAGATCAACTCATCAGTACTGTAACATAGGTAGGGTCATAAACAAGATAAAGTAGAACAAAACAGCTGTGAAAATGGAGACAAATTTCTCAACAAAGACAAGGGGAAATCTGGGTACAGGATGGTGAGAGTGTTGCTGAATTCTCCCCAGGAACATAACTTGGTCATGTGTGCACATGTAATGATCTAGTGCAGTCAGCAACTTCTCACCTCTTCCCTGGGAAGACACAATGTTGGGTGAACAAACACTTCTTCACTAAGGCTGGCCAGCACTGGCACATCACGCACAGAGTGTCTTTGGCAAGGTCCATGTATCCAGAGATGTTCCTCTCTGAGAAGCAGACTTCAGCTTCCATATCTTTGTTTTATATATCAATAAATAACCACAAGTTCTCTTTTCCCCTGCAATACTCAGAAATTGCATCCACTCCAGAGGAATGCTTCTCTTACTCTGTGATTCAATAGAAATTACTTCACTAGCTGAGCTTTTGCCTTCTGGCTTAGGAGAAAACCCTGATTTGAAAGCGTTAGATGGAGGATAAATAGGTTTATTCAGATTCAGTCTGTCTCCTTGCCTACGCTCTGGAAGATCCCCTCAAATTCTTACCAGATTTAGTAATTTTTCCACTGGAATAACTGTATATTTTTTATTACATTAGTTTTTTAGGTCAAAAGTAGATCCTCTCACCTTTGGCACATCTGCAAGTGCTTTTTTCTTAATTTATTATTTGCTTATACATTTAGTACACACGCTCTCTAAGCAGAAATAAGTTTCCCACTGTAAGCTCTGAAGTTTCCAGCTCACTTCCCACTGCCTGTGGCTGTTACATCCTTTAGAATATCTGTGTTTCTGGCTTTGCTTGTCTACCTGTGGGCTAGAAAAATCAGAAGCTTGTAGCTATAGTCCATCCTGACCAGACCCAGGCCAAGCCCCTGGGACTGTCTGGGGAACACCACCATGGCAAACTGCTGACTGATGAAGAGGTTTGCACAATGTTTCAGGCTGCCTCAAAGTGGGAGATCTGGTAGAGGTGAAGAGCAGACCTGCTGCAAGGGGCAGGTGTTATTGTTTGGGTTTGACCTTGGCAAAGTGCTAAGCTTCTTAGAGCAGTGCAGAGTTTCAACAAAGGAGTGAGGAAAAAAAACTTAAAACTGAAATTGATATATATACATATATTTACACAAATTTACAACATATATATGTGCAAATATAAAGAAAAACCAACAATAACTTATCTCAAGCTTCCCTCCCAACAACACACAAACTCTATCACCCAGAACCCCAAAGAAACACACCCCCCAAAAAGATGTTTCCCAGGAAGAACAGCTAGCAAAGCAAGGGAAAGAGCAAACCCAAACAAAACAAAAGTATTTTACTTCCCTAAGACCAAAACTGCTGTGAATTTCTCGGCAAGGAGCAGCGGGGCCTGTCTCTCCCAGAAGAAATGACAGGGTGTCCTCTGCTCTGTCACCATCACAGGCAGAAGGAACTTGGAAGCACCTCCCCCTCCCTGGATTTATACTTGCCTTATGTCATATGATATGAAATATCTAATTTGTTACTTAAGTCAGGTGATACCTGTCTCTCTGAGTTTTTTTGGGGTTTATCAAACCCATCACAGCAGGGCACTGTCAAGCCCCGTACCCTTGCTGAGGGCTCTGTGATTGCTGACAGCAAGTGGTAGAGCAGTCACACCAAGCACCGGGTTTGGTTCAGAGCATCTCCCTTCCTTGCTTCAGTGTCATCTTGTTTTTCTGTGGGCTAACTTCATCTCTTGGCTGACTGGCAAGACTAAAAGATTGTGAAGGGCAGCGAAGCCCTGATTATGTTTGTCCTGCTTTTGTTGCAAATGCTAATCTAATGAATACATCATAAAAGAGATTGCTCAGGCTTAGCCAAATGTTTTCAGAATCAAGTAATTCAGGGAAGTACTAGCTATTCAGTTAGATCATAAACACAGCCAAGAACACTGAAGAAGTCAAGAGCTTACTGTTTACAAGCTGATACAGAGAAGATCATGGAAGTATCTGGCCTCTGCAAGAAGACTGCAGTCAAAAGAACTCCTCCAGTGAAGATTTGAGAGATGTAACAACACTGGAGACATAAAGACAGTGATCATGACAGTGCTAGTGCAGAGAGTCACACATGTTCCCAAAACCAAATGGTTTGTGAAAGACTCAAATGTATTTGAATACCAGTCCTCAGACTACAAAATCACAGAGATCTTGTCTTGAACAACCCTGCCTATAAACCCACTTTGGGAAAGAGCTGCTGTGATATGTGATGTCTCTCCAGAACTTCCTAAAAGATATGCCACAAGAACAACTATAAGAATTCACTGTCTCCAGAGTACTTACTCTTATTGCAGTGATCCTCCCACTTTTCTTTAAAACCACCATTTTATCCCTCAATATGAAAGGTCACATGAGACAATGGGCCTTGAATAATTGTGCTGGGACTAATTTATTTTTTTTCATTACTATTTTAAAATTATCTGAGGCAATATGGTTTTTAGTCTGAGCAGATCTTATTTAATCAAACTTCTCAACAATGTCATTCATAATAATGACAATCCGGTGGGAACTTGCAGCATCCTGAATTAAATCAAGCAGTATGTAAATATAACCAAGGTATTCTCAAAGTAAATACAACTAACCAGTTTAAAAATGGGAACTGTCTTTCGCTTTCTAAATTGGGGTGACATTTTGCAAGGCCATTTCTGGGTGAGTTTCATGTTCTTTCATTCTTTTCTGCTTTTCTTATTTGTATAGTGTTACCAAGGCATATATGAAATACATTTCAAAGAACAGATATCAGCTCATTTACAGCTAATTATAATAGGCAAGTGGTGCAGTAAATGGAACACCCGATTTTCTCCCCTCTTTTTTCCCTTTTGGTTGAAGCTTTTGTGATGTTCTCCAGGTGACTCCCATGCATAATGTAACACTAGCAATGCTGTTTGCATAATAAGCTATTTTCTACCACAGAAGCAGAAACATTTTATCACTACAGAGAAGGCTTGGATTATGAATATATTTTCATATAAGTTGATTTATGTGAAAATTACCAATAAATGCATTCTAGCCATAAGTAAAATGTTTGTTCTTACTTTCAGAAGTATTATTATTTGAAACTTAGGGAGAGGAGAAATGCACATCCCACCAAGGGAAACTATTTATTAATGTGATTCAAATGTCAGAGTTTACAGTCACCTTTCAAGGTATGGAGCCCCCTGAGTTTCCTCCAGTGAAGCCAATGAGAGTGGAAAATACTCAGCACTAGACAGAAGTACTCTGCATCTCACCACACTGAACCCCCAGCTCTCTGGCATTTACTGCAGTATAAACACTAAACCAATCCTGGCTCTAACCCAGTGGCATCTTCTGCAGTCTTCACAACAGTTGTTTGTTGCCCTCTTGTTTAAAAGGCAGCTACATTTTAATATGATGAGGTTTCCTTATTAGTATTTTTTAAGGTGTATATTTGAATTAGAGCTGGTCGGTAAAGCCAGCTCTGGAGTCTCACCTCTCTGCCAGTGCTATAGAAACAGGACTATGCAGCCTCAGTCCAGTCCAGCAAATGCAGACAGGCCCCAGCACCTCCATGTGCTCCGGTAGCTGCACACCACTGTTATATACCCATGCTGCAGCAAGTGGAGCAGTGGGGTTAAAAAACCTTCCACATGGCCCTGCACCCATTTCGAGATCAGCACAGGATCACAGCTCTCGTGTTTGGTCACAGATGAAATGCGACCTAGATGCATATAAAGTACCAGCACCAGTCTCAAAACTGACATCCTTGAGACTAAGCTGGTGCCCTTCGAAGCCAGCAAAATAGAGGGCTTTGGATCTGACCATTTGCATTGGAGGGTGTCCCAGAATCAGTTAATTGCCATTGCAAGTGCACTTTTGAGGGACTAGGGTAAAGAGGCATTCTGGACTTCTTTCTATTCAGTGGGGAGCTGATTCTGCAAAGTACAGTCTGTAAGCAAAGCCCTGGTCCTCCTGAACCTGTGGGGACCTCAGCAGAGCTGCCTGGTACAGCAAGGCTGCATCCCAGTGTAGCAGATCAAGCTTCTACCTTTGAAATAATGAATAAACGTACACCTCAATTTTCCAAAGCAATACACTGCTCAGATCTCCTGCTACTGTAAATCAAGGTGGTTTTATTGACACCAGAGGAGTTTTGCTGAGTTACATGAGCCGAATGTCTGATCCAATGCTGGTGATCAAGATTATTTCTGCTTAATACATAACTCACAGAAGAAAACTTTTCATACAATATGTCAATGGTTTTAAACTCTACAAAATTAAAAGGCTAACATGCCAGTTGAAGGAGGATTGACTACTGCAAATGAAAAACACATAACAATTTTTTGCCTGGAACAGCACTCTGTAGTTGTAAACATTGCTTAGTGTCATAATTTCCCTGTAGATTTTATAAACTTCTGCAAAACCACTCTCTGTAGAAATCCCTTGATTTCACCTGCATTATACCAAATATGTTGGTGTGAATTTTCTTCCAAATACATGCTTATTTTTCTAAATGCCTTCCAGTTTTACTAATTAACTTCTCTCCCTTTTGCCTGCAGACCTGCCTGTGAGGAAGAGCACTGTTCAGCAAACAGCCTTGAGCACTACATGCCGTTCTTCAGTTCAGCAGCTGAGAAAACACAGTGACTCTTTAGCAGGTGTCACTGAAGCTCAGTGGGAAACTGAGCCCTCTGCAGAGGGCTCAGCAGTGCTCAGGCCTGTGCTGCTTGTGGTCCAGCCCTTGCTGATAGCAGGATACACAGTGCACTGCCTTTGAGAGAGATCTGACAATGCTTCTGCCCTGAGTTGCCTTCAGGCAAAATTCTGCATCATACATTCCCACGCTCTGCTGCTGAGAAGTGTCTGTACCTACCTCTGCTTCTCATTTACATTTGCTATTAGAGTCACCTTATAGAGCCCAGCTCACTGTATTTCTCACTGGAGTAAAGGATGTTTTGTATAGAAAGGTAAATTAAACCCTTCTCCTAAGGGGGATGTTCCCTGGACTCATTGGAGTTCCGGCTTTCCTGCATGATCCAGCAGAACTCTTGTGCCCTGAAGCTGCTGCTTAGGTGTCCAGCTCCACACCATCAGCCCAGAGGCACAAGTCAGCTAGCCCCTACAACTTGTGACCCATGTTATACTTTCCTCTCAGATGAGCATATTCCCCTCTCAGATGAACATTGCAAGCTACACATTTAGGCTCAGGATCCCTTTTTATGTGTACCACAAATCCTTGCAAGCCTCTCCTGCATGATACCCTCTTCCTGCTCTGCACTCACCCAGTCCCCACCGAAGATGGTTCCTGCCCTCTAGCCTGCTTGGTAGCTCTCCCTGCATGCCCAGGAGCCTGGCTAGTACCTCTAAAGATGCCTCAGCAAAGGTTCTTCCACTTCGAGATTTCTGTCTGTTCTCTGTGCTCTGACACTGTCACTGCTGGCACTGGTGCTGTGACGGTTCCATTGGCCCCAGCTGAGGGTCACTGAGCCAAAATCTCTGACATGAAAAAGGAGCAGCCCAGGTTACCCAATTGCAGGCATGCCAGGCTCTCCTAGCAGCAGATATCAAGAAGAAAGTCCCGGATAAATTCCCTCACTTATCACTGAGTCTGGGGCTCCCAGCATGAGGAGTCTGGTTCAACTTCCCTTGTCCTTCTCCTCTGCACAACAAAACTGATGCTAATTCACAAAGTAACACTGATGTCTATGTTTTAGCATTTTCAATTTAAAAACATTTAAAACTATATTTATGTTATGACCATTAAATACATTTGTGTCTCTAAGATAGTAACTAGTACAGCTGATGGAGTATGGATTCAGGAAATTAACTCATACTCAGATGAGATGGTGTGGAGACTAAAAGTGGGAAGCAAGCTACAGAATAGGAGTGTTAGATCATGCATTCTTAGTTACACATTTACTATGTCTATAGCAGTGCACTTTTCTATTTTAAACCCTACTAAGTGGAGACTATTTGAATGTACTGCTGTAGTAATAAAGAAAAGGTCAACTCAATGTCTGTCTTGGCCATTAATCAATCTTTCCCATACTTTCTAATTATCTTGATTGCCTGATTGAGTGAAGCATGGGACACTGATCATCTATATGTTCCTTGGTTATATCTGCTCTTGTCACCTTTTTTTTTTTTTTTTTCTTTGAGACAAGAGAGGATATTTTCATGTAGTGACTATTTTTCAAAAAAAATCCCCAAGTTCTTCCTCTGATAACCATCTCCTTTTCTGCCTTATCTCCCACCATTTTCTGTAGCAATTTTGCAGGCTGTTCCCTATAAAATGTTGAAGTGTCTTTAATCATCTCAGGCAGCAATTTTGTGTTGTTTTTTTCCTCTCCTTTTCAGTAATCTGGGATTCCTAGCATTATTCTCTCTCTCTCTCCCTCTGATTATGAATTGTAGCTTTTTGTTTTTAGAGGCAACTTAATGCAATGCAATAACACACAAACACAGGAACAAATTATAGACATGAAAAGATCAGATTTTTTTTATAGCGATAATTTCCTTTTACTCCTGGGTGTCACATATCCATGAGGGACCCCAGAACTTCGCCAAGAGCAGCCAGATAGTTTGTTACCAAGACACAGAGGACTGCATGGCACGTCTCTAACCCCAGGTGACAGAGAGGACCTTGTGGAAAGATGTGGCAGGGGAGAGGCAGCAGGTCACATTCAGACTGCATAGATCCATCCCAGGGATTGGAAGTGCATGTGACAAATGGCATACAGAAAGAGGCAATTGTGCAGCTCCCATATGAGCTCTGGGAGATGGTTTAGTCTCAGTTCAGCTGTACAGAAAATATCAGGGAGACAGGAGACCTGCAAGGATGGAAACCTCATCTTAATTCTTGTGTACTGAATTCACTGGGAGTTTGAGATGTTTGAAGAATGCAGAATAGGATCCTTTGGAAACATTTCTCATCCCCTTTGATTATCTCTACAGTTTGATTGAATGAGTCATGCACCCAGCTCCTTCAGATATCCATTAATGCCCGGCGAACAAAGCATATTCAACACATCACTGTTTTTTCTGAGGTTTGTTTTTTTCCTGTTCATAAATAGCTTGAGGACAAATGTATTCATTGGCTGGTAATTTTTGCAACTTACACAGAACCTACGATTTTCTCAAGTAGCTAATGGTCGGAGGACTGTATTCCTCCAAAGCTGCATCAGCCGACAGGCAGCCTCCACAGCCTTTCAGTGAGAGGCACCAGCAGCCTCTCCAAACTATTGCAAATCTTGGTCCTTGCTAGAACTAATGTGCAGTAGTGGTGCGAGGCTCAGGTGTCCCAGTCACATCCCAAAAACCTGGATCAGACTGGGTTTCTGAGGCCCAATATAAAAATGGAACTGGAATATTGCTGGCCAAGGGTTCTCCTGTTCTTCCTGGTGTGAGTGCTGTTACCAGAGAGACAACTCCAACTGTTAACATCCCCATTCTTTACACAATGACACCATCAAAACCAGGGTCATTTCCCCAGCAGCTCTGGGGCACTGGGCTAAATCTGGGGAAAGCACCTGCCCTCCCCAGTGCTGCACCAGGATCCATCACATTAACCACTCACCAGATGTATGTATCTGTCCCCACTGAAGATCTAGAGAGCCAGCTGCTGACTTTATACATTGAGAGCCATGCTGGCAGGACTTGTGGTACCTTTCTAGATCTCATCCCTGGCAAATGGTGCACTCCACTAGAAATAAACAGTGCAGCCAGGTTAGAATGGGTTAAGGGAGGTTACTGTTATATGACTCTGTCTTGTTTTCTAGTCTTCCAAAGACAACTCCTCAGTGATAAATGAAACACTACTCCTAATGGAGAATTACTAGCTGCAAAATTACAAACGTTAGATTCAGTAATAGTACATTCAGGCAATATTTACATGAAAAATAAGAAAAACCTCTGACAGAAGAATCTTTCATGTACTTGTCTGGTTTTATCACTCAGCTCACAGTTTTATCTTGCATTTAATCATATTGCCCTTCATCTGCCATCCAGTAGCCAAAGTACTAAAATATCCTTAATCTCTCTGTATCTCATTACAATGAGAGACTATGGTTTTGCAAAACTTTCTGTTAAGTATGATGTATCTCAGCTGCATAAAGTATATGCTCAAAATGCATACAGTACATGGAATAGCACTAAAAATTCTAGGACCATCTTTAACCAAGAAGAACTGGATAAAATTATGCAGAAAATACAGAGTGATGGGTAGGTAAAATGTTATTAATAGACATAAAGGCAAATTAAAAATATCAAATGCAATTTCATTTAAGAAAAAACAGAGACAAATACATATCAGTGAGTCTGATGGCATAAGACTTACTTTGAAGATTGTATCTTTCCTTTCTTAGAAGAGGGCTCCATGACATCTGTTTAGGGCAAGTACAATTGAAGAGAAACCACTTTGTGTTATTTTTAATCTCTAAATCTATAGTCAGTATGACGTAACATATTTTCAGGTCAGAAGAACATGATACAATAAGTCAACAATATTTATAAAGATCACTATTTGCCTGATTAACTCCTCATCAGTTTTTGACCATACTCAGTACCACAAAGCACTAGGTCCTTAATTGAAGTGATGTTACACCTTGGTGTTAAAATTACTTGTCACCTGCCTGCATTTACAAGTGGAAATCTCTTTAAGCAAATGTTTTATTACTATTACTGTTGTTATTGTTATTATTTTAGCCTCATTTTGATGGAGTTTTGCATTCTGAAGAGTACCGAGTGGCACTGTGAAAGTCTCTGAAATGACTGGATTTGGGCTGTCGTATTATACTGCAAATAGCTGGCAATTTATTAGTTACCCATTCCATTTGACTACACCAGTTTCTGTGTATTTTAAGATCTCTCCTTTTAAGTATCTCTAAGACCCCTGTTGTTTCAATTACTTACCACTGTGGCCTGAGGTATCACTATGCTGAGGATAATAAACAACTCCTCCTATTTCTGCTGCTAGAGCTGTGACTAACTTAGCATGATCAAGAAGCAGCATAGAATGGAGAAGTAAGTGCCATATGGTAGGTCGTTGATCCTAAATCATATTCTGCTCTGCCAGCTTTATTGTGTGGTCTGGGGCAAATCTCTAAACCTCACTTTTTGGAAGAGCTGAACCCACAGCATATACTGACTACACAAGATTGTGTAATAGTTTTGAAATTATAAATCCTCTGCTGTTTCTTTGCTGTAATAAGGTTGAAGTCTAATGCTAGGGATAGCAGAAGTCTATTTAATGCAGCAAATTTAGAAATGCAACATTGAAGGACTAAGCATTAGAGCCATTTCATTTGCATCACTACATGCAGCTGGATGTCAGTGCATATTCTGATGGGGATAGCTTGAATACTTAGGGTCTGAGATGTCTGTCTTCTCATGTGAAGTAGTAACTCTTTACTAAGTATCAGTTTTGACAACTATCCCACAACCCTACTGTTCCCTTCAAAGTTTTGATACAGTTTCACCTGGTTCTTCCAGTGAATGTCTTTTTAATGGTCTCTCCATAGCTTACTTTTATTTTCTCAGACCCAAAACCAATATTTGACCCATTAACATGGAATCCGGGTCATGTAACTTCTGCTGACTTGTTATAACCAGGTCCATCCTGTTGACTAAAAAAGTCCTAGCTTTACAAGTACTTTGCCAGCCCTGAAGAATGTTGTAGTTCAGTTATATCTCCTCTGTGTCTGTGCATCATCTAACTTGATTCAAATTAAAGGGTAAAGAATTTTGTCATCTTTTATTTGCTTACAGTGTCATAGACGTTATACATTAGGAGCTTTTTCCTTTATGGAGGAGCAGAAAAAACTCTCTGAACTCGAAGCTCATACAGAATCCTGCTGTCACCATTCTTGCAATCTTGTCTTTCAGCTAATTTATTCCCATTAAGTCTAATGTTACAAAGAAAAAATGCTTTGCAAACATTTAATGTCTTCTGTAAGTCTGAACAAATGAATCCATAAGTTCCTGCCTCTTTAAATACCTTGTTTCCCCCCAATATTCAAAAGAAGCAGTGTCTGCTTCCTTTCTTCTGTAGATGCAAGACTGTGAGGTCTCAGGCATTTGAACACAGCTTCTTTTTCTGGCACTTATGGACAGACCAACTCACAGACTTGCAGGCTCAGATACTGCCCAGCTGTATCATGGGACTGTGTTCTTCCTTATTCTGACTGTAGCAGGCTACAAGTACAAAAACTCTGATGGTGGGACCAGGCAGAGAGCTGGGATCAAACTTAAAATGGATGGTGTGATTTACTAAAGGATGGTAGGGTCCAAAATCTTTGATGCAGCCTTCTCCCACTAATTTTGCTACCTCGGACTGTTTGCTTGGAGGGGTTAACCAGTAAATCAAGTATCACAAAACAAAAGAAAACCAAAAGGAGAGTAAATGTGAGAAGAAATGGAAGAGATGTCAGAAGCTTTCCATTCTGGCATGATTTGTTTGACCTAAGCAGGGAATTTAACTAGTAGCAAGCTAAGGCTGACTTTATAGCACAGCAACTAACGATGCATAAAGTGTACAGACACTGCTCATTCACGGCCAATGCAAAGTGCCATTCCACCTGCAAAGAGCACCAGCTGCCTTGACAGACAGCCAGGTGTTAAACTTTTCCATGCTAGACATGAGATTAAGTCCAGTCTTTGGCCTATTATCACTCATGCCCATTAAACCATATCACTTCATACTTAGGCATTATCCCTTTGTCTCGGTATTATGTATTACCAGAGCATGTTTTATCTATATTTTGTATTTGCCTTAATTGATCTTGTCATCTGAAAAGAAGGTACCAAATCTTGCATGGCAAGGCACAAGTGTAATGGAACAGAGTAGAGAACAGAGACTACAGACCCACCTTGGTAGACAGAGCTGCTTCCAACTGTGTCAGCCCTCCAAGAGAGCTGTCCTCCACAGATCTGACCCTCGAGGGAATATCAGCGAGCAGAGCTGAGTGTTGAATAACTCCAGGGTCCTTATTTTGGAAGGAAATTCTTTGTACAAGATGGGAAAAGTCCACAAAGAACTCATGCAGGTCCCCATGGACGGACTGTAAGCAGAGCAAGGCTGCCAAGCTCTCCAGGGGCACTAGCTGCTAGTAGCTGGGTCTCTCATGGAGATAAAAAGATTGACAGCATCTTGTCTATCCATTATTGGAATGGTTAGTCTCCAGTTTGGGAAAGAAAATTATTGTTGAAATATTAACCAGAAAGACAAAAGGATGGTTTACAATCTGTGCCTTAAAGATGTGCAAAAAGGTTGGTTTTGATCTGTGCCTTAAAGTTGTGCAATAGGATGCAGAGTTAGATTCCTCAGATTTGTTCCAGTGCAAAGTGTTTCTACAATGCCTGCATTTTACACCCCACAAAAACAGCAAACCAACCCCTGCCAAGTTACTAATGACCTCTTTTTTTTTTTTTTTTTTTTTGCATATGGGTAAGCAATGGGACAGTTGCATACAGTCAGCACCTGAAGTTTGTGTCCTTAAAATGAGACTGATTACTCTCACATCTACTTTTCCCCTCTCTGCTTGAAAATCATGTTGTATGAATCACTATAGCATGGAAGAAGTAAATATCAAGCAAGTTTTGCACATATGCAGAAAACTAGCTCCTCACTCAATAAAGACAGAACAGTTTTTTTATTAGGCACCTCACTCATATGTAATCTTTAGATGTTACAGATAGATCTGCATTACAGATAGTTACAGACATTTTACAGAATACAACATTAAGAATTCAGGTCTTTTAAAGTGAAAACTGACACTATTTTTATATTGTTTTATCTGCGGAAGCATGAAGAACCTGAGATTTCAGAGGGAGTAAAAATCATCACTCATATATTTTCCAAAGTATCATTCATTTCCCAAAATAACCTTTGTACTTGCATAATCTTCTAACTGTAGATTATTTGGTGCTAATTATACATAATACCTTGCTATCTGTCAAGACTTCCTCAAAATCTAATTCCCAGAACTAATATTTCTTGATCTTTAACTATGTGAAATACTGACTTCTAGACCCAACAAAGAGTGAAATAACAGACCTGAAACCTCCAGTGGAACAACACTGTCATTTCAGTCCTGTCAGGGAGTAAAGGAAGGACTGTTCTGCATTTTGGGAAAAGAAAGGGACATTTCTCTAGCAACTCAGTGAGTTTTTAGCAACAATTGTTTAAAGAACCTCATTAGCATAAGAAAAAGGCTCTTGGTAGAAATGAATTAGCAGTCACAGTGCAGGTGAAGCAGGCAGATAATATATGCAAGATAAATGGAACTTATTGTGAAAATAGTCTATCACATGGTTGTCATCTCCACCTGCTTTTTGTCTGACATACGCTCCCATGTCATAGGAAAACAGCCCCACTTAAGTTTCCCACTCCATGTGGGAACACAACCTGTACCTGGAGAGTGTGTCAACTCCCTATGCCCCTTTGGGTGTCTCTGGTCCAGAGCCCCCAGAATTGCTTACCACCACTGACTGACCCATCAAGGGCACCCCATCCCTGCCAGCAGTGGATTGCAACAATCTCACAACCAGCACCTCTGGCACTCAAGTCAGAGAGAGAAGTCACGGAGGAACATCAAGAAGGAATGAGTTGTCCTCCACACAGTGCTTTAAACACTCAGTTCTACAGATCTAAGATAAGATCCTGCTTGAGTGCAGACCAGTGAACAGGAATGGAGTCTTACAGGGACAGTCCTGCAAAGTTTTTAGGCTGGTGTCACTGGTTTACTGATGTATATAGACACATCTCCAATAAGGAGCAGTTCTGAAGATGGGGCTCCCAGAGGGTAAACAGTTAGACCAAGGGGTCATACTCATCTCTCCTTTCCTTGTGGCAGGGATTCCAAACACAGGTTATTACTATCATCATCATCACTGTGTATGGAAATACTCATTTCAATGCTTTGAAAGCACGTTTAGCAGTGATTGTTTGGAGAAAGAACAGGAAAAAAATTAAATGAGCCCTTTGCAGATGATCCAGCTAGTGGTCGCCAATAATTTAGTGACTTCTTGGCATGGGCATTTGTTACAGGGAGGGTTCTGAGAGCACGTTAGAACTGAAACTCAAACACCATTGTGAGTGTAACTTAAGCAGTATTTTATTACAACAGGTGGCCAAGTAAGATAGAAGTCCCGAGCAAGGGAGAGGGA
>JAWWEU010000125.1:50395642-50447920 GCA_035583155.1 Acropternis orthonyx
GGAAAGCATAATTTCCCACAGGTGGCTGGGCAAAACACAGACCAAAAATACCAGTATTTACACCAGCACGGATACAGCATTGTATCTGTAATTCCCATGTAATAGTCAGCAATAGCTCTATGCTTTCCACATTCTTCTGATGTCTTTTGGATGCATTATACTTTGGATCTTCTTAACAGTCTATGGTGCTGAGTTCAGGTGTGTGGCATGTAAAATAAACTTGTTTTAAACTTGCCAGTTGCATGAATGTCCAGCAGTTTTACAGCTGAAGGAATACTGAATTATCATTCTTCATTCACCTTTCCTACACCACTTACCTTTCTATAGCCCCTTGTTAAAACACTTTTCAGTTATCCCTTCTCCAAACTGACAAGTCCATGTTTATTTGCAGTCTTTTTACATGGAGGTTTATAGAAGTCTAGCTGGATTCTGCCTAATTCACCTCACACTTCGCAATATGAAAAAAATGTGAATACTATACTGTATAATCTGAGAAATAATATTTGATCATGTAATTAGACTGTATCATAGGCAAATGCACTAGGGAACAGAGTTAATGTTGCATGTACAACCTTAATTTTATTTCCTGACTTTTAAATGCCGAACTAGGCAACTTTAACATTTTCTTAATGCAATTTTTGTATGGAATATTATATAGCCTATTACATATGCATGCATATTGAAATATGGAATACATTAGGCTGTAGCACACAGACTGTGGCACACACAGGCATCTGAGTACTAGATGTCAGCACGAGTCTGACTGGCATTGGCTCAGAGTTACAGAGGTCATTTCAGAGTGGTGATCTCAAAGTTTTTGAGTGTCACTGCCCTGTTGTTTGTTTAGTATTTACTGTAAGTTCCATACAGGAGTGTTACAGATTATTATCTTGAGAAGTTGGCTTTGGGCTTTTTTAAACTGAATTGATACTACTTTTTACAGCTTCATTTTTTACAAAGCTAGTCTTATTCAAATATTTAGGCTTCAGCAACTTAAGAGAAAAAGTGTGTTCTCAGAAGCTTTAAAAATTATGAAAATGTGAAAGACTATAAAACTATAAAAACATAAAACAGTTTTCCAAATGTAATGACACCATGGCTTTACTTCCTGATCTCTGCAGACCTCCATGGGTATTAAGACAGTATAATCGAAAGCTAAGCATCTCCCCTTTCAAGTGGTAAATGTAAGAAGACCTTTTCTAGCTACAAAGGGCTATAAGATGATTGACTTCAAGGCAGGCTTGTAAAGGATTAGACACTGTCCTTTCTCCATCTTGTTCCACACTGTAATGTCAGGGTATCTCTGAAGCTACATGGCAGTTTTAGAGGTGAGAAGAAATCCTTTGCAGAGACATATTACTGAACAAACTGCAGGGAAGACACTTGGATGAACCAGAATATAGGATTGATTGATGTAGCTAATCTAAATAATTCAATACTCAGTCATCAAATGAAAAATAAAACATACCATACATGTATTGTCATGAATTTGTAACACAAAAGGGTGCTGTTGGACATCAGATTTTATTTCCCTGGCCAAAAACATCTAATACGTGTCTGGATTACAATAGGTTAATATTATATGACAGGAGCAAGAATTCTACTGTCTTTGGAGGTTACTCTTGAAGAATGTCACCATGGACTGGATGGAATATACCACTAATAAATCACAGCAATGTTCTTCCAATAGACTAAGTGATTTTTGAAAAGGGCAGAAAAAAAATCAAATAACATATTCAGCTAACAGGATTTGATCAGCTGATCATTTAGTGAATATTAAAAAAGCTGATCTGATGAATAAATTATTCAGTAGAAGCAGGCCAAATTAACAAATTATGTATTTGCTGAACAACAGTTAAACCATTCAGCACGTATATAATTAAATATTTATTCATCCATATTTATAAATAGTTCTTACACATTTTTTTGTTTCATCCAGGTGAATAAAAACTCTCAACTCTTTTTTTTTCTTTCTTCTGAGGAAAGTGGAAAGAGCCTGTCTTCAGAAACCTTGATGTCAGGTCAGCATCTCATCGAAGCTAGCTTCATTTGCATTTTTAATCAGATGCCTATGTGTAAGTGTCAGGTTTTAATGCTTAGTCTTCCAGTTTTCTAGATGCATATGTGTCTATCTGCAAGACAGTGTAAAGAAAGAAAGGCTATATTTGTGCTCATGCTTTGGCCAGATGTACTGGGGCAATGTATTTGCTTTCAAACCTGGACAGCTGTCTTTCTTGGTACTTGGGTTTTCCAGGAGCCACAGTATATTGCTTTCATACATATACACGGTTAGAAAACAAAAATTTCCTTGGAAATCGTGGTCTCATCCATCATTAATAGAGATGATCAGAAAGGATTTTTATCCTACCAAAAGAAAATTACAATAATCAGAGTGTGAAAAAATAAAAGGGGCTGGAAAAGTACAGAGAAAAAAATAAAAATCCCACTAACCTTTTTTTCTTAACAAACTAAGCCCTATGTAAGTGCAGGGCTTGTTTGTGGAGGGACAGCAAGAAATTATGTTTTCCTTACTTCCTTGAAGAGCCACTCTTCTACCAGCTGGGAAGATTTTAATATATTTTTAAATGTTAGTTCAGATTAAAATAATGTAACTTCTCTAAATTCTGATTTCCTTTATCCTACCCAAGGGTGGCAAAACCAGCACCAAATCCAGTAAATATTTTCAGAGATGGTAGAAGATACAATATTTCCTCAATTATAAATTAAGATTCAGAGACAGAGCATTAGCTTAAGTCTCACCTCTCTGTTGATATTGATGGGCAAGTCTCTCTACTGTTGTAAGTCACAAACTCATTGTCCCATAGCAAAGAAACAAGAAAATAATAATGAGGATGCTGAAAAATGGTCAGAATATAGAGATACTCATGATAATCACAAAAGTAAAGATGATAGATGCTTGGGTTATTATCATATTATTATCTGAGACAACCATACACATTTCATCTTTTTTTGATCCAGTTCCTTTTCATTTAAACAAGTAAAAGCATACATTTTTATAGAATGTTACTAATTTGAAGTGCTGTTCTGAGGTCACGTCCAGATGTCTTTTGGGTGCAACTCATCTGTGCGTGGACAGAGGTGGGTGGTGCATCAGGTGAACACCAGCCTCTGCCAACACAGCATCTGTACATTTACCACTGAGCATACGTTTTTCCTTTTGGTTTTGATTTTGGTTTTTTTTTTTTCTAAGCAAATGCAGTTTATGGTGGGCATACTCCCAGGCATAAAGACTTGTAGGATGATGGAATTTCTTCTCACTTGAAATTGCAGCAGTGTCCTGGCCCTGCTCCCACACAATTCTGCCTTTACATGTTCTTGCCTTATTTTTTTTTTCCATTTCTACTAATGTGGAATTCAATTGAGTTTGTGTTTCAAAGATTTTAGCACCTCTTACAAGTGAGCCATTGTGTGCTGTGTCAGTCAGTGTGCAACAGAGGACTCAGGAGACTGCAGGTTTTGCCCGTCACTTTTCTCTTTTATGGACTGCCAGTGATGATTTTGCCCCCAAAGGACATCTCTTTGGGGTTTTGCAGAGGGTTAATAGTGGTGCTTCTATGCAATTACTAACATTGAGAAAGTCCTTCATTTCAGCTCCGTGAAGTGGTTGAACTCTGCATTTAAGAGTGAGCTGTTGTCATGATTTCATTTAAGTGTTAAGGGTGGCCTGAGAATGGGATAGTAATGAAGGGAAACACAGGGAAGAGTATATACCCTTCGGTTCCTAATAGGCCCTCTTTAAAGCTGGGAAAGGCAGCTAATCTGGGCTGAAGCCTTTCTTCAGCAAAGAATAGGGTGTCATTCCCGTGCTTCCATCTCTCACTGCTGGTATCTCCAGGCATCTCTCAGGCCTGTGTTTTTCATCAGATTAAGCCTAGTTGACCCTCTGCTTGGTAGACTTGACAAGGCTGATCATGTATATCCTGTTGTGCTTGAACTACAGTCAGGTTCCCCCATCTAGATGAGTTTAAGGTAGATTTCACTTTCAGCTGTTTTCTTCTGTCCATCCCATCTGTGTTTTAATTGCAATTGATGTGCACAGCTTGCTTGACAAAATCTGACAGTATTTTTGAACAGCCACCAAGCTGTGTGGTTGCTTGGCCCAAACGTAACATTTCAATGCAAAATATCAGTAACACCTCTACTTGGGGAAATCCGTGATTTCTACTCTAATTGAGTTATATCTCAGTGTGACTTCTGACCTGCAAAGACTACCTTTTTGCAAGCCTGGACAACAGAGATTGGAAAGTATATAAAGGGTAAGAACTAGCAGGACCAATGAGAGTCACAGAGCTTCGGCCAAGAATCACAGAATCACTGAATACGCTGAGTTGGAAGGGACACGCAAGGATCATCAAGTCCATCTCCTGGCCCTACACAGGACCATCCCCAAGAGTCACACCATGTGACTGAGAGTATCATCCAAAGGCTTCTTGAACTCTGTCAGGCTTGGTGCTGTGGCCACTTCCCTGGGGAGCCTCTTCCAGCGCCCAACCACCCTCTGGGTGAAGAACCTCTTTCTAATATGCAACCTAAACCTTCCCTGACACAACTTCAGGCCATTCCCTCAGGTCCTGTCACTTGTCACCACAGAGAAGAGATCAGTGCCTGCCCCTCCTCTTCCCCTCACAAGGAAGTTGTAACTGCAATGAGGTCCCCCCTCAGTCTCCTCTTCTCCAGGCTGAACAGAACAAGTGCCCTCAGCAGCTCCTCATATGGTTTCTCCTCAAGGCCCTTCACCATCTTCATTGCCCTCCTTTGGACACTCTCTAACATCTTAATATCTTTCTTATATTGCGGTGACCAAAACTGCACACAATAAAGGATCTGGGTCCCAGCCTGTGGAGCACCAGCTCTCCCTCTCAGCACACAGCCAGCAGATCTTTCAAGGTGGTCTCAAAATGCCAAGCACTGCAAGATGAGAACTAAACATTGCAAAGAGCAACTATGCATTCTAGAGCAACTCTACATCACATGGTGATGGCCAAGATGAGAGCACTAAGCTTGGGCAAGGGCTCATGTTCCAGAGAGGTGAGGCTGTTCCAAAACGCTCCAGCATAGACTGTGAATCTTTTTTAGGGCAGATGGAAGTTCAGACTATGTTATGTCATTTGTTTTATCCATGACGCATTTCTAAGCAACAAGTACCCTATATTGTTTCTTCTTTCTTGAAACTGCTTTATGTAAGCTATCTTTAATTAAAATGAGCTTTTCCATGTGTCCACAATTGATTCCTTGAAATATTAATAATTTTCCCTACATTGAATATCAAAGCCATTACTTTTTCCTGTGTATCCTTTAACTATACTTAAATAATTCATTTATCCATTTTCCAGCCCTCAGGGAGACACTTTTTTTTTTTTTTAATACAATGTGATCCCATTTAAAACAGAGGATATTTCCTTCTCCCAAAGTTACAGGATATTTTCTTTCTTTCTTTCCAGTGTTTACTCAGCATAAGAATCCAGTTAGCAACCATTTTATTAAGACACAAATGTAGCATGGAAATATGTGTCTGCCTGTGTATAAATGCCCTTTCCACTGCTCATCAATCTTGCACTAATTAGAAAGACAAAAATATTTTAAAACCAATTAATGTCACTGAGAAACATTCCAGTAATTCTCAAAATACAATGTAACCATGATAGATACATTTCAATTATTTCAAAGCATTTTTGCAGAGCACTAAGTAAGCATAAGTGAAAAGAAGGGGCTAAAGCTGCATCACTTGGCTGCTGAATCTCTGACAGAGGCTGTAGATTAAGGTTTAAGTGAGACCAGCAGTTCATGTTCTCCCTCAAAAAGCTCCTGAGTCACCTGATTAAAGTGCAACCTTGACAAATATGCACAGCGTTGTCTCTCACAGTTGGAATCACCAAAGAGGCTAAAAACAGCACCATGAGCTGCATAATCTCTAACCTCAGGGGACAACAAAAACAGAGAATTGCTGTGTCAATCTCATTTCCTTGTTAGGCTCATTATCATAAATGCAGGCCTTTGGTTTTGAATGCCACACTTCAATAACATTTACCTATCAACAGCTGCTGAAATATTGAATTCCACAGTCATCTTTTCCTTTTGATGCTTTCCCTTTTGTTTCTTTATCCATAAACATGAGCAACTGAGCTAAGCTTAAATTAACTAGCCAGGGTTAAATGTTTAGGGCAGCAAATTATGGCTAGCCTGCTTGCAGAGTGGTTTAGATTACAGAGGAGAGTTGCCAATCTGAGCTCTCATCATGCACTCCAAATGTGCAGAGCAATATTGGCAGTTCATGGCCAAATCCTGCATGCTTTAGTTATCACAGGAGCACTGCTCCCATGAATAAGTGGAGCAAGATTTAGCCCCTGCTTGGAAGATAGAGATGAATCACACTTTTATTCTTTGAGTACCTCACAGTACCTTCAACACAGGCATGTTCAGTGATTGATAGTCTGTGTCTAGATTGGGTATTTTTCTATATACTGACAAATATTCTCTTCACGGTGGTTTCTTGGAGCAGAGGAGTATACACTGCAGCAATGTTGGGTTTCTTATTTTTCATTGTGCCCTTTGTTTTGATTAGGGTTTTTTCCGAAGGTCAGTTACTTCCTATCACTGTTCCACTCTGAGTACTCTGCAGTAATCCTGTTACAGACCTCCAGCCCTTACCGTCAGTGAAAGAGTGTAAACTTGCATCAGTAAATAGGTAGGGAAAGACACAACCTTCACTTCAGGGTCACATCCCAAGTGGTGGCACAGTCTAAGGGAAATGAAGGTGTTTAGCTTTCTGAAAATGAGCTGCTGATATCAGCTAAGGCTTTTTTTTGTTTGTTTGTTTGTTTTCAGTTCATCAGGAAAGGGCTACATATTACCTGGTTTCATCCAGTATGCAATCAAACTGGGACTGTAATTCAGAGATAAATGTTTGGTTAATAATAATTTTGTGACTGTCTGCTGTTACTCCCAAGACCACTGGGGAGCTGTAGGCTCTGCTGCAGAGAGCAGTCATGGAAAGGCGGCAGCCCACAACTACTCGTGGCAGGTACGGCAGCATCTCATTGTACTTTGAGACCATCGCTTCACCCAGTCTGCCTCTTTGCCAGTCTAGGGTCACACTCCTCAGCTGCAAAGGCATGTAATCCTTCTCCAAGAGTGACTGCATACCTATACAGAACTTATGAGCAACATGGTGTTTCCCTAAAAAAGGCCATCCCCCAGAGGAAAAGGTGGGGACCACCGGGGTTAACACTTTTGTTCCACGAGACTGAGCTGCAGGAGCCCCTTGGGTTAGGCACAACACACAGTTATTTGGCCACAGTACCAGAGTACCCCATTTGAAATTCAGGGGAAGTCATAGAAGGAAACGGAGAGACACCAACACATTCTTTAGGACAACACACCTGAAAGAATCACTGAGAGCAAAGTAGAGGAAAAGCCAAGCCTTCACAAAAACAACTGAAGGGGTATTTTTGTGGTGATGGGCACTATCAAAAACCTCAGCAGAAAGAAATCCAGTGCATATTCCATCTCCCCAACAGATGAGGTCCCTGCCTCATTTCAGTGGCTTTGGGCTCCATTAACTCTAAACCTGCTTCTCACTTCATGTCCATAGAGACCCAGCATGTGCCTGATGAGCTGCAGGGACTCTGGTGAAGAACACAGCTTGGAGGACATGACCTGCCACCCTTGGTTTTCTCTGTTTATATGAGGCTCATGTTAGGCAAGGGGTGTTTTCTCCCACTGAGAGCTGTGGGGTAGGCATCAACACCAAAGAGTAGTGAGCTTCTAGGAATGTAGTTGGCACCTGAGCAGGTAATTTTTGTCTATTTATTTGAATCTAACTATGAAGAGTCTAATATTAACTTTATACAATTTCAGTACTGACCTCCAAGAGCTGCTGGCCACAGCTGCGACAGAGGCCAGTGAGACTGGCGGAGGACATATTTCATTTTTGAGTGGAAGCAGAGTTTAACTCACATATATTTCCAGTCTCTTTTTTGCATTACAGTACTTTTTTTTTTTTTTTAAAGCACAAGTGATCTGAGTCAGAAAACAAAAAGACAAGTTATGATTGATTTTGCTTAGGTAAAATAGCAATTTCTATTACACTCCCTTTACTTAGGTGCTTTTGGCTGCTACAAGGAATCGATTTATTCTACTTGTCAAAAAAACCAAAATCAGAAACAGCTCATCTTCTGATATGCCCTGCATGAAAGAAATGCCTGGGTTGTAGAACTTAGCTTCACCTTTCTGCAGTAGATGGGCTGAAGACCACAGGATTTAATTACATCAGTAAAGAAGGGTCACTTTTGATTTCCAGTGAGCCCAACTCTGACTAAATAAATAAAGCTGAAATGGGAGAAAGATGACCACAATAAGTGGCCGAAACTCCATACGACGACAGAGGAATGATTTTCCACTGCCGTCACTTAAGTACAACTAAGGTGTTCTGTAATTTAACTTCCACAAGCCAGAGGGTTTATTGTAATCCTGATAAATTATAGCAACAGAAGCAGGCGAGAAGTGGGACAGAAGAAGGGAAATGTTAATGCAAAATATAAAATTGCCTCGCAGAAAAGAATGGGGAGAGCAAGCTAGCGGTTTGTTATCGTTTATTTTTCTTCAACATATCATTCGGTTTCAGCTGTCTCCCATCTCACCCAGATCTCCACCATTTCTCAGAAACGTCTCTCGATGGCATCTCATTCTCCTCCTGTCTTTCACCAGCGTTTCATTATTTCTTAACTGTCCCTGAAAGGGCCCGGGCAGGAGGCGGGAGGGAGCGGGAGCAGGAGGAGCGGGACCAACCTGCGCCCCACGCGTCCGCCCCACTTAGGCAGTTTCCAAAAAGCGGGCCGGGAGGAAGTGGGGAGGGGGGGAACGGTGTGGAATGTGGGCGAGGGCGTTGCAAATAATGTTAAATGTGATTAATCTACCGGATTCCTGGAAATCTGACATGCATGAGTTACAGCGAAACCTCTTTTCTTTCGCCATGAAATGCTTTTGCATAATGAGAAAGAAAATGTCCTCTGCGCTCTAATCAACTATGACAGGTTCTGGACTCCCAAATACTTTTATTTACGGCATTATTTATTTCACCCCTAATAACGGGGGAGGCGGGCCCGTGCCGGGAGAGGGAGGGAAGCAGGGCGGGCTGTCCGTGCGGACGGCGGGGCTCGGCCGGCCGCGGGGACACAAAGTTTTTGCGGCGGCCGGCGCTCCGCGGGGCGGGTCCGAACCCCGCGGCCCCACCGCGCCCGGCCGGGCGGCGCCGAGGGCGCCCCACGGTTCTCACCTGCCCCGCAGAGGGGGCTGGGGGCGGTGGCGGCCTCGCCAGCGCCCGCCTCCCGGCCCGCTGCCATTAGCAGAGATTACCCTAAACACTTGCCGGTCGCCGCCCGTCTCCCTCCAGGCATTGGCGCGGCCGGCTGTCAATCAGGCCGGCGCCCCGCCGCGCCGGGGCTCCGCCGTGCCACAGAGGCGAGCCGCGGCGGCGGTAGACACAGCCCCGGAGCGGGGCCGCGCCGCGCCGCGGGAGGCGGCGGAGGATGGAGGAGGAGATGCAGCCGGCGGAGGAGGGGCCCAGCACCCCCAAAATCTACAAGCAGCGGGGCCCCTACAGCGTCCTGAAGACCTTCCCCGGGAAGCGGGCGGCGCTGGCCAAGCGCTATGAGAGACCCACGATGGTGGAGGTGCCCCGCGGTCGCGGAGCGGGGCAGCCCTTCCCGCACGCCGCCGAGCCGCTGCCCTACGCGCCGCACGGCCCCTTCCCCAGCGGGCCCGCCCGCCCCGCCGCCGCCCCCGGCGCTGCCCAGGGCCACCCCCGCCCGCCACCGCCCGCCCCGACCTCCTCGGGCCGCCACGGCCCCTGCCCGCCGGCGGCGGCGGGCGCGGAGCTCAGCGCAGGTACCCGCAACTCCTCTTCTCCGCCGCGCAACTTCGCGGGGCACTTTGCAGCGGGCGGGCAACGGGATGGGGGCCGCGGGCTCCCCCCACCCCGCCGCACACACCCCGCTTCGGGGCGGCTGGCGGCGGGCGGGACCCCCGCCCGCTCTCCCGAGTCGGGGCTGGCGGCGCTGGGCGCGGAGGGGCACGGGGCGGGCGGCCGGGTCCGCCCGTCGGTCGGGCATCGCCCGAAGTTCCCGGGGCGGGCCGGATCGCTGCCCGGCCGGTGTCGACCCCGGGGTGGCGGGGAACGGTCGCGGCGGGGGCTGTGGCACAGCCGCGCAGGAGTTGTCGGGGCGGGTGCCCGCCGGCCGGAGCGCACCTGCGGGAGCGAGTGCCGCTGACACCGACACTGCCGGCGGGGCGGGGGACGGGCGGGCGGACGGACGGACGGACGGACGGACAGACAGCGGGAGCCCCGGGCCGGCAGCTCCGCTGCCCTCCGCTCAGCCCCTCGCCGCTCCGCCGAAGAGGGCGGCAGGCTGGGGCCGGCTGCCGGAGCAGCCTGCTAGTAATGGAGAGGCTGCTGATGGAGAGCTGGTGATTTTAACAGAAAGAAAATAGATCGGCTGCCTGCCTGCACGCACCGTTTTCATAAGATGCAGTGATGAACAGGAGATCAAATTTTATTTTTTTTTCTTCAAAGGTGTAAGATACTGAGATGCTGAACGCGTATCTTTCTTCTAGTGATGTCTTGGAGTTAAAACCCACGTAGATCTTGATATGCAACCTAAATTTGGCATCAGGAAATGGGAAATTGCATCTTTAAGCAGAGTACAATCAAAAATGAATTACAATAAATCCTATATAATTGCATAGGTCATTCTCTTTAATGAGATTTTATTAACCTGACTGTCAAGCTTTTGAGTCAGGCAGATATTTTATCTTCTTCAACTGATAAAAGTGTCAGCTATAAACCACCATATAAATATTCATAAATCTACACATCTGTGGCAGCCTATCAGCATCATTCTTTTGGACATTAAAAGCATTCTAATTACTTTCTGTCTAGCAGAGCTGAAATGCTGCCTGTTATAGTATGTGCTTGGCAGGCATGATTGCTTTTGTTTGCCATCACAAATAGCAGCATCCTATTTTATATACTGATGGTCCAGAATATATTCAGGGTTTGACTGAACAGGATGAATATTATGAAGCACCATCTGGTTTTGATAACATTGGGTATATTAACTCATCTGTTAATTTTTGACACATCATTGATTTATTTATTTAGAAAAATTGGATCCTGTTTTGGTATGTTGCTGTTTGCCTTTGTAACAAATGTGATGACATTTCCTTACTAAACAGGGAGATACACTAGTTAATAGGATATATAGCTATGTTTTAATGCCTGTTTTCACTCAGAAGCAGCCGTGTACTGGATGAATTTATCATGTCTTGTTACAAATAACTCCAGTACTTTACAAAAAAGTTTAATACTTGAATAGATTAGCCTGAAAATTCACGTCTCTGATGCGTGGTCCTGTGATCTGTGGCAGAAGGTCATCTTTTTTCATGAAACTACTGCTTACTTGAAAGACCCAAATGGTGGTAGTTAAGTATTCTTTGTGGCTCACAATCAAAACACTGATGATAAATGTGACACCTACATTTCTTTACAAAAGCAGATTATGCCATGGAAAACATTCAGCTGTCTGGTAGGTGATATACGAGGCCATATTCACCACAAAGCCCTTTGGGCTTTGGTGGGCAGAAGTTTGGAGTCTTCTGCCTGTGTACATTATACTAACCAGGTGCTAGAGCGGGCTTCAGAGTTTGTCATTGACTCAAGTCCAGTGCTAAAGAAAGACATAGTTGAGGAACTGCCATTCATGCACTGAAGTTCTTTGAAGTCCCTGCCCCTTCAGCTGCACATTCAGTCTTTCCTTTTACTTTAGGTTCCTGTATGGCTTCCAACATACCCTTTGCTCAGACTTAAATACCAAGAGAGAACAGGAGAAAACAAACCAAAAACTTGTTAGTGTGCAGAAGTGGGATTTTGTATAAGTTATTACCAGAGGCTGATAGTTGTTAACAGAGGTGGCCCACAAAGTTGGTAAGACAACTGGAGCACCTGGCCTGTGAAGACAGGCTGAGAAAGTTGGGGCTGTTCAGCCTGGAGAAGAGAAGCCTGTGTGGATACCTCATAGCAGCCTTCTGGTATTTGAGGAGGGTCCACAAGGAAGCCAGAGAGGGATTCTTCAAGAGGATAGTGATAGGACAAGAAGTAGTGGGCTCAAAAGTGAAATTTAGATTAGATGTATTGGAAAAAATTCTTTACTGTGAGGGTGGTGAGGCACTGGAACAGGTTGCCCAGAGTAGTGGATGCCCCATCCCTGACAGTGTTCAAGGCCAGGTTGGACTGGGCTCTGAGTAGCCTGGTCTAGTGGGAGGTGTGCCTGCTGCCCATGGCAGGGTCTTTGTGACTAGAGGAACTTTAAGGTCCTTTCCAATCCATAACATTCTGTGATTCTGTAAAGCAAGATGCAACGTTTAGACTTCCTGGGTGTTGTAATCCCGGAGGTAAGGATGCTTTGCTAAGCTATGCACCTATCCTTCCTGCTTGGTGATGGAGTGATACCATGCACCTTGTGTTGGAGGAGCCGTAGCACGGGTAAGCTGAGCGGGGAGTTAGCTGGGAGCCCAGAGCTGTATGTATGTGAAGTACTCACATTGACCAGAGCCCTGAAATCCTCTTAATAAATTTGTGAGCCAATTTAATGGCTCAAACTGCCTCTGGGGAGGCAGAGCTGGGGTTTTACCCCTGGGGAGTGGGAGTATTTGCATGTGCTCCGTGCGTGGTCGCTCTGCACTTTGTCCAGCATCTCTGGATTCCCCACAGCAGCAAGGGGCACAGAACAGAACCTCTTAGCCAGAGGTTCATCTGAAGTGGTGGGTGTTGTAGGGAGGGACGGGTCCTTTTCTTAGCAGCTGTCCAGCTGCATGTCTGTTCTCCACAAGAGAGTCACCATCCATGACTTGCACAGTTTTCTCACTTAGCTTGTCCCTAGCACTTGACAGGTAAATACTTCAAATAAAGGGTGGAGTGCTGTAGGTCATGGGTTTGTAGGAACAGCCATTTCACTTCGGTTCAGGGATTCCTCTCTTTTTCTGATACTCTTCACCTGATCACTCAACAGTGAGCAATATGGCTAGCAAAACACCATTCCTGGCATGCCTGACTGTGCCACAACTCAAACGTTTAATGCAGTTGATTCTTAATCTTCTGCCGTGACATTTCTGGCCCTGTGAGATTCAGAGCTCCAAGTTTGCTTTTGGGAGTAGGCACCTCAAACACCGCTACAAGTAAGGATGCTTCCATATTTTTGCAGCTTTTCCTAGTGGTTACAGCTCTTGCCAAGAGTGGCTAGTTTCTTCCTCAATCCCTCTTTAAGAGACCACCCTCACCTCCAGACTCCATGAGAATTGCAGGAAGAGGGGTTAGGGAAAGGAGGAAAAGCAGGTGTTCCACACCCAGTGCCATGGTAAAGAAAAATTTAGTTCAACATCCCATCATGTAGGGAAAATCATGCATGAGAAATGTCATCTTGCAATGAGAAATGTGGACCTGCACTGCAACACAGAACTTCTCTCTCTAGTGTACAGTGGTTACTCTGCTGCTGCTGTGAGCCACACAGATGGAATGTATTCATAGCACTATTTTCCTGTGTGAAACATTTATTCTTTTTTAGTCTATTCAGGTTATTTTCCTGCTATGAGGACAATGTGTATCTTTGGTAGCATGTGCATTGAATAATATCATAATCCACGAAAGAAACTTCTCTTCCTTAGGGAACCATTAATTATGTAAGACCTTAAAGTGCAGCTTAAAATTTAAGGTTGGCTTTCATGGAAAGCAGAGAAGGAAGAGCAGGTGTTACCAGTGCCAACAACCTGGCATATTTAACATGACCAGTTAATAAAGCTCTGGCATGCCGAGACAGGAGGAATTTATTAAGTGAACAGTGAAGGTGAAGATTCTTGTTTTGGCCATAACTGAGAAGCTGGGAGCCTTCATCTGGAAGTAGGTCTGTCAGATCAGTACTGAAATGGCCACCCTTGGAGTCTTCATCCACTGGACTGTCTCAGTGATCTTCCTACAAAATGCCCAAGAAAGCATCACTTAGTCATGGGAGGTGTCAAATGGTCTCGATTCTGTGACCCAAGCGTAGATATTTACAGCAGTAGTCATACCTAAAAACATAATGATAAAGTCACTATGCTTGGATAAAGCCTGCTTTGGGGGATACAGGGCTGCTGTCCCAGGATCTCAATTAATGAAAGTATTATAATAAATCAAGAAATACAAATAATTAGGTGAGAGGGCTGAATCACTGCAAGGTGACGAGAGAGAAATTACTAAGGAACCTGGACTTCACAATCTTGCTGAAATTTAAATACCAATGAATACATTCCCTGCAGGGGAGAATGTATGGTATTCAAACCCACTCAATAGTTACAAAGGTGACTTTTTAAACTGGCTGCCCAAGGATACAAAGGAAACTATGGAAAAGTCACAACCTGAATCCAGAGCCATTGAGACCCAACACAATGCCTTATTAACAAAGCTGTCTGGTCCAAGTATTGGAAAGATACTTGGGTGTAGGAAAAGTTGAAGTTATACCTGCCGATTTTTCCAGACATCTTTCCTTACGTATTAGAGTAAGTCATCAGGTTGAGTGTCGTTGAGATGGACAAACAACAAAATATACAAGAAAGTCAGGCATAGAATCCCCCCTTAGCACAGCTACTTTTTATATCTTTTCTAAGTGTACGTGCATTAACATTATTAGTGCTTATTACATATAAACATTCATTGGCCACAGTTATAACCTTTTGTCTCTGTACAAATTCACCCATCTTGTTATCCCATATCTTGTAGTTTTCTGAGTTCTCTCAGCACTTGCAAGTTGTTTACAATTCTCTAGCTCAGGGCTGTATCTTCACAGGCACACAGTCTCGCCAAGGTCAAATTCTTCTTGCTCTGCCAAGGGATCTACAGACCAATTGCAGTTCCCCACAGTTGAGTTTCAGACATTTGCTCTTACTAAACCCTATTTTCAGTCTGCCAGTTGAATAGCTAAGAAATTCAGATAGTTCAGCATCAGTGAGAAGAAGATGTAAAGATGCATGCTGTGTCTCGGAGTTGGTACCTGATTTGCCACATGATATTATCTTCTGGTTGCTTGCAGTCTCAAATAATCCAGTTATGAATACTTATGCTTTTAGCAATTTAATCCTGCTCTCTTAGTGCTTTATGGGCTTTATCCAGCAAGTCCACCTTCAGGCAAATGTCTAGTTAAAGTCGATAGAAGTTGTATAAGACTAAAGACTGTGGAATCTCAGACATTAGAATTACATGGTTGGTGAGCTTGGTAATAAGGAAAAGGAATATCACAATAAGACTTTAATAAACTGTTTACACTGTTTTAGTCCAGTGCAGTGGTTTCAATAGAATCCTACTTTCATAGAAAATACATATGTTACATTAAATCAACTAAGAATTATATATTGGTGTTTATTCAGTAGTAATCACATAAAACCAACTTTTTGTCATTTCTTAAGTGATTAGATGCTGCACAGTGCTTGCATTTCTAATTACAGTCAGTCTGTAAAAGCTGAAATCACAATTTCTATAATACATGCTAAATGGGCAGCATTTGTTTTTATTTTTTCGCCATCACAAGAAATAACTGTAGTTACCATTCTCATTTAGGGCTGTTCACACTGTGGGTGCATTCACCATTACTGGTGCAGAAGTCATTTCAAAGTGGTACCTGCTTCAGCACAGAGCCAGATGTTTCCAGAATGTGTGCTGAGAGCATCCCTCGCTGTTGCTGCCCAGAAGCACCCACCAAAAAAGCATTTGCGACCTCACCCTGCTTTGTCATGACTCTCATTTTTATGTCTTTGAGTAAGGGTTGAAGTTAAAAAAAAAACCCAGTAATTGCTGTTATTGTGTCTTTGTAGTAGATCTGATACTGAACTGAAGACTAAATCAATACTGTCATTTCTGTATAAAATTTCAGTTACATTTTAAGCCATTATCACGCTGAATGTGCCTAATGCATTGCATTTTACAACAAAACTAATAATTAATTTCATCTCTACTGATGTCAATGTGTATTATAGCATTCTTCAAAACTAGTATTTTGAATGTCAGGTTACTTTTTGCTGGTTTTTAGGAGAAACTATAATGTTATAATCATATCTTATAATAATCTAATCCCTTTTCAATTGTTTCATTCATATTTTGTCCCCTTGTAACAAGGATATGCAAAGAATGAGTAAATGTTTTGTCAACAGGGACAATAATTATTAAAATACAAACAGGAAATATGACTTCAGATCTGGAATCAGATTATAGGATTAAAATGAATGAAAAAAACTGTTCTCTAGTAGGATTGCAAAGTTCCAATCAATATCATCCTGTAATAATTTTAAAGGGAAATGTGGGAAAAAATAAGGCAAAGAAAGCACAACTTGACGTTGTTAGTGATGCTTGAATTTCTTGATTTTCCTTTGGTTTATCAGGTCTCAGCTAGAAAGCTGCCATGTCACTGGGTTTCCATTCTTTTGATTTTTATTACATCTGTTGTGCTGTGTTATTTTCCATTTGCATTGTAAGAGTTAAAGGCAGCTGGCCTTAGATCAGTGCAGAAAAAGGGAAGGAGAAACAGCAGGTACAGAGGCTACAGAGCACCGGGCACCTCACCAGCACCCACTTGCAAAAGGGGCAGCAGTGCCTGTGCATTTCTGCCCCTTGGAGTTTGTGGTGTGGACAGAGGGTGTTGCATAATGTCTTGCATCAAAGGTGTCTTGGATAAATCTGCCCTGGTTCATCTGAGCCCATCTACGGAGGTGAGTTATGGCACTTTTGCACAGGAGGCAGATTGCTAGGATGCTTTAAGAAGCCTTAGGGCACTTCAGTCCTTCACACAACACTGGGCAATCCCTTCTTGGCCCTGGGCAGCCTCATGGCCCAGCACTGGGCTTGGGCTTGCTCTGTCCACCTCATGTCCCTGTTCTTACAATTAAGTTCTCAGGAGATCACATCCTTGGGTTTTGTGCCGGGGAGGGCTCCTCTAACTGCATTTGAGACTGAAAGCATTTGTACACTGCTTCAGCCCTGCCCTCTTTGCAGAGATCTGGAAGATGGTACAAATGCAAATTAGTGTTGTTTCAAATATTCTTCAGGCCAGCTGTACTAATCTCGGTGTGAAGTAGATTTTCCACCAGACAGTGTATCTTCTGGATTGTGAAGAAGTACTTTGAGAAGTGCCACCTCTTAAAGGCCTGAATTCTGAATGTTTCTGTTCTTTATGTATTATCAGTGTGATGAGGCTATGTTTTCATCTCTTCTGATGAAGTTAAGATAAATGAAGGTCTGGGATGCTTAGTCTCATGCATCTGTAGCAGGTTGCCGTTTCAAAAGTAAATGCGTTTGTCACTTTCTAAAAGTCAAGCCTGCCTGAGAAGTGCTCTCCAAAATTGGCAGCACTTTAACCCACCAGGCTTTTTTTTCTTATGCAAAATCTTAGTTACATCTGTTTAGACACCTAGAGGAACTCAGCTATGAATAAGCTAAAAAAAATTTAAGAGACAGTATTTTTATTGGGGAACCTAACAGGTTGTATCATAAATGTCCTGGTCATTTTCTGTCTGAGTCCAAGAAGTGTTCTGGGGCTTGAGTTATATACTTGGACATTGCAGAAATGGACCATCCTACTGTGTAGGTTTAACTTGTAGCTGCTATTACTTCCTGAGGTGTGACACCTCCTGGCAATACAGGTAAGGCTGAATAGGTGCAGCATGGCATCCTTTCTTACTTCTAGAGCTGAGCTGCTGTCTCCAGAAACTGATGCAAATCTCCATGCAGAGTTTCCTGATTGTATCCAGAGCTTCTTGAAGAGCTCTGTACTGCTCTCCACTGTGTGACACTGGCCTGCCTATAAACTTTTAGGAGGTCAGCAGGACAGAAATACTTCTCCTCTGACCACAAGAGCTTCATGTTGTACATTTGATGCCTTTGCTCTGTTTAAGAAGATGGGTTTGCACTTACCACTCTTGAGTTGTTCTTGGACATATCTGGAACCTAAAGCAAAAGGAACAGAAGCAAAGTCCATAGAATTGGGTGTGGGTTGCATGAAGTGTCCCATGCCCAATGTCCAACAAGTGCAGCAAAACCAAAAAGTAATAAAAACAAAGCTTGCAAGCCTTGTTGGAGAGGAACAGAGCATAGGATGAAAGTGTGGTGCAAGGTCCTGCAAATAATATACAGACAATGCCCTCCAGCAGTTTGAAATAGGTTTTCAGAGAAGTACTTACTTGAACTTTTACTCGTTCCAAATTGGATGGAATTTGTATTTTCTTTCCCATTTTCCTGACTTAATCCCTCTGAAAGAAGATGGCAGTAAGCAGTGTCTATCATCACGATGCATTTCTGATTAACAGCAAGGGCACAAGGGCACTCTCAAAATAGAAACAAAGTCGGGATTGTTTTAAATCACAGTGTTGCAGAAGTATTAAAGCAGAAGCCTTAATTCTAATGTGTTCAGAAATAAAATGCATGCTACTGTAAACAGTTGTGTACATTCATCTAGCTGCTACTGCCTGGCATAACCTTTTCCATTAGGTTTCTGTGATTCATGTTTTCTTTTGTTGCAGAGAGTCGAATGATTCTGGATGCCTTTGCCCAACAGTGCAGCCGCGTTCTAAGTCTCTTAAACTGTGGTGGAAAACTACTGGACAACAATCACTCTCAGTCCATGATTTCTTGTATAAAGCAGGAAAACCCAAATTATAGTGAAAGACAAGAGCAATGTCAGCTTGGGAAAATGGTCCATAGTCAGACATCAGACATTTTAGACATAGAGATGCAGTATATGCAAAAGAAACAACAAACCTCAGCCTTTCTGAGAGTTTTTACCGATTCCCTTCAGAACTATTTGCTTTCTGGGAGCTTCCCTTCTCAAAACACCTCATCAATAAATGATTTTAGCCATTTGGCAGATGTGGATCCACTTTCAACCTCTCCAGTACACACTTTAGGTGGATGGACATCTCCAGCAACATCGGAATCTCATGGTCATCCATCATCTTCTACACTTCCAGAAGAGGAAGAGGAGGAAGAGGAAGAAGGTTACTGCCCTCGCTGTCAAGAGCTAGAGCAGGAGGTAATTTCATTGCAACAAGAAAATGAGGAACTTCGTAGAAAGTTGGAGAGCATTCCAGGTAAATAATCCCTTGCCATATAATGTTGTCAGACAGTGATAAAAATCGTTTGGGCAATAGTTTGTTTCAAGCTCTAGTAGTTTTTTAAGGTTGCAGTCACGGTAACCAAACACTAGAATTTGTCTCCAGCCAAAATTGCTCTATCTGTGCCCAGTGGAAAACTGTCTGCTGGTACTTGTCCATATGAATCTTGAGTCCTTGATTAGTGAGTTGTGTTCAGGTAGAGATGTACTTGTAATCCCAGATTCCACATATCAGGTGGTTTGTCACAGTAATTTCAAACATATGCTTTCATAATTCATGATCTGTCCTGTTTTTTTAAATAACATTGCAGCTTATAAGACTAATTCCCTTTTGGGCCTGCTTTTTGTGGTTACTTAAGGAAACTATTCAAAGTTACATCCATATTTTTATGGGAAATAAATTTGGCTTTTATCTTGGAACAGTATCCCTTAAATTTTGGTTAGCTTAACAACTTTTCCAGTTCAGCAATGCCTAGAAGCCACTGGGAGAGAGAAAGAAGACAGAAACATGCAATCTAATATAAACTCCCTATGCAAAAAGCTTCTCTTGCACTTTAAACCTAGTACTTCTCACTGTTAAGGTGCATCAAGATACTTGAAGAGGGGTATTGGATAAGAACAAAGTATCTTGGACTCATATCTTCTAAACTTTCAGCACAGGCAAAAATGCACCTCAAATAGTAATACCAAAAGCAAATTGGAATTTGGCAATGAAAAGAAGCATACAACCTGCTTCTGACATGTATAAATGCTAGGGAACTGCACCTTTGCTACCTGAGTTTGAGGTGCTTAGGGTAGATCCATGCAAAATTAATTGAACTAATCTCTAAATGGCAGAGAAACCATTTAGAAGAAGCAGCCAATACAGCATGGGCTATATTATATAAATATAGTACTTCAAAGCTGCTAACTATGCAGAAAGGAAGAAGGCAATAACCAACTAGTACCTCAATATGTAAGCGCGGTTGAAAAATCTGAACAAAAAGCAAGCAGCAGTCTTCATAATTCTTCTCCCCAGCTATCAGTGATGTATTATGCATTATTTATATCACATTACGTTTTTCTTTTGTGCATTGGTCCATAGGGGTACCAGGAAATCCCATAAGAAGCCTTGTTCAGTGCAGAGAAAACCCAAAATTTAGAGCAATTCCCTCACCCCTCCCAAAATCTGGAGTTAGCATAACTCATGCACTCTCACTGGATTCAGTAGTGATCTGAAAATATTGCGTGACAAAAAGGGAATTGTGTGCACTTCAAGTCCTGTTGTGTCCTAGTTTCAGGTGTGTAAGACCAAAAATTATTATTTAGGGTCTGTAATCTGACCTATAACTTTCATTCAGTCACCTGTACTGAACACAGTAATGTTTTTTACTTTGACTAAAGCAAAAATTACACTTAGCTCAAGTAGTATCTCAGAAGGCATCCAATTCTGAGTTGAAAACTTTGGTGAGCTGCGGTTCTAGCACGTACCCTGACACTTGGTTCTGGTGCTTAATTACACTGGTGAAAATACGTTTCTTATTCTCTGACTAGCTGAAATCAGCTTCTAGCCATTGACTTTTATACTTTGCTCCACTAAATGAAGTGCTCTATAAGTCTTGGTACTTCTTCTGATTGAAGGTACTTACAGACTGAAAGCTGACTTAATTTCCATTTTAGATAAACAAAGCAAACAAGGCTGTTTGAAACTCCTTAAATGAGTTGAATACTTCTTTGCAGTTCTTTTTTCCACTTCTGCTCATTTCTTTAAAATCTGGGCACTGGAAATGCATACAGTACAGTCCTACCTGCCTGATCAAAAGTGAATAGTCTCTTTGCTCCTGCCCGTAGTTCCCCTGGTCACTTGACTATCAGTTGCGTAGCTGAGCTTCTCATTCTGTGCGCGTTTCTTCCTGAATGTGCGTGCTTTGCATTTGGCTGTGTTCATGTACTAAGTGTTCCAGTTTGCTCTGGCTGCCCTGCTTGCCCACTGTTTGCCGATTCATCAAGTTCTGTATCATCCAGATTTTTTTAATTCTTTTTAAATTAACTTTGTGTCCTGGTTAGAAATGTTGAGTGGTAGTGATAGTGTTGTTAGTCCCTTTCTAGAAAGACATCTATTAATGATGATTCCTGCAATGACAAATACTTGAGATATGAGTAGCAGGTTCCTAATCTGTATATGTTCTAGGTCTGCTGATTCTGCGTGTTGCTACTTTTGCAATCAGGTAACTCACGGTAGTAAGTTAAATGCCCTTCAGGAGTCTAGGTATGTTACATTGTTCAATCCAACTTTTTCAAGTGAATCTGTAATCTCATCAAAGAATGACAATCAGATTAGACAAGATCTACTTTCCATAAAACCATTTTGACTGGCATTAATTATATTCATATTCTTTAATTCTTAGTCAATTGAATCCAGCTGTGATTGCCTGTATTTTGATGGGATTAATGATGGGTTAAGCAACCGGTATTTACCTGGGTTATCACAGTTACCCTTCACCTCCCTTTAAAAGTGATAAACATGCATAATCATAGTCATTTTACACCTCCCAGGAGTAATGAAACCCCTTGTTAACAGTGTATCAAAGAAATCAGACAAACATAAAGTAAATGTGCAAGGACATAGGACTTCCATCTGCCAACAAAAAAATCATCATCAGATCCATCTGCTGCTGTCGGGGTGACGTATACATCTGAAGTGACCTGTGTGTTTGGAGAAGCAGTAAGAGCCACAGAAGCTGCCTCAGATTTTGCTCCTTGGTAGGACAGAGTTTTGAGCTCCTCAGGCAATCGCACAGCCTGAGCAAAGTTAATCAAAAATCAACTAAAGACAATGCCTACTTATTTTTATCTCTAGTACTGATTTTGTTCCAGTGAACTTCTACCAAAAAAGCTGGCAGAAATTTTTGTTACTTGAAATGCCCTGCTCTGTATGTAAACAGAAGCAATGCTTGTTCTCTGAGCTCTTTTTTCTTTGCCCGTCAAGATGTTGCATGCCTCAGGAGGGAGCTAGAAGGCTCTCTGCAGAGTGTGTCAGTGTTGTCTGCCATATCTATCAAAGTCATGTCAGAGCACAAACTTTCTTCTCTCTGTATTCATCCACCTCATGCTGGGCATCTGTTGGGCCAGGGAAGGCGATGAGTGCAGTGGAGAAGCAACAGTGAAAGCAGCTAGATGAGCATGAAGGCTGCCATACTGTCTCCATCAAGTCACTGAAAGAGCAGGATTTCTTTTTTACATAATGATTTTCCTTCTCATCCTTGGGGGAACTGGGCCAGAGCTACTCGATGAGGCTGGCAGGGGACCCTGTGGGACAGTGGCAACATGCATTCCCACAGTCTCTGAGGCTCCCACTAGCAATCCTCTGAACGGAATATAAAAGCGCCAACCCCTCCCTTCTGCTGTATAGTATGAATCATTTTATCCTTTTCCTGAAATACTTTGCATTTCTTTTTTTTACTTACCATATGCAAAAGCTCTTCTAAAATCCATGAGAGCTTGCAATCTAAAAATAGTTACCGCTATACATTTCTGCCTCTAGTTCTGTAAAGCAAGGCTCACAAAGAGATGCTGAGAAGAGTGTTTCCTCAGCAGATGTAAAGTCAATGACTTTTTTTCTTTTTTAACAAATATTACAGCAGACATATCCTCCTGTAGCTTTTGGACACACAAAATAAGATTTTTCAGTTTTCAGGACTCTGCCCTGTTGCTGTAGAAGCCTTCCAGTTCTGTAGGATCTTTTTGTCTATAGTGTAGCATCACTCTTTGGCAGATCACCACTGGAAAAAAACAATTACATGGGTAAAATATTGCATATATTTTGGTTATTGGATGGGCGGAGGTTTTTTTCCCTCAAAAAATACCCATTTGGTTTGACTGAAACAATACTTAAATTTGTATGAAATCTTAATTATTCCAGCTATGGGATAAATGAAGAAAAATTTGTATTTCAGTACTTGCTTTTTGGAGCAGTGTGACTTCTTGCAAACATGTTCGGTTTCTGCAATATTTTCTTTTTAGGGAAAAATATTTTCAGTTTTCAGTTCACCTGAAGGGATACATTTTCATTCAGTATGTTATTTTGTCTTGTTTTGAGAAGTAATTAATGGGTATATAATTTCTGGAAGGAGTTTGGCAAACTTATCATTGTCTCTTTAAGGTTTTGAGACCATCGAGAACAGAGCGTATTAATCCGTCTATATGAGGAGAAAAGTGTCTCCTAATCTCTTGCCTCTGTATAGAAATTACTGGAGCTGTGATACATTCCCAATAGTGAAATTAGAGACCTATATGTGGAACTGCATGCAAGACCTGGATTTAGACCATCTAATATATGAGGATATTAAGCAGTTCTTCATTATTGTCAGCATGATTTTCTCACAATTTTTGACCTAAAAGGGAGAAAATATTTCCACGTGGTTAAAGCAAAAGGCCTGAAATCATGAATAAGGGTTTGCATCCTGATGCTCCCAGCTTTGCTGCATGGTTTTGGACAAACCAGTGTGCAAGTAGTGAAAAGGTATAAATAAGATGAAGCAGTGTTTGATAAATACAGTGATTATTCTTACCTCGTTAGCCTAACAGCAGAACATACTCCAGCAAATAGCAGAAGGATGGGGGTGGAAAATCCCCTCAAAATGCAGAGAGCTGGTCACCTATAGAGACAGCATTCATGGTGGCTGAAGGTAGCCAAAGCAAAGTGGGATCTGCAGGTGGAGTTAATATCAATGTAATTGAAAAAGTCAGACACGTTTTCCAGGAGGTTTTCTGTGCCCAAGGCTTGACTCTTTTTCCTGACTATTGGATAATCTAATAAAAGATATTACATTTCCCTACACTTCTGTCTGCTTTATACTTTCAGAGCCTCACGTTTCCAAAGAGCCTACCACAGCCACAGCGTAGATAAAGCAGCCATCAAGGGTTATGATGAACGCTTTTTCATGTCCTTTTTTTTTTTTTGGTCTTTTTTCTTGATGTTCACATTTAACCACTTCTTTGGTTTCCCTTGATGTTCTGGATGTTTTGGTCTGAGCTGTGGCCTCGTTCTGCTGTTTAGCTTCAAAGTATGAAGTTACTGTGAGAAGAGAGAGCCTTGAGCAGTCACCCAGTGTTTGGCATGAGAACCCCTTTGAATTTGCAGCACGGCTTTGCTTTGCTGCTTGGGAAAGCCAGCTTACTTTGCTGAACCAGCCTGAAGACAAAAACTTACTGAAACATGTAATTGCAACAGACCAGGGCTTTATTTCTATATTTTCTCCATCCTTCTGGGTACAAACCCACAAGAATTTGGGAGGTCAGGTTTCTTTGTCTACCTTGGGGAGCAGGAGCTGGTGGGAGTTTTGTGGGGAGCTGCAGTTCAGCCTGGCAAGGATGAGCTCCCTGGTATCAGCTTTGGTTTGCCCTTTGCAGGTCAACATTTGGCATTTTAGTGACACAAACTGCTGTCCCCACTCATGGGGGACATCCTGGTTTCCCTGTTAGTTATCAGCAGTAGAAATGTATAGTAGGGGTTTTATAGATAATGTCCCTTCAGCAGGGAAGACTTCACAGCTGAAAGGGAGCACAAGAGGTACCTTCTAATGAGTGAAGGAAAATGAGGAGCACAGACAAAAACAAAAGCCACAGGAGCCTGTGGCAGCATCACTTAAATGAGAGATGCAGAGCTGCCTTGCTCCCTCTCTTTCAGTCTGTTGTTCAGGCAGAGATGTACATCCCAGAGGTGGATGGGAGGAAAATACTCTTGTTTCTGGAATAAATGTATTGCAAAAGAAAAGTTCAATGGCTTTTCAGATGCAGATTAATAGAAATTAAATGGTTTTCTACCCCATGTGGAAAACACAACTGAGAGGAATTTTAAAAGTAATGGGTTTTTGCTAGAATTTTTTCTCCTTTTTCTCTGTAACACCTTTCTATATAGTGTTGATTCTTCTGATTTCTGCTGGATGCTCTCACTACAAATGATTGCTGCTTTTACTTTACTATTCAGTCACAAACATCCAAATTTGTAGGGTCTTGAGCGCTGAGATCAGTTCCTCCACAGATCCTGACCCTCATCTCTCCTTGCCCCTTACTGTTTTTCCAGCTCAACAACTTGCCTGCATGGACCATCCAGCTTTCACTGGCTTTCAGCTGACTATTGAAATAAATGACTGTATGATCTAAAATAATCCAAGCCATTCACACTTTTTCAAATCTCAGGCAGAAAAGGCATCTCCATTAATGTTATAAGAAATTCACACAGCCATGTGGTTCGTCAGCACGTTCCCTATCATTTGTTACATCTTTTTGACAGTCGAGCATCAATTTAGAAATGCCCTGCAATGAACTCAGAGAGAGGCGTCGCTCAAGGTCAAGTGAAGGAGGACACACTGCAATGCTGAGCCAGTCTTAACTAACAGCTGCTGGCCTGAGCAGGCTGGATGTAGATGTACACCCTTCCCAATTCTCCTCCTTGCTGGCAAGTCAGAGGTAAATTGTCTTGAGTGCTATGGGATTCATCTTCTGCAAAACACCAGGAGGAATACTAGCCAGTGTCAGCTGCAGAGCAAAAAATCTCATTAATGAACAGAAAAACCAGATTTCTTACTGTCTGTTTATGGGGCTGAGGCCACCGCAGGCAGACAGGCTGCCAAGCTGGGGGTGAGCCATCCCTTCTCACTAAGGCTGTCTGATGCTGTGGGAGAGGTTGGAGATACACTTTATTTACCTTGGAGATGTGCCTTATTTACAGCAAGCCTGAGTATCTTTTCACAGCACTGTGCTTTGGCAATATAAACAGCCCTGAAGTGTTTTACACTGGGAGGCCACATTTTGGGGACGATAAATGGGAGCCCTCATTTTGACAATACCAATGCAAGTGATTGTGGCACAGTAACATTTATAATGAGCAAAAACCCAGCTCAAACTGATAATAGAGATGTTCTTGGCACTCCATAAAAAGTTAGAAATAATTATTAGAGCTAAAAGTTATTTAAAAAAAAAATAGAGCGGGTGATAATTGGGAAACATTAGAAGCATGTTGTTGAAGGCCCCAAAAGACTATCTAGAAGGAAAAGTTTCATGCTGTATACAAAAACAACCAGCTTAGAGGGAAAGTGAAGGGACAGTTAAAAATATAACAATTAGAGGAGAAGTTGATGGTGATGAGTAAACAGCAGAATTTAAGATCAGCAGCAAATGAATAATTACAATTAAAGCTGAAGCACTGTCTCGAGAAGGCTTTCTTTTCCTGGCAAAATTAAGGAAAAATATGGCATCCTAATAACAGTATTGGACCGTTATCAGGTGGAAATAGGTTTCATCAATAATACAGAACTGCTCATTGAGTATTTCTGTTCTGGTACTTGTGAAAAGTAAAATGATGCAGTCACAACAATATAATGATGATGGTAATCAGGTAGAAATATTTTCCATTACCATCATAGCTCTGGACATTAGCACATGTTTAGCAGCAGCTTCACGTGGAACTGCAGCCTCAGCTGTCTGTCCTAACTCCCTCCCAGTGTTGGGACAGCTGAAGATCTTGTTAGTCAGAGCCAGAATTGCCAGCCTTTTAGAAAACTTTAGAGATGCTGATTCCAGCCCAGACAGAGTAGTTCAAGAACAGAGTCAGAGATGATCATTACCAGGAGAGCTGCAGCATGGGCTGCTGGGAGCAGTAGCTGCTTGGGCACACCAGCTTTTCATTCCTTAAGTGCACATCAACTTACTACCAAAAGCAGTAGGCAGCTGCTATCACAATGTGATGTTTTCAAAATCATGAGGTTTGGAAAACTCCCTTCAGGAACTGAAACAATATGTTTTGGAATATTTGGGGTGTTCCAGAAGATGAAAAGATGCAAATACTGTCTGATTTTTCTTTTTTTTTAAAAGAACAAGTGAGATGTCCTTTATGATTATGGGTTCCTTGGCCTGATACTGAGCCCAGACAAACTAATTGCATAGCTGATGCCAGCTTCAATTAATAGAGTACTAGAAGGGAATAATGGCATTACTACCAGGCAACGTCTTGCCAAATTATGTTTATGATGAGATGAAAAGTTTGTTTGATGAGGGTATCACAGATATTCAGAGTGTTACATAACATCATATTACAAAAAGTGATTTAAAAATACAAATATATTTGTATTCGGGAAATTGTCATGATGCAGTTGAATTTCTGGAGGGATTTGTTGTGAAACTGTTCACAGCCCATGCTTTAAAGACTTTAATCGATGAAAGAAAGCAGTCATTGCTCACAGCTTGCAAGTGGTGCGGAGGTAGCAGTGAGTGAAGAAGATGAGAGGTGACAGACTTGGCCAATCTCACTGCTGATTACTGTGTATGGAGGCACAGAGAACGTCACTCTGCTTGGTTTCAGCCCCTGGGAAATGCACACTGAGAAAGGCTTTTGGACAATGCAGTGACTTTCTGCCTGAGTATTGCTGCATAGCATGGCCAAAAGGGCCACCACGGCCTTCAGCTGTACAGACATGTAAGTTGGTGTAGGGACTCTGCTTTTAGTGGGAGTATAGCACCTTGGGAAAGTCAGTGTTGAGATTAACAAAGAGAAGATGGATAAATTACTTCATCACTAACTATAAGCTTGTAAAAAGTGACAGGCATTTTCCATTTATTTTCCAAAGTTCTTATAAAACCCAGTTGAAGGAAAACAAAATGCAGACTTGAAATAAGGTTTATGTTCCTGAGGCTGAAATAGCACACACCGTAACAACGAGCTAAGGGTAGAAACTGCATCACTGGGAGATGATGACTTGAGTTGCACTGTGTTTAGCCGCTGATGCTGTCTGGTGCAAGGAGGATTTAGTCCAGGGAGCTGCTGTGCTGTGTGGCAGCTCAGGCTGAAATATCACAGCCTGGCTTTTTTCGTTGGCACAGTCGGTGGCCACCACACCCACTGTTTAACTATTTATTAGAAATTAGGATGCACTGCAGAGAAAGCTGTGACAAGCTATGGTGAATAAGCACGTGTTACAACCTACAGATGCCTAGAACAGTGAAGTCTTAACATTTGGATCAATAAACAGCAAATACCTGCCACCTCTGACGCATGTCCTGCTTAGCATCTTAGTAAGATCAGTCTTCCCCAGCATGCCAAGTCACCTGTAGCCCCTCCTCCTCGCCCTTTATTTCTTTCACTTGCTGCAGGCCAGGTTGCTCTGCCACTTCCAGTGTCTTTTCTGAGACACTGGCACTTTCAGAAACTAAAGGCTGTGGAAACTTCTTCCCTAACAGGCAGGAAAATTACTGCCTCCCCACGGGCTTTCTACTAAGTCACAACAAGCCAGTGTTATTTCAACATTGGTGTCTTTCCCCTTGGTTATGGTAGGTGCAGATCCTTGTTAGTGATGTTGTTGATAAGTGGATACATGCCTAAGAGTATCAGCTCTTGGGATTATGATCTTGTTAACTCTAGAGACCACATCAAAGACAAAACAAAATAAATAAGCTAGTAGGTTTAAACGATTATTCATCTTCACAGTTGAGAGCCCCGGCTTGTTACAAAGTTACATTTGCTGCAGTTTTGGGCAAACAATTCTTGGCAAAGAGAATATTTGCAGAGCCGTAAAAGGGACACGGCAGCAAAACCGAAACTTTTGAGTTCTCTGCCTCGTGCTGCCCTCCTTGTGACTTCTTTTAGGCTTCAGTTAATATGGCAGCCCAACAAGTCTTTTTGCAAGTAGTACTTGGTGTTTGGAAGGCTGAGTTTATTTGTACCAAGAGCAAACTGTGCTGTGGGATGGCTTTACAAGTCAAAAATGCTCAGTGTCCTCCAGCCACTACAATTATAATGAAATCACATGATTTTGTGCTCAAAACAGTACTGCTTTTATGAAGATAGAGGTTTTTATAAGCTTTTAGTACTTTTGTGTTTCATGAGAAGGCATTTTATCAACAGCATACAGCTAAAGTAGAGCTGCGCTTCATCTGCTGAGGATGCAAGAGGTTAAACAATTTCCTGTCATCTTGCTTGTGCCCCATCCCTTTGGAAGAACACAGGTAAACATCTTTGGATGGGCCTGCAGTGAAATTACTTAGTGTGTGAAAAATCATCAACAGGAATAAATACACTGATGGGTCACCTTACAGAGAAGTCAGCGTGGGGTGCAATACCATAGGAATTTATTTGTCATATCAGGCACTTTGCATGGCTTCTGTATGCATGCAGCTGGATATAACACCACTTAGCCCTCAGTAAAGAATCTGTTTTGCACAGAATAAGGTTGTTTTGCACTCTGGCTGCCTAGACAGGGTCATAGGTGCTGTACAGTGTGAATGCTGATGAAAGAGTGCAAAATACCTGTAAATCCTACTTTCATACATTCTCAGCTATTTCAATGCTGGCTTTCAAATTGCCAGCTTAAGACAAAACCCAGAACACCACATTTTTCCAGGTGACTACCAAGAAATAATAAAAACTCCACAGATATTTCTTCTGTAAGTCTGAATATTTTACAAAAACAACCCATACTAAGTGTTAGAGTAATGAGGTACTTTAAAAACTGTACTTAAGTCTTGCACAAGTCAGTTGTAATGTTGGATTGCTATCTGTGTAATTCTCCTGTGGTGTTTCAGGCTCAGGAGAAAAGAGCTGTATCTCAAAAATACTCTGTAGTTAATCAGGGATGTGGCAGCATCTGCTTAAGAGAGACCCATAATTGAATCATCCCTAATTAACCCATCACCTCAACATAAGGAAATAGGATGTTGGTACCACTGCTGTAATGGATGAGAGTGATGGGAATGGGAAGTGGGAAGGACGAGGGAAAGAGAAACAAAGCAATTTGCCTAATACCTAGTTTTATAACAAATTTGGGAGGAGGGATGGATTAGAAATTAAAGTACATGAATCATTGAATCTCTTCAGTATAGTTAATCAGACTGAAGTTTTGAAAACATTTGAGCATATTTACATGTTAATCAATGCATTATTTAGGTCCAAGAAATGTTTTCTCTTTTGTATGGTTTGGGCTTTTTACAGTATTTGCAGATTTTTCTTCCTTATTACTGCTGACCTAATTTGAATTTGTAATAATTATAATTTCAAACTAGGAAAAAGCCCTTTGAAAACTAGTGGGCAGAAAATAAAAGCAATGTCAGATATCTCAAAGAGAAAATAAAACATCTGTTGTACATTTTTTAACTGAAATGTCCACACAAATCAAAATGAGAACGATTTTCTATTTGAAATAAATCTCACAGATGTACAAAATGGATCCTGAAGAACACTGCTTGATTTAATATTGTTCTATTTCATGCTATATAGCTAATATATGATAATTGCAATTTGTTTCATGCAGTGCCCTGCCAGACTGTTTTAGATTATTTGAAGACCGTACTTCAGCATCACAACCAGCTTATGGTACCACAGCCAACGGACCATCCAACTGAGGTAGTATACACTGAAGATAAGCTACATCTTTCTATATTTGAAAATTCATTGAAAACATGTAGGCAAATAAATCAGTAGGCACTGGAAAAATGCATTTAGTAGTAAAAAATATGTATAAATCTATTGTTAAACTGTCATTCTTAGGTACAGTAATCCCCCAAATGGAGGAGACTCATCATTAGTATAATCCAGGATGACTTTACTGAGCAGCATGCAGCTTCCTCCATCAGCACTTTCCTTGCTTTGGGTAATTTTTCTCTCACCTTTCCTTAGAAACTTCACTTTTTTGGTAGGAATTTAGGCTAGGGCTTGCGTGGGGAAAACTAGCTGGGTGATTGGCAGTGTCTGCACATGGCTGCTCGTACCCAGGGGCTGCAGCCCACGTGTAGGGGTTACCAACATGTCACAAGGATAGACACAGACACGCGTGTGTAGCCCTGACACAGTTAACATGAAATTACATGTTTCCTTCATTTTGCAGCCCGACCCGAATACAGACTTCTGCAAGTCTGTGGAGAGCTCTTGCTTTTCAGAAACCATCCCAAACCAAATGTTGAGTGCTGACAATTTTGTACTCAATGCAGAGTTTGGGCATTTTTGTAATTATGATCTTTTTAAAAGTGGTGCAGTGAAAAGCAGGACATTTAAGTCCTCCCCTTCTCTAGAAGGTAGATACATAAGTGTCGATGTTGGGTCTAGTGTAACTCACATTAATTTTTCTCCAGTGTGTTTCTATCCAGGCTCGTAAAAATGCCTGAAATTAAGTGATTTTGTTAAAACTTTTCTCATTTAGACTGTCTGTATTTGAGAGTCTTGCTATGCATGTTTTTGTATATGTGTTACTGTCCCTTCAAAGAAACAAAAGAGGGAAGACTTAGGTCTAGTCTGATGTCCCTTTGCACATAAATGATATTTAGTGCAAGCCTCACACAGTCCATCTTACCATAGTTGCATAGAAGATACTTTGCAGCAATTCAGGGTGTGCATCACTTTGCTCCTCCATTCAGTCTTATCCTGTGCAAATTGATATATATGTATCTATTTTTATGTATATCACTAGTTGTTATCACTCAACTACATTCTAAATATTCATTTTCCCTTTTTTAATGCTCTTTTGCTTAACCAAAATTTCCAAGTACTAAAAAAACTGAAGCCATTCTATAATGTCCCACAAGGAACAGCTTGTCATAATATGACATAATTTTTCATTAAATTAAACACATAGATATTAATCTTTTATTCATGAACTTAGTCATGTACAGATACAAAGGCATTTGTATTTTGGTTCTTCCTTTAGGGTCTGCATATTTCATTTCTAAGAGGTTTTCTGTTTGTTTTAGTTTAATGACTGCTGGACACACCAAAACACATCATATATTTAGTGAGAGTGTTTTGCCCAGAAGTGCTTTACTTTCAGAGGAAGCAATGAAAGTGTGTCTGTAGCAGGAACCCAGTAATTGTTTATCAGAGTAGCATAACACTATATCATACCTTTGGGGAAGAATGAGGAAAAATATCCTAAATTTCTGGGGGAATAAGAGAGAAGCGTTATAAAATTGAGGCTGAGGGAGTTACGCAAAATTTATTACCTTCTCCTCAGTTAATATGAATGTGAGCTCTCATGAAAATGAGACATTGGGCCTTCCTGCATCCTATATCCATCAGGAAATATATAAATACAGAGGTAGCTTCTAGGATAGCTTGCTGCTTAGCAAAGCCATATATGAGCATCCGTCCTTAATGCACGAGTGAGCCTGGAGCCTTCCTCTGTGCAATGGGCTTGCATTGCATAAGCCCTGCCTGCCAGGGCTTAAAAGCAAGACAGTGCCTACAGAGTTAACTGCGGCTTGTACTTTGCACTGATATCTGTAAGAGTGGTCCTTGCTTCACTAGAGGATTTTTGTAATAGAAAAAAAAATAGGTTTCAGAAATCTAAGGTAGGGAAATAATAGACTTTATATAAAAGGGCTGAGGAGCTAGGTGCTGAAAATAATAAGTACCAACATGAGTATCACGTGGTCCTGTGTACCGATGGAGTGGAACAAACCAAGGAAGTATCATGTCAGTTCCCCCTGGGATAGCATGGTCACAGTTGTTTAGGGAAAAGTGTAATACCTCCAGAGAGCTTTCCATGCTGCTCCTCTGCCCTTCCTCCTTCCCCAGCCCCTTCACCATGTTGGCAGAGAACAAGGAGCTGGACTGGATGGCAGGTAATGTTCTTTCATTGCAAAGCTCTTCAGACTTACTACTGGCTTCCCGGGGGCTTGTGTACCTGGCAAAAATTGAAGCAGCTTCTGGTATCACGAATGAAGGGAGAGGAATTGACCCTGGCCCTTTTACAGTGGTAGGAGGAGACAATGAAGTATGAAGAGAAAGTCCTAAATTGTAACAGAGCTAGACTATAGGTGAAGGGTCTTTCTCCTAGGGATTACAAGGTTGAATTGACAAGCTACAGGGGGAATAAAGTGTTGAGTTGTTTTGGGGGCAGTGGCCCCTCAGACAGACAAAGCCCATCTCTTTCTTTATATTTTGGCTTCCTTTGCAGAGTTTTGGATTTGTCTGTAGCTGTCTTTTCCAGCAGCTTGCAGCAAGGCAAACAAGTAGCAGACAGTCACACAGGCTCAGCTCGCAGTGATGCTGACCCCATGGGGAGGGAGTGCTACTCTAGATCATACAGGTTATCTAGCAACCCCCTCAGCACAGTCTTCTCTAAATTCAATCTTCAATATATTTATCAAACTTACAAACAAATTAAAACCAAATATCTGAGGAAAAACCTCAAAGATGCTCTCAAGCTGTCTCACATGATGCCATAATAAATATATGAAAAAGGCAAGGGTAGTCCTTAAAGTAGTTTTCAGATATCAAAGGCCTGGAAGTGAGGAGAACTTTGCAGCAGTTGCCCGCAAGTGCAGCATGTGGCTGATTGCCCCACTGAGCATCAGCCCTTTGTTTCTGTGGCTCACTGCAAGCTGCTCTCTAAGCAGGGGCTATATGGAGAATTTACTAATTGGGCTTCTAGATTTATGCATTTTGATAAAGAGGTGCAGCTGTAAAAGTGAATGAGTCTCTAGGAGGGTGTAGTTTTGGGTTTTTGTGTACTTCAATTATTTCAAGTATATTAATAGTACCATCTTACATTAATTGGGTAATCCTGGACCATAGCATTTTATGGGCAACAAGAATTAAATACAGTTTAGGTACAATTGACTTAAGAGGGCTTATAAAGGGTGTGTAGATTACAGAAATCTCTATAATTAGTCCCACAGCATTAATTTAATGTTGGAATATTGTAGCACACAAATTACAAAGTTTAAAAGCAAAATTTCATTCCATCTGACACAGTAGCATTTCTGTAAAGCAATAATTTGAGTTATTACAGTATTCATTAATAATAATAAAGATTTTAGTTTGCATAGTTCCTTTATTTATTTTCTTTACATTTTTCACGATAACATAACTGCTGTCAAGTTTCAGGTGTGTTCTACAGAAGTAATAAATTTCTTATAAAAATAGACCAAAAGAGTCACCTCTGAAGTAAACCATCAACTGTGATGAAGTGATCCATTTGATCATGCTCTTCAAAGACCCTTTTTATGCATTTTAACATATTAAGAAGAAATGTTATAGTTAAATAATATCCCCAGTCACTGATTTTTAACTCTTTTTAACCTGCTTGTTAAAATGGAAATTATGAAAAGCCACCTCTCAAAATGTATTCCTCATGCCTCAGCCAATTTGAGTTCTAGAAAATGGAAAAGTAATTTCAAAAGTATTCATTCTCAGTAAGAGCAATGTTCACCTTGGTTGTGTTTCACTGTCAGTATCATAGCTAATTAAAAAGTATATCTTTTATTGCAACTGACATCTTTACTTATTTGCCTTGTAAAATAAGCAACAGAAGTATTTCACTTTTTCAGGGGAGTAAGCAGCTGCTGAACAACTACCCTGTCTACATCACTAGTAAACAGTGGGATGAGGCTGTAAATTCTTCCAAGAAAGATGGACGACGGCTCCTGCGCTATCTCATCAGATTTGTTTTCACAACCGATGAGCTTAAGTACTCATGCGGCCTTGGAAAAAGGAAAAGGTCAGTGCAGTCAGGAGAGACAGGTCCTGAAAGACGTCCTCTGGATCCAGTAAAAGTAACATGTCTCAGAGGTACTGCATCTTTTCGCTCAGTGTCCACTATATGTGATCTCATTTCACCACATTGGCTCTGGCTCAGTAGAAGCATTTGGCTGACAGTTGCAGAACTAGAAGGGGTTTCACAGGCAGGTGACAAGCAGTCAGAAACCCTCCACTTCCTTTTTATACATACATACATATATGTATGTATGTATTATATATGTGTTTTGGGTGTTTTTTGATGGGGAAGAAACAAGGCTGCTCATTTGAGAGAGGAGAAATTCAAGGCCACATGTCACTAATACACTTTAAACAAAGAAGCAAATCCAGGCAATCCTGATTACACTCTTTTATAGTAAACTCTCAGTGTACTTTTTAACACTGATACACAAAACTAACCAAAGGAATAATTATAGCCTAATGTGTAGAGGAACACAGTGCATCATTGGAGTTAGAAGCTAACCAAGTTTCAGGTGTCTTACAGGGTCAAGAACATCTACAGGTTAATTACATACAAAGCATATACAAAGGCATTGTTAAGAATTTAACTTCATTTTTGGCATATAGATGCAGCATTGCCTGAAAAAGTTAGGGAATAACTTTCCCCCATGTTTAGCCTGAAAAGGAAGGGGAGTTTTGCAAGCATTTTGCAATGTCAAAGAGTGAGGATATTGACAATACAGAGAAAGGGTGCAGACTGATAAGAATGTTCTGTGCTTTCATTTTCCCAAATTGTTTGAAAGGTCTGGTACCAAGCTTTATAATAAAACATACAAAACAGGACTTTTTAAAGCCTAATTAAAAATATCTCTTTAGTATCAACATCTGCATTTTATAAGGGCATATATGTTTTGGGTTTTTTTAATTAACTCCTAGTTAACTTGATAGTATTCTGTGACCACATACATGAAATTTTAGTTGAACTAACTCAAGAGTATTTACTAATCAATGCAATGTAAAAAGCTGGATTGTGGTCAGTCAGTGATAAAAATATCTTTAGTCATTCAGCTGGAACACAAAGTGGTTATATACATCAGATGGAGCCTCTTCTCATCTAGGGTAGAAGTATCCAACAGGGCTAAGTAGGTAAGATTCAAGATCGGGGTACATTGGTGTAACCAGGTAATGAACTCAGATTTTGCATACAGGCAAATTAGGCAAAGAGGCTCTTTTTGTACTACAAAGGAATCTTTTAACCTGCTATATTATACTCTACCAGACCTGAACACTCTATCAGAGCTTAACTGAAGGGCAAATCCATTGCACACCCTGCAGTAGAGGTCTAGAGAAAGATTCAGGGTTCCAGAAGTTTTACTGAGAACTGAAGGCTGGATACAAATGCTTTACTATTTATTAAGTTACTTCAAATTTCACCTAATAGTTTACAAGTAGAGTGTTGATACCCTTTTCTTTCCCCTGCCTCCCAAGACTAATCATAAATCCACCTGTACTTGGACTTTTGTTTATGGCCACTCTCCTTTCTGGGGCCCTGGACATACCCCACGTGGGGAGCACTCCTTGGGAGAAAGAGGAAGGGTGATTTCTTTAATGTTCAGAAGCTTGAAGAGGAAGCCAAAACATTCAGTATATAAGGACCATCTAAGAGAGCAGAGTAGATTGCTCTCCATTTGGGCTTTCATGCATGGGTGGGAACATGACAAATTTATCCAGTGCTGAGACTTGGCCATTGGCTCCTGCCCATTTACAAGCCAAGGTAACAAGTGTCTGACTAATTCTCAGCCAATGGCAAATTACACTTTTCCACCAAAGAAGAGTGCAAACTGAATCTCTCTATGCACTCAGAGTAGTTTAAATATCTATAACCAGTTTCAACATATGCCTGCAACTGACTGGTGTCTGGAACCACCTTTAAAACAGACTGGCATGCTTAAATTATAGCATTACTCCTTTATGTGGTAACCATTTCTCTAAGAAAAAGACAAGCTTGTGGAGGCACATGTGAGCATAACCAGGAAAAAAATTACTGTTGCCTGTGCAGATTTCCAGGGAAATGAATTTAAAACAGAGATCACTATCACTGTTGCAGACACTGCTGAAGGAACTGTGCAAAAATCACATCCTAATTGTCCAACAGATGAGATACCTTGCAGGCACAGGAACTCATGTAAAAGCACAGCAGTCCTCGTCTTGAGATGTGGTGACAGTAATGAAGTTACCTTACACCACTTATTGTGCTGTTGGCTTGTCAACAGTAGAAAATAGAATTTAAAAATATCCTGGGACACACAATACTGCATGAGGGAATAACTAATATTACAGAATAAATAAGAAGCTCAGTTTCCATATGAATTATAGTGTATGCAATATCTCTAATAAGGTGCCCTCACATTTAAAATCATACTTGGATGTTTTAAAGTCCAAATACACCTATTTGAGCTGTGTCTAGCAGTTACAACTCTAGAATTGGTAAGGCGCCTTCTGCAAGGTCTAGCCTATTACATGTCAAAGGATCTGAAAAATAAATTACAAAAAATGTAATCATCACATACAAATAGCTGCATGTGGAAGCAGCAGCTACTTAGCTAGCCAAATTACATGCAGTACAATTCATTTTCTCCTGCACTGAAAATATTGCAAGGCTCACCAACTCAGACCTCTAATCTCATTTAGCTATTTCTAAGGCCAGTTCAGTCTCTGAAAAAGTAGGTGCAAAATACAGGGAGAGGAAAAGAGCAGAACTTAAAAGAAACAGTACCCCAAACAGAAAGGAGCATCAAACTGAAATAATGGCAGTGACATTTTCCAGCAGGTTGTGGGCTCCTGCAGCCTGCAGGTGCTGAAGCAGCCAGCAGAGGGAGGTCATAAAGATCCACGACAGCAATCACCTTGAGGTATAGACACCAACAGGTTTCAAACTAAATACATCTCATTCATGTTTTTTAACACGTATTGCACATGCTGAATCACAGCCTTCACTCGAATTAGTTCTCTTTGTTTCCACAAGGAGGGATTTTATCTTCAGGTCCCACGCATCACCTAATTAGCTCAGGTATAACAACATACACTGCATGCGGAGCAACACACTTGTGCAGCAATACAATAGGTCCAAGTGGCATTATCATGGCATCCCCCATAAGGCTTTACTTCTGCTTAAGTAGATGAGCAATACCCCAGTTTATTTCACGCAAGCTTTTGATGCCTGAGCAATAAGGAATGCTGCAAAGACAAGCTGGTTTTTATCCTTGCATGTTTCCCTGCAGAGTTCATTAGGATGCATTGTACTTCCAACCCAGACTGGTGGATGCCATCCGAAGAGCAAATCAACAAGGTGTTCAGTGACGCAGTAGGACATGCTCGTCAAGGGCGTGCGGTGGGGACTTTCCTTCACAATGGGAACTCGTATTATGAAGGGACTGACCATCCAGGATCACAGGATGAAGTCTTCAATAGAGGTATGCAAGATGGATCTGGCGATTGATGGGAGTGAGATCCACCTTATACAACGGTAGCAACCACTTAATTTAGGAGAGACTATTTGTTAAACATACTTAACCCTGCTGTCATTTAGGAGTCCAAAGCACGTTTGAAAACATACTGCATACATTTCAGCTTCTCCATCCTTCCACATCCCAATTAACAGAAAGAAATCCATTTTAAGTCCTGCATTATAAGACTTCTCAGTGCCTGTTATTTCCAAATACTTCATAGCACCCTCAAAGGGAAAGTAGAGTTCATTTCATCTAGTTGTAGGGGAAAGGTCATTAAAAAACTATAAAAATGTCAAAAGAAACAGCAGCTACTATCTCTTCTGCCTATTGATAACAACCCCAGGCCTGGACCCAGAACAGCTGGGGGCTATTTGCTTTCCCTGATTAGGAGATCTATGAACAAGTCTGCAGACTTAAAACAGAAGTGGTCTCCAATTTCCTAACAGAAAAGAACATAATTATAAATGCTACCTTAAAATACCGCACAAGACAAAAAAATTCAGGGACTTCCTTAGCCAGCTCTGCCAGGAAATTAAGCTTCCGGGTAAAACAGCAGCACTCATCAACAGCAGAATCCTTCAAAGACCCGGAACAATAGCAGGCACTTCTAGCTAAAAATTGCATTGTATATCAGATAGACAGTATATTTGTATAGATTTCTAGAGAAGTAGAGTTGATCATGACAGTTTTCATTAAAACAAGATTGCTAAAAACAAATTGCCATTTTGGAAGACAGATTTTGCTTTGTCTGCTGCTATTCTGCAGCCATATTGTGTAGCTTTAGAGGCTTCAAATTGCCTTTTCTTGGGTTTGCTTTCATTTGTGTTTTATATCCATTCCTAGAAAGAGATGAGAACAGGCTGGTTTTGCTCAGAGCTGGATTCAGGGAGGGGCTGGGCAAGAAGAGCCTAGTTTAGACTTGTGTAGTCAATTAAAATGCAGTCCAGACTATCTGAGAGCTATAAGAAAAGAGCTGTTGGAGCAGAATTCACAATGGTGCACAACACTGGAAGCAGATACCAGCTTTAAAAACAAAAATCAGTCTACTAGAAACCTTTCATTTTAAAGGTCTAGGACTCCATTGTCCCTCCAAATTGATGCACTCCAGAAATGGGCAATGCCAAAGAAATTGTACCTTTCCTTTCCACATTGGAGTGCTTGCATCTCCTTACCCTTATCTGGTTGCTCAGCCCCATGCTGGCATCCTTTACAGCCCGAAACAGCTCTTCTTGAGACAATGTTTCCCCGCTGGCAGGTACAGGGAACTGGTTCTTGTAAAGAAAGCTCACTTCACTTTTGACCATCCTTAGTGCTACCTCATCAGCGTTGACTCTCTTGAATGCATCTCTCACACTCCCCAGCTTTCCTCAAGACCTTGTGCAAGCCACGAGAGTAGCTACTAATTGCTCCTTTTATCCATCTCCTCTCCTTCCTAACCTTCTCCCTGTGCACCCGGCAAGGCAGGAGGCATCCAGCCTCTTCCTCAGAGATCAGGAAGGGCTCTCTGGCGTGCAGTGCTCCTCTAGCCCCAGCCTGGCCACAGGAGCTCAGCTTGCCCCCACAATAGCTTCTTCCTGCCATCTGCCTCCTCTTTGCCTGCGGTTGTGAGCGGTCTCTCATGGCCCATTGGGCACCTCAGGACACGGGCTCCACCATGCACTGCCACAGACAGGACCTCGCTCAGCCAGGATATGCTTTAGGCCCTGAAATGTCCAATACCTCTCAGTTAATTTAAATTTTGGTGATTTTTTTAAAAGGGGGTTCAGAGGCACTCACTGGCCCCACATTAACTGATTTCTTTTCTAAAAGTCAATTAGCAATTTAGTCACACAGGACCTCACTAGACCAAGGGGTTTGGAACAGAATCCCCTCATTACAGGCAGGAGGTGACTTTCTTGGAGCAGTCAACAGCACATGGTGGCCTCCAGAGAAGAAACTCAGTGTACACAGATGTCACGGTACAGATAATCCTATAGTAGCTTTTCGGTGTTGAACTTACACTTTTTTAAAAAGAACTATTATAGAAGATGTTACATTGCTCAGATGGTGTAAGTCTTGCTGGTCTATGTTTAATGTGGTGACACATGCCAGAACTATTTGGTAGAACATGTCAGAATATGTGAGTCAACATTATACTGTAAATTTGTCCACAGCGATATGTATCATGCTGTATTTTTGTAAACATTGTGATGGGTTCCTTTCAGATGTTTAATTGTATGATGTTAAAGATACAAACATTTCATTTTTAACAGTCTAAGAACAGAATTACTGTTCTCTCACCTGAAGATTTGCTGAAATAACTAGTAAGCCTAGCTTTATTTTTAGAGTAAAAAGCGTAGCCAGCATCCTGAAACCATTCACAATCCTCTACTCTCATATTGTGCAAAATAACCAAAAGTATAATTTCATCCTGAAAGCCACTTTGGCAGTAGAAATGGCTTTGCAGGTTTGGACCTTTTTTAATGAACAAAATTTTGCCCTCAATTGCTTATGTGCACTGGCCAGTGACATGAATCATAGTCACAGACACCAGCTCATATTTTAGTTCATGTTTGGTTTTAAAGTAACAGAGTATAAAAACTTTTCTCAGTTGTCTGTCTTTAATTGCCATCATGACCACTTGACCCACCCATATAATTTTTAAAACCCCAAACCTTTCATAGCAGCTTATTCCAGTTAATTTTTTCATGGGGTATTATAAATTCATACACACTGAAGTGTCTAAATATCCACAAGATGTTAGGTATAATAGTATGGGACCTGAAATAATAGACAGCACATAAGCCTTTGCAGAGCGATACATCCATATTTAAGCAGTGTGCTTTGTAAGCCAGCACATCCCTTCCCAGCTCTGCATGGAGACAGCAGGCTTGTGACAGAAGGAAACTGCTATCTATCATGTCACTCCAGAAAGTCCCAGGAGGATAGAGATTCTTGTCTTATCCTTCCGTATGCTTTAATCTTACTGTCATTTATGTATCTGCCTTCTCAAACTTCGTGTAGCTAAGTACCGCACGCCCATCTGTGCCAACATGCCTTCGCTATATTTTCTATAACAAATATTTGTGGAGAAACTGTGATTTAAAAAAAAAAACATTAATCCTGATATTTTTATTGTTATGGTGTAGTTAATTCTATGAATACTTTCTAATGATGATTGTACTGTGTAGAGTAAGTACAGGTTAGGGATAGACCTTTACCAGATATTGTACAAAAAAAAAAAGTGCATAGTGTAATATAGACTAGTAAGGTTTTTGTGACAATTTCTATAGGATGTGTGAATTGTTTTCTATGTGGCAACACACATTTCTTTTAAAGAATATAAAATCTTAGAGAATTTTTTAAACAGTCAATATTTTTTAATTATAAAGACATTTGTTACCTACAGTTTAATATTTCAGGTGTTAATTCTAATTTGAATATTGGTTTTATTACTACATACCTCCAGTTCCATTTGTTCTGTTGCATAAAAATGCACAATAAAAGTTAGTCTCTGGTTAACCTGTCTCTTTCTTTCTCTGTAGGCATTGTTGTGTTGGTGTGACAGCCATCACAACTGGTTCTCACTATAAATACTATAAATATGTATTAAAAGTTTTAGACTTAGATTTATATAAAATACTAGAGCATTTTCTTTTGCCTTAAATACTTGTTTGATATGACGCACTGGCAAGCACAGTGAAAGATTATGAAGAACTCAAGTACACATATAAAATAATTTTCACCTCAAAATACAACCATATAGATTTATGTGCTGCTTAGATAGAAAGACCACTCAAGGGAGGTACCCATCTGCAATCTTGAGACCTGGATTTTCAAGCAGTGAAGTTTAAATCCCATTTTAATTAAAAATTCAGTGATGACTGAATGTAACGTCTCCTGTTCTCTTAAAAGCTTTAGAGAATCCTGAGTCCAGGTAATTTGTAGAGGAATTACAGTGACAAACATTCACCTTGGCAAACCCCTTCTACAGGGCTGTGAAGCAAGATGAGCCTGACCACAGGCTGGTGTCAGCCATCTGAACTTGTTGCCAAATATTGCCATTATAAAACAATACTTCCAGGTGCCTGTAATGCTGCAAAATTAACTGGGATTGAGTTGGTATTTTCTAGATAGGGGGCTTCAGCCTACTGTATTTACTTTTTTGTGACATTAATGAAAATAGTTATTAGTGAACTCTCACAAAAAAAAAAATTTCAAGTGATTCTGAGAAATGTAGGAAAAAAAAAACTGTATTAATCCTTCTGGGAAAAAAAAAAAAAATAATTAACTCCTCTTTGAAAAGCTCTGACTTCCCAGACTTTTGGGCAATGGCTGGAAATGTCAAAGAGTAGATCCAGATACAGGACCGAAGAGGAAGGAGTTGTGGGGAAACCAACAGGGTGAAGGGGCATAACAGGTAGGAACTCGGCAGGGGAAAGCTGACAGGGAAGGAGAGCACATAGGTAAGGAACCAGAGGCAGCAACTGGATTTTTGAAGCTTTAAAAGAGAGATTAGATCTAACAGCAGAGCCTGTAAGAAGTTGGTAAGCGTGAGAGGCAGAGAGAAGGGGTAAGGAAGTGGTACCTGGGGTAGGGGAGAACCAGGGATGCGAAATAACTGAAGGGGAACAAGCAGCTCAGGTTGGGGTTGTAGTTCAGTAATGTCATATTTTATCACTCTTCCACTAAATATCTGTTAAACATACTGGTAGTAGAGCAATGGTTAAACTGTGCTCCTGCTCAACCACCAAAGCACTGCCCACCTGCTGGCAGTTACATCTTGGCTCCAGCACTAGGATGGTCCTGAAGAGATCATTTAAGGTCCAAGTCAGACATTGAATCTCATGCACATGAAGGAATTTAGTTTTTACCTAATTTGTTTAGAATAGGGTCACATGCAAGCTCACATTATAAAAGTCTTTATAATCTTACATGTTGCAAAAATCTTGCCTTCAGGAATTCAGATAGGCAAGAATGGCTGCTCTCTCTGCCTCCTTCCCTCTGCTGAGGCACTGACTGAAGCCAATGGACTGAGGACTGTTAGAATAGGAAGTGCTTCTTCCATCACACAGAGGAGACTGAAACAGCAGTCCCAGGGAACGTAGCAGGAGGCAGCACGTTTCAAACTTCAGCCCACTGTGCTCAGGCTTGAGACAGTTCTCCCTCTTCTTTCATAGGGGTTTTGAGAAGATTAGTGCTACTGAAGAACCAGAGCTATAGTGCTAAGCAAAACAGAAAAGCCCTCGGAGACAGCAATGAACCTGCAGAGCAGTTTGAGTGCACACAGTACATAAAACCAGGCCAGATCAAATGAGGATAAAACACATACCAAATCACTGATGAAGGAGCACCATCCTCCTTCAGGAGGCTGGGGCACAGGGCAACAGCAGCAGTGCAGAACAGACATAAGGACCCCCAGCCACAAGGAGACAGATACATTTGCACAGCATTCATTTTTGCACAGCTGAGTCCTTAAGACACATGTTCTCATACCACAGCTTTGTGATCAACTAGCTCATGCAGCATGGACACCACCACCTGGTGAGTACTCACCTGCAAATTTTAGCTTCTGTTTGTAAACGTGCACATAGATATCTAATAGAAAACACGGAGGAAAGAACTCATCTTTCCTTACCTGACTTACTTCTGCTCATCTGCACCATGAGTCCCCAAGTGCTTCAGCAGGAGAAAAATGTAAATACAGCTCCAGGTGACAATCATATAAATCTTAAGTTATTGATAGAGCAAACCAATCCCAGTGATGTGACCTGACCACTCCTTTAGTGGGGCCTATTTAAATCAGCAGCTCTGTCTTGGTTTTTTCCTAGCAAGTTCATACATGAACACCTCTCCGCGGATAAATCTTCCCTGCTGCAGCAGGGAGTTCCTTGGAATACTGGGCAGATCTCTGTATATAACCTTGCCCCGTGAAAACAATAACCCTCCTACACAGACTCCTAAACATCTGAAGTGAAAAAGCAGCTTCTACTGCAAATGTACGGTGTTAAGGGAGGAAAAAAAAAAAAACCACACCAGCAGATTAATTACCTGAGAGAAGGAAAAAAAATCGGACATGAACTTACACAACAGTGTTGGGGGAAAAAAGCTAAAAAACCCTTTTGTCCTTAAAAATGCTTTAAACTTTCCCTCTCATCTGACAGATAAAATTGCCTCAACCTAGGCTGTCTTTGTAGAAAAATGGAAAGAAACAGGTTTGCTAATGACTCAAAGTAGTTTCCCATTAGAAAAGTTAATACTAATTTTAGTTCCCATTTAAGAACAGGGTCAATAGCGTAGCAGGAAAAAGTCTAATTAAACCTTTCAAAAATACTTAGTAATCCGAGTGAAAAACTGAAGTCTTCTTGCGAAAAGATGTGAACCTGAAAGAGCCAACAACAGAACTACTTATTGAACTGATGGAAGAGGGATTTCTTTTTTATTTTCTAAGGGATAATCCAAAACAAGAAGCAACAGATCCAACACAGTCTCTTGATAAAACAAATGTGAAGCAAACACCCAGGATGCCTTTCCTGTCCACAGCATCAGGAAGACTGCTCTAGGGTGAGACTAATGTCCAAGAAAAATGTTAACCTTGGCAACGTTTGTAAACCCACCAAATGCTAGACAGAGAATCACTGCATATCTCCCTCAATGATCCAGAAGTGTCCCATTGCCTAACGAGCAGCTGGAGCTCCTGGAACACAGGCTTTGGAATTAGTCTCCTCCACCCAAAACCCATGTTTTGAACCACCCAGAGACTGAAGTTCTGCAGCGAAGGTCAGAACGACAGAAATGAGTGCAAGGCATAAAGGGGAATAAGCAGAATGGAGTACAGCCACAGCCTTACTGAAATGTCTTTCATCAAGGTTTCCAAACTGTCTAAATTCATTAGGACCTTCTTCCATGGTATTTAATTTTTACTTTTGCTGAGATCTCAGTTCTCTTTCATGAGAAATACAATCAGTGAAGTGCAAATCTACAGCCAAAGATACCTACATACAATTATAACATGCAGTGACACAAGTTCATAAATGGAATGTATTTGTATGTGCATCAAATGCAAGATGGGTTTTATGACTGTCTTGGGAAAAAAAAACCAAAAAACCCCAAAAAAACATTAATGCTGTATGTATCCCAAGTGACCTGATTTATTTCAGTGATAAACTGCTGTTCAGTCAGTATTTTGGGTGAAAAAAAGAAATATTTCTCTAAAACATTGAATATGAGTTTAAACTAGAGCATGAATAACATTGAAGCCACCTCACTGGTAGGAAGGAGAGTCTAGAAAAGATCCTACTGTGTCTCAATTCAGCACCAGAACTGAAGGAGTCTCAATTAAAAAAAAAATAAATAATAAAAAAACAAGCAAAACCAACCAAACAACAAGAAAAAAACAAACAAAAAAAACCTACACAAAGCCTGGATAAATCAATGTAGGTAATTTACAAGAAGCTGAGCTGTCACGACTTCTGTGAAGGCAGACATTATGTCCCTTTTCCTAAGATTTTCAAAAAAAGTTTAATTGAAACGGTAAAGGAAAGTTTACGTTTCATGATCTTTTAATGAAGTCCCTCATAAAATACTAGGAAAGACAAACAAAATTCATTCTTGAACAGCACTGTTAAAATCACCTCCAATCAGCTGACTGCAAGGTCCCACTTCACTCCATTATCTACCACTTAACATGATTATTTAAGAATGTCCTTTCAATGAATACCACAAATGGTAAATAAGGGATTTTGAAGATTCCAAGTTACATCATGCAAAAAGACAGCTCTCTCCCTCTTTTGAAGTGGCTGATGCCACTCACCTGGTTATTCAGACAGCCCAAAAGACAGCCCAATATTTGGACTTGACCTCAGATAGACAAGAGACAAGGTCCTGAAGTCTGTTCCTTCTCTGTTCAGGCAAATCTTGGTTCATTGTGGGGGGAAGGGAAGAACAAAAAACCAAAAACAACCACACCAAAAAAACCCCCACAAACAAAACAAAGCCAGCCAACATTCCTTGAGAGTCTCTCAACTATGAAAAGAAACACCTTTAGCAACCAGGACATTATGCTGCATAGCCAAAATCTTTCCTGCAGTATCTTGCCTGACTACCTTACTTCTGGCATCTGATACCATACAGACAAAAATTCCAGAGTTTTTCAAGCTTCTCCACTTTATCACCCAGGCTTCTGGCATTTTTGACTCTTCTTTCCAACCACATAGAGATTTTTTTAGCCCAATTACAAGTAGTTATTTCCGTAACTGGATAAATCACCAGTTTTATCAGTACTAGTGATAAAAAGTGGCACTTTAATGAATGAGACAGTACATTAAATCCCTTCTAAGCTGACTGATTTCAAGCTTTTACTTAAGAGGCTTGGACAGCTTTGCTGGGATTGTGAAACTACAGTTACTATGCAAGTCTAACACATAAACCCAACCTCTTCAAGGTTCCATACCCTTGACTATACACACACATGCAACCTATCTGTATTACTAGCTTTTTTCATGTCATCCTTACTTCTGGATCAGGACATGTAGTCCAAACTGGAGGCAGTGCCAGTGGGGCCTCTGAGACAGGCAGAAAGAGCTTTCTGTGTACTGGGGAAGAAACTGCAGTCTTTTGAAGATGGGGGTGAATAGGATGAAAAGGGGAGTTGCCAGTACACAGTACTAGTAAAGAGAGCTTGGCTCTCCTGGGCAGGTTGCTCCTTAACATTGTGTGCACTGTTAGCATCACAAAGGCCAACTGAATAACCAATACAAATATATGGATATAACCTCTTTTTTTGCATCCATAAAACAGTTATATGGCTCTTGGATTCAGAAACATAGCAAACCATCAGCTGCCTAAAGCCATTGTTACTGCTTACCTTTACAATATATGTTAAATTGCCTAAATTAAGAGAACACAACCTTTACTGGCTATGTAACATTTTACTGAGTAATTACAAGTTCCAGACATGATACAGAAACTACCGAATTCAAGCATAATTACAAAACAAGGAACATATGCAGATAAGTATTTAAATGTCTACACCTCACAAATCAAAATTACTTCCCCATACTAATATGGAGTAACAAAGACATAGAAGGAAAAAGCCAATAAAGCAACAAGGGGGTGGGCAGGAGGGAGGGTGGTGAAATAGATTAAAAGGCTGCATGGAAAAATAGATTTCAACTTTGACATTGTCCTTTGAAAGTTCTACCACCAGCAGAAATCCTCCCTGTTGAGTTTCAATTTTAATTCAATTTTGGCAATAGCCAAAAGGCTTTCCAAATGCTTTAGGCATTTCTCAAATACTTCTCACATAGTCCTTCAGCATAATCAATTTAAAAATAAACTTTGAAAAAACCCCTTTATATTACATCATTTATACATCATTCCATTGTTTTTCTTCTGACTTCAGATTTGAAGCAGCTGATCACAACCTCAAAAGTTTTCAGCAGTCTAAATTTAGATTGCAGAAGATCAAACTTATGCTAGAGTGTGGACCTGTATTCCACTATTTTAACAGACACCTTCTTCCCATAACAGCACTTTGAATGTTGGCTATACAAAAAAATTTAACTGAGCTTACTGCTAGTGTAATGCTCATAAAAAGTAACCAAGACCCTTTATTTTAAGTGATGGCTTTGACTTAAACAGAAAAAAAAACGTCCACAAGCAACCAATGTAATACAGAATATTTCCCCCCTATCTGCAATAATCTGCTATAGTATTTGTCTGTGGTATTAAAAACATATATTCTTTTCACGTTACATTTAAATGTTTTAACTACTTTTCAGGATGTTATTTAAATAGAAATCTTGCTTATCCACAGACATTTAAGCAATTTAAAAAATATGGACTAATGTGTTCACCAATGATTACAGTCCACTGCAAGAATCCTGTAGACATTAGAACAGAGCACCTTTTTTTCCATAACATGTTCTGTATGGTGATTCAATCATTTCCTGCCTGAAAGAGTTAATTCATTTTATATTTAATTCACTCCAGCTCCCATTTCCACAATTAACATTATTCAACCTCCACCCACCAAACACATACTTCACCAACAAAGCTCCAGACTGAGATTACACCATCACACTTAGCAGTAAAACTAAGTTTTCAGAGGACAAATAGGTTTGTACCTACAAGGCTGAACACCATATTGGGACATAGTTAAATAGAGGCACTGATTTTAAGTATGGGGGAAAAAAGATGAGTTTTGATGGGGGTGGGAAGGAGGAATTACTCAACTATGGGAATATTGTTAAAAAAAAAGATTGTCATACTAGCTTGTTTTATGCATTCTAATAAAATATCATTTCTTACTGTTCTTTTCTTCTCCGGTCACCATTTCTCATTTTTGGGCAAGTTTTTTTAGATTGTGTTCATCCTTTCCTATTCCCAAGTCCTTAATGTCTGTGGCCTTTTCCTTCCTTGTGTTTTCTTTTTACCACACACTTTTAAAGTTTATTTTCTTTTGCTTCAGCAAAGCCTGACTGCAGTTTCTATAGTTCTTGCAGTCACACTTAAAGCTCCTGGCACATTTTATTTTCCTCAAAGGACATGCATTTCAAAAATCTGACTTTTGTGCTTTGAAGCCTGGATTACTATTTCTTTTTTTTTTATGTCATAAAGATCTGTATCTCACTAACAAAAAAAGGAAAAATTATTTAAGCTACACAACCTCTCTATGAAAAGTATCTTTTTGGTACATCTCAACTTCTCATTTACATTGCACAGGTAAACTGCAAGAGAGATGTTAGTGGTACCCTCTATTCAGAGCTAGAAATAAGAATGGAAGCAGCACAATTCTTAAGCTAGAAGTAAAAAAGCACATTGTCATTTTACATTCACTTCTGTAAGCCTTTAGGAATGTGCAGAAATGCAGGTTTTGTACAGGAATCAATATTCATCAATTGTTATACCAAGACAAAATGCCTTAAGAACATATGACAGTAAAAGGAAACAGTTTGCTTTCAACTCTTAAACAATATGCTTTTGTGGTTTCTTCTATAAGGAACACATCTAAATCAGCTTTAGCAAAAGGATTACTTCATTTAGATTTTTCAAAAATTACCACACTTTCAAAACACGAAGGCCTAAAATCTCTTTGCATCATGCCTGTATTTGATGCATTCATCATTATTAGAGGTACTTCTGTAATGTGTATTTTTTTGTTTGTTACAGAAAAAACAGGAAAAAGCAGCTGAAATGATAAAAAAGAGAACACAAAACTGCAATCAGTGTATAACCTAGACAAAACACCCCTAAAAACCTTCCCTGTACTCTCTCTTATCAAAGAGGGGGCAGTAAAAATCTCTCAATAAAAACCGGGACTGCAGATATAGCTGAAAAAACTGCACCTGCCATGAATCAGAAAACTCAGTTTTGGCTAACATGCTTTGTAGCTTTTTTTTAAAAGTAATCACTATTATCAGCTATAAATGGACAAGAAGGATATTACAAAATCCAGAAACCAAGAGTAGAATTTAGTCCTGCTATTAAAAACGTAAGATGCTCATAATGGCTTGCTCTTCTAAAATTAAGAGTCATTTTAAAAAGGCAATAAAATCTGTGTGGAAATTCAAGGACAGAAAAAAACAGCCTAAAAAAAAAAAAGATGATGAAGGATGCAAACTTGTCCTTAAAAAATGTGTTCTTCTCTTCCCTGAGTCCCCACTGCTTCTACACCAGAACACAAAACAGCAAATAGTGCCTGTAATACAGTGGTCCACCGGAGTATTTACTGCTACCATATTCTTAATAAATGCTTTAGAAAGTGGAGGGGAAGAGGGAGACCACATCAAATACTGAATTCCAGTATATAAAGGACAAAATTTAGACTTGAAATTCATTCCTGGGGGAAAGATAATCACTTCAAAATTTTATCTTTTCCAGAAAAACAAATTCTACAGAAAAACATATTATTAGCATCCAGTCACCTTGACTTAAAATACATTAAGATCATTCAGTATATTGGAACACTAAGACAACTTTTTCAAACATTGCAAGTCCTACAGAATTATGAGACACTGCACAGCATGTAAGCAATCTTCCACAAAGCAGAGAGGGCAGTATTATTTTGAACACAATTTGAAAATATAGAATTTGCAAGGCCAGTCTACAAAAATAAATTATTTTAAAACACCACAACTTTATTGAAAAAATCCTAGAATATAACTTTATTGTTAGGTAAATCCCTACTCCTTTTTGCTTAAAATCAATCCAAAAAAATCATTGTGCAATTGCATTTGTGATAAAGAAAAAATCCACTCCTCCACACTTTGCAAGTTTTCTTTAATTCTATAATGTAAATGTATTTGCTAATGATTTTCCCCAAAAACATTAAAAACAAAAGTAAACTAAGTCCTGGACCCACATCACCTCAAGTTTTTTACTATAAACACAATTTAAAGAAAAAAGCAGTAAAAATGTCAAATCTGTTAGAGGCAATCTGCAAATTGTAACATATAAATTAAAATGTAACATCTTGGAATTACTGTGCCTTTCCAACCTGACAGACTCCACCAATCAGTATTTTCATCCATCTGCATGGCATGTAAACTTACAAGGTACTGCCAAAACCAGTCTGCAGTGCCTTTTTTGTGGTACATCACCATGGCTGTGCTCACTAACCTCCACAGGAACAACATTTTCCCAGTTTTACTTCAGGTTTTTACAATTTCTGGAATAACTGGCTTATTAACATGTTTATTCAAATTCAAAATTCATACAAATATTCTAGGGAGAAGAAAACAGGGTATACATTACCAGATTCCAGTGCTTTCCACAAGTAAGATTAATACCAGCAGAGTGCATACTGAGATGAGATGAATTTTATATGGCAGGGCAAGGAGAAAAGTAAATATTTATAATGTGCAAAAATATGCCTTATTTATTTGATACGGGAGACTTCCAAATTACCTTTAAACTGCATTTCAAATCATCAGGCTTAACTATACTAACTGGTTCTGCAATACAAGAAAACCAGATAAAGCAAGCCTTCATTTCAATTAGACAAAATAAGGTACTATGCTACAAAGAAGCCACCGCAGAATAGGGATTATGGACAAAGGTACTCGAGATCCTTTCACCCACAATTACTGCGTGGGAAGTCCCATCTGTAACTTAACTCTGGAATGTTTTTCTACTTAAAATGACCAGCATGCAAAGTGCTTTGCAGTTGCCAAAAAGGCATGCTGTTTTAAATTCTCATAATTCACTGCTAAGTGACACTTAGTATGAAAAGAAACATTCTAAAAAGCTTTTAGTCAAATCTGGACATATTGGTCTTCACAATTATCTGCTGAAATGCTTATAGTTTAATCTTAAATTGATTTTTGAAGACTTGTGTTTCATATCAACATTTCTTCTTTCAGCAAGTCAGTCATTACTCAGCAACTGAGTTACTAGGATGGTATTATTTGCTACCTCTCGCTCATGAGCAAATCTTATTTTATGTTAAAGTGCATAAAAATTTGCATGTGTTACTTATATACAGTTATTCCACTTACATTTCAACTTCTGTGCTCAGTACTCACGGCCTTATTAATAACGACTGGGTCTCAAAGAATCTGGTACAACTTGGGTACCTGCTGCAGAAAGCCTTGAGGCCAATTATATACAATGCTCAAATTTCACATTTCAAAGTTATAAACTAAGCATTTATCTCAGGATAGTTGAGGACCACTAATAGAGTTACTTTACTTTCCCAGACAAGGTCAACTTTTAAAAAACACAGAGTAAGTGGTTTTGACTTCAGATAACAAATATCTGTAGGTAAATAAATTAAAAATACAATGTATTCATTTGTTTAATTATAAATAGTTCATTTTTTACTATTGTATATTCCAACTACATCTCTCACACCTTCTAGGAAAGACCATATCTGGCAATAGAGCCTATTAAAATATAAAAAGTCAAAAATGTCAGGTAACTTTTAATAAGCACAACCATAAATATCTCCCAGATTACATCTGAAGATATTTACAAATAAGAAAACAAGCATCAAAGTAGGGAAAAAAGCACAAAAAAAGAGGAAGTGCGTTGAAATTCGTACACAGTAATTTTTCACAGTAACTTAATATACTCTGGCTAAACCCATACAGCTGGCTCCACTGAGGTGAAAAACCCTTATTTTTCTGAAGTGCAGTTGGTAATC
>JAWWEU010000125.1:50448020-50479796 GCA_035583155.1 Acropternis orthonyx
TTGGTAATCATAATGGTGGCAAAAAGCAGGTTTCCAGGTCATGGTACTTGAGAGAAGGCCAGTGCCCGTTTGAAAGAATTTCTCTCATAGAAAAGAAAAACTGTGAAACAATCGCACAATTGAAACATTACAATTAGTTTGAGGTTGGCAGGTTCCACTGGAACAAACTCTTCCTAGCTAATCTTAATATCTCCCAAGAACCTTTAATGATATCTTGAAAGAAACTAAAGAAGTGCAAACTGACTGCAAGGGGACACAAATGGAAAAACTAAGTGTGTTGTACAGTTTCAGGCAGCTATATTCGCCTAACTAAAGCTCAAGTCTTAAGTTCTGGATCACAGTAAATATACTCAGACAGACTCTCCTGTAGAATTTAACTCAAGTAGCTTTTTAAAACGGATTTTGCCATGGAAATTTCTGTCTGCTAGTCTAGCACTCTTCCAGAAACAGAAGCAGTGCTGCCAGTCCAGGAAGCCTACAGCAAAAGTAAGCGAGGTATGGTGCTGAGGTCACTGCAATTTCAGAAGCTTTTCAGCCCTTTACGTGACTTCTTTCCAAAAGAGTGGCAACCTGAAGATTTCTCCTGTTCAAGTCTATAGTATCTCCAAATCCACATGACGAACATCAGGATTTCGTTGCTGAAATAAAATTTGAAAAAAAAGTATTGAGAACATTTACATTTTTGCAAATAGTTACTGATAATATATTTCTGGTACGATGTTTGCAACTGGATAACAAATACCTTTTTCAGGTAACAGGGGCTATTTTAAAATGAAGAAGACCTTCAACAAACATTGCCCATACTATAAGCCCTTTTTTGAAGGCTAAGTCATACTTTTATTTGGCAAATATTTTACAACATCACGGATAAGTTAGTTCTTATGCTTTACATGAAGCAGCTCTTGATTTTAAAAAAGCGGTTAGTTTTTATAGAAAAGTGCCCAAATAAACATATATATACATATCATTTTCTTAAAGTTTTAACAGATACTTTCCTGAATAACAGGTAATATTGCTAAGATAATTCGTTCTATGCTACTAAAGCTATTCATAAAGACTCAAAATAATGTTTCCACTAAGAAATATGCATTTTCTGATATTGTAGAAATATGTTATCATCATTATGCGGATTGTATAATCCATGAGAAAGTCACTGACTTCAAAGTCATCCAGCATGTGAACCTGACTAGCATATTTAGTAAAGCATATTCAACACCAGCAGAATCACTGAAATCCCTATCTATACCAAAAAGCAGTATTCATGCTTATAAAATAATTAGTCATGATCCTACTCCATAAGAACCATGAAGAATTGATTCTGCTGGTGCAATTACATTCAAAAATAATATTTTGATTTTTAAATAGCACAACCCTAGGGACAGAAACTAAAACTAGAATATTTATCAAATATAATAAGCAAGGGCAAACATGCTCTTGAGAGGTGTCCATGGCCAGAAAAAGCAGTCATGGCAGGACTATTTGTCTGGCAGTCAGTATACTTGTAGTTCTAAATTCATGCCAGAAAGGTAAGATTGACAGCCACAATATACTCGTAAAATTAAAAATGGAAACAATCCTTTATTGCATCAGCCAAAGGATATTTAAATTGAATAATAATTAAAAAAAAAGTAATTATAGGGAAGCTGAGAGGCTTGTAAAAGAAGTAAATACTGCACGGCTTCAACAAGAGCAGAAGATGTTGAGTAACACTCAAATCACACAGATATATTTGATACAATGCTAAGCACCAGAATAAAAAAAGAAATTGAAATTTGATTTTTTGCAGCCAAAACAGAATTCAACAACCTATAATAATCTGGCATTTTGAGAATACAGTAACAAAGACACAACCAGGTCTATTTAATGAAATATTGGTTTATGTTAGTATAAAATGGAACAAAATATGCAGCAAATGAATCAGTGGCAAGGTACAGGTTTGCTGATGGTCAGAAGTTAGTTAATAATACTATAGCAAGAAAACCTGCATTAGGAACATCAACACTTTTCCTCTCCCATATTTACAAATGAAACTCCAAAAAGTAGATGCAATGATATTGTTTAAAATATGTCACAGAATAAGCACTCCCTATTAAGCAGTTAAAATTTACCTTCAGGTCCTTTTCAAGTCTGTCTACTTCAGCTCCCAGCGTGTCAATTATATTCTCACCATGCTTAAGCATGAAGGCTTCTAATTCTTCAAGGGTTTTCACTTGCTGAATTTCCTAGGAAGAAATTAAATTTAAAAGACTGAGATGAGGGAAAGAAAATAAAGGAATAACACTCCAGAGGGTCTTGACATATTTCAAGAGGAAGAAAAAAAACCCACCTAAACAAAACACTTCAGCTTTTTCCATTTCCTTTCAAAACATCATCTGTTCTTATGTCTCAAAGACAGAGAAGAGGAGCATCTATTCAATGGAAACAGCTGGCTCTACCATTACACCTGCATTTGATAAAAAATCTTCTTCTATCTTTAATCGATTTCCTCCTTAACTTTCCAAATAAGTTTAGAGAATTGCATTCAATTTCTAGAAATTTCTGGGGTATTCATTGCTCACAGCAAAGCAGAGCAGGGTACCCCTGTGTTGTTCCTTCCCATTTTCATACATTTTTGCTATTCCATTACACTGCCTACTCTGGGCATCACAAAATCAACTCATATGAAAATCCAAAAGGATTACTACAAATGCTGCTGTATATACAGCTCCTCCATAATATCAAAAACTTGAAGATAGTTGACAGGAACTCAGACTAAGAGACCCCACAGCACATGAAACTGAAGGAATGAGGTTAAGGAAGACAGGATGTTATACTCCACTCTCCAAAACACGATAGACATCAGCAGCATCAAAGTAGGTATTACAATATTGCCACAGAACCATATGATGGTTTGGGTTGGAAGGACCTTAAAGATCATCTAATTGCACCCCTGATGCCATGGGCAGGAACACCTTCCACTACACCAGGTTGGTCAGGGCCCCATTCAATGCAGCCTTAAACACTTCCAGTGATGGGCATCCACAACTTCTCCAGGCAGCCTGTTCCACTGTTTCACCACTCTCACAGTAAAGAAATCTTTTTTCTTATTATTTAATTTAAATCTATCATCTTTCAATATAAAGCCCTGAGTTTTCCTTAGCAATCTCACCCTAAGCTGGCCAGAAGCCACCTGCCCTGTAGTATCTGATCTATACTTCAGACAACATAGCTGCAGTATGTTTAGAATAGTTTGTTGCAAACAGACACAGTAACTACTAAATAGCTAATTCTTCTTGTGTGTACAATTACAACACAACATCAATTTTTTCCCCTGCCATCTATTCTAAAAGCAAAGAATAACAACATAACTGAGCAAGCTTAAAAGATATCTCAACCACAACCACCCATGACTACAGTCACATCAAGTCTAACAAGATATTAGATCATCTGAATAACAGCATTTCAACCAATATTTGACAATGAGTAATATTTTACAATGAGTAATGTTGAAGAGTAATGTTGGCAGCAATGCTAGTTGAACGAGCTAGTTACTTGAAAATGTACAGATCAAAGGACAAGTATGATGTCTGCCTCAGCGGAAGGCTGAGTCCTACAGAAAGCAGCTATCCTTCAACAAGGTTTTCATAGCAGACACAACGTTACTACTACATGAAATTACAATGACCTGTGTAAGAAACAGTTGCCAACCTAGAAACACTGAGGAAGTTCTTTCCCAACAATACTAGAAGAATTGGAAGAACTAGTGAAGAATTGCAAGAACTAGTGAAGGTTGTATGGAATCATCAAAGGGAATAGCAGGTAAAGAACAAAAGCTAACAAAGACTTTGAAAAAAAGACTAGCCTACTAAACAATGGCAACAGCAAAGCAACTGGCAATATAAAATCAAGCAAACCTGCAGTGCCTCAGTGGTATAAAGCTCTTCCTCTCAAAAACATATTAAATTGAAATCCAATATATGAATAGACCAGTTATTGCACTATATATACATACCTTCTCATTTTGACATTAACATGTTTTAAAAACTTGGATACTAACTAATGGTTTAAAAAATTACAATGTAAAATTTAAGGGTAAACTCAAATAACTTCAAAGCTGGGTTTAACAGACAGACATAAAACGCAGACATCTGACATCTGCATTTCATTTTGAAAGGGTAACAAAGAAATAAATCTTGTAGGTACACAAACAAATGTATATAAGGAAGTGATCAGTGAAAACTGGTAAGCAAGCAAAATATTTTGCTAACTTAAAACACCTTTTAATTCAGGTAAATTATTATTTATTTCATACTTCATAGCTTTGCCATATAGAATCCAGCTGAGCAGTTTTGTGTTTCTATACTGAAAAGAGGGACTAAGAAAAGCTACTCTGAACTACAGTAAAATTAGAAACTGACACTTACTTCAGGATGTTTAATTGTTAAATATCCTCAAAATGCTAAATCATGGAAGCAATCCATATTCAAGCCAAGTCTGAATGGGCAGACCTGTAACCCTAACACTGCATAATCAACACCCAAGGCAAAAGGTCCTGCCAAAAAAGAGGTTTATTTGCAGGTGACAGGCTTCTAGTTTTAACTGTAATCCTTTTTTCAATAAAAAGGAAGAATTATATCATCATCAATTTTTTTTGACAAATCTGTATTTTCTAACAAAAAATTAATTAAAAAAAAATAAATCTGAGCTTCTCCTACCTAGGCCCTACTCGGCCCAAAACTAGCACTGTTTCAGCAGCACATTATATGATTCCATGCACAGACATTTAAAACACTAACACAATGTAAGAACATCTGCAACCCTTCAAAATGAAACCCTTCAAAATGAAAATATCTCACCTACTTGCAAATCTTGGATTTCGACATACTTGAAATTGGAAAGTAAGTATCAAATACTGGGCTTACAAAATAGTTTTTTTAAACATACTTGTAGCAGCTGTTCAATGTCTTGTTTCTCCAGGTAAGACCGCGTAACAACACGTCCATCAAAGTCTACTTCTGCCTTGAATCTCACTTTGCTCATCCCCATGTCTGTGGCTTTAACATCATGAATTGCTCTGAAACACATAAATTTTTAAAGAAAATGTAAAACAACATAAACCAAACCATGAGCTATTTTGACTTCTGATGTTAACAATATTGTCACAGGAAAACGATTCTGTAATTTTAAAAGGCCACTGCCTTTGAAAACACATCCTTGTTTTGCCACCACACACTTCCATCAAATACCAATTTACATTTAACTGCTTATACAACTTTCACAGGTTTCTGCAACACCAACACATCTATAAATGGCTTACTGCAATAAAAGAGAATACAAGAAGCATCACAGATTTAGAACTAGGCTAACAGTATATTTTTAAAAAAAAACAAAAATCCTACAACTAAAAACATGAGAACTTCCCTATTTTCTGTTAAAAGTGTAAGTTCAACTTTGGTGCTACTGCACAGAAGTTTTTGTGTGTATACATAACACCATGTAACCACCTTCAAATATCCTCAATTCTGAGGTAAGGAACAATAATGTATTGTTAATTACTGAAAGGCAACATTTAAATTAAGTGTCCTTTATTGCACTTGGTAAAGGCACAACATTCAAAAAACTTACAAAAATACATTTGATATAAGAGTTACAGATATTGTGTTCAGAACTCATTTTTGATTGTGCTGAATTGTTGATCATGACTTATCAAAATATACCTGTCTGTAAATGCTGAAATTGTATATTTATTTAAAGGTTCCTAATAAATACTCAAATATGAAAACTGTAATATATTTTGGTCCTTTGAAAAATTCTGTTTTTATAGCAGTTTTGTTCCAGTTTGTTAGATAAACTCAGTGATGTGTGAATGTAGGTAGTAAACAAGCTCCTCCCTATTTTTCAGGGATAAGAAGCAAGCTCAAGACCAAGATATATTGTGGTGCATTTCAACAGTGAAGTAAATTTAAAATAAAATACTCGACTTTTTTTTTCTAATTAGATTGACAAAAACTGTTTATCTTTAAAGCCAGGAGAATTTAAAGTTGCCACTGCAGAGTAAGTTTCCACATTTCAAGGCAGGGAAAAAAACCCGAGGCTAAAATAAGGTATATAAATCAGAGAAGTTTCAAATTTTTGACATTTTTGTCTCTGACATTTCCAAAGCAAAACAAGTATAAAACATTCAAAGACTTTTAGTTTTATTAACAAAAAAAATGTAATTTGTTAAATTCTACCACAAAATTTAGATTCAGCAATGCAGCTCACTTGAAAGTACTTCGTTCATTTTGCTAAGTTGTGCAATTTCACAGAATCCTTACATTAGCGTGCCCCTTGCCTCAAACAAATTTACAGTTAGAAATGTTTATTTTCATCTGAATGTTTATAAATCTGAACTATAACTTCACAGCTGGTGCAGGAAGAAAGGAGTGTCTTGGACAGAGCCTGATAGAATGAAGAGCTGAAAAAAACCAGGAGACAAGAAATTTTCAGATGAACAGTCACAGGAAATTTTTATGGAATACTTATTGCAGTACTCAGGGTAGAGGAGAGGAAAGCACATTAAAAAAGAAATAGAACATGAACTAAATACAGAGACACCAAAAAACAGATCTTAGTAAATATTTAAGCAGATTAAAAGAACTATCAGCTTACTGGTAGCAACAAAGACTTTACAGCTATTTCCACAGCTATTCGTGGGAAGGTACCAAATCAAAACAGTATTTCCTGGAGTAACCTCGCTGGCATCAAACTACCTCATCACAAAGATGATATTTAAGATAACGCATGTGGTTACTGAAGAGAATTTGAAGCCATAGGATTCAAAAACACTGAAGACACATCAAGTGCCTTTCAGAGCGAAGCAAGAAGACAAGTGATATTTGAGATTCTCATTAAGCAGTAACCTGGTAAAATTCAGTGAAATTATGCATATTCTGCAAACATGAAGGGAAAAAGTCTACTTTATGGCATGTAATCTGTCCAGGAAAGATAAGACTGAGTCGAGAGAAGAAAAATCAGTAATTGTTCAAAAATACAAAAGTGTATGCTAAAACTTAAGCTAGAAAGCTTGCTTGTGGAAGCTTCTGGATGGTTAGTAGACACCATGAATTTAAACTAGGGGAAAAAATCAAGTTTCACATTAAAGAAAAATCTGTCAGAAAACACCAAGTTATTGAACTTGGGCAATCAGTTGTAACATTCTTTTTTCTCCAAACCAAACTGACAGATTTTCTACCACAACAGCAGCACAACTACCTAATAGCTGTTACAATGAATTACAATTAAAGATGAAACCATCACTAGGAATAGTTTATGCCTAGGAATCTATGATTACATTGCATAAAAACAGAATCAGGACAGTCTGTACAACATCACATATTTTATTTCACAGTTCTGAAAGGCTAATCTCCCACACTTCAGTTAAGCAGAACACAAGAAAGATTCAGGCACCAAAGGTGTCAATGAGAGTTAAGAATGCAATGTCTGTATACAAAAAACAAAATTAAATCATCTTCCAGCTGAGAACAACTCTGAAGCTCATTCTGCATCATGAGATAAATATGAGCTGTAACCAGGAAAAAAACAAGAAAAATTAAAAGAAAAGAGAAATACATAGCCATAAGCCTAAAAGAGAAATTATGAAGTCCAACAAACTGATAGACAAAACATAATAAAAAGTCATCTAGAGCAATACAAACCAACTCTTTTTAAGTGATCGGAAATGCATGTGACAAACAGCATACAGAAAGAGGCAACTGTGCAGCTCCCAAATGAGATGGTTTTCAGAATCACAGATCATGCTGAGTTGGAAGGGACACACAAGGATCATCAAGTCCAACTCTTGGCCCTACACAGGACCATGCCTAAGAGTCACACCATGTGACTGAGAATATCATCCAAATGCTTCATAAACTCTGTCAGGCTTGGTGCTGTGACCACTTCCCTGGGGAGTCTCTTCCAGTGCCCAACCACCCTCTGGGTGAAGAAACTTTTTCTAATATCCAACCTAAACCTCCCCTGACACAATTTCAAGTCATTCCCTCAGGTCCTGTCACTGGTCACCACAGAGAAGAGATCAGTGCCTGCCCCTCCTCTTCCCCTCACAAGGAAGTTGTAACTGCAATGAGGTCTCCCCTCAGTCTCCTCTTCTCCAGGCTGAACACACCAAGTGCCCTCAGCTGCTCCTCACACAGCTTCCCTTCAAGGCCCTTCACCACCTTCACTGCCCTCCTTTGGACACTCTCTTAACAGCTTAATATCTTTCCTATATTGAAGTGCCCAAAACTGCACACAATATCCAAGGTGAGGCCATCCCAGTGCAGAGCAGAGCAGGACAATCCCCACCCTTGCCCGGCTGGCGATGCTGTGACTGAGGCCCCCCAGGACACGGTTGGCCCTCCTGGCTGCCAGGGCACTGCTGACTCAGATTCAACTTGCCATCAACCAGCACCCCCATGTCCCTTTCCATGGCCCTGCTTTCCAGCATCTCATTCCCCAGCCTCTCCATACATCCAGGGTTGCCCCATCCCAAGTGCAGAATCCGGCACTTCCCCTTGTGGAACTTCCTATGGTTGGTGATTGCCCAGCCCTCTAATTTGTCCAGGTCTCTCTGCAGGGCCTCCCTGCCTTCCAGGGAGTCAACTGCTCCTCCCAGTTTTGTGTGATCTGCAAACTTGCTTAGTGTCCCTTCCAGTCCTGCATCCAAGTCATTTATGAAGAGGCTGAAGAGCACAGGGCACAAGATGGAGCCCTGTGGAACCCCACTAGTGACAGGTCATAAGTCTGATGTCACCCCATTCACTATTACCCTCTGTGCTCAACCCGTGAGCCAATTGCTCACCACTGCATGATGTGTTTATCCAGCTGTGCTGGACAGTTTGTCCAGAAGGATCCTGTGAGAGACAGTATGGAAAGCTTTACTGAAATCCAAAAAGATTACATCAGCTGGCTTCCCTTGAACAACTAGGTGGGTTCCTTTGTCATAGAAGGAAATCAGTTTGGATAAGCAGGACTTTCCTCTCATGAAGCCATGTTGGCTGTGACCAATGACTACATTGTCTTTCAGGTGTTTTTCAATACCTCCCAGACTAAACTTCTCCACAACTTTACCAGGCACCGAAGTGAGACTGACAGGCCTGTAGTTAGCAGGGTCCTTTTTCTTGCCCTTCTTGAAAATGTGGACAACGTTCACCAGCTTCCAGACAGCTGGGACCTCTCTGGATTCCCAAGACCACTCAAAAAATCAACAAGAGAGGTTTTATGATGGCATCAGCCAGCTCTTTGATGATTCTGGGATGAATCCCATCAGGCCCCAGAGATTTGGAGGGATCCAGGTGGAGCAGCACATTCTGCACAATTTCAGGGTCGACTGGGAGTTGATCACTGTGACAACCATGGTCTTCCAGCTCAGGGCACTGTGACCCCCTTGGTCCACCATCCACATTGAAGGCAGAGGCAAAGAAAGTATCAAACACCTCTGCCTTGTCTCTGTCCCTGTTTGTGAGGTGACCACCCTCATCCTGTAACAGGCCAGTGATATTTCTGTACTGCCTATTGCCATTAATATATTTGGAAAAACTGTTTTAATTGTCCCCCACATTTCTGGTCAACTTCAACTCCAGTTGAACTCTGACTGCACAAATTTTCTCTCTACAACTCAACCTGACAAGGGAAAATAGTGACAGAAGTGGGGAGAAACAATATATATTAAGAATATTAATTCCAGTCATTAAGGGTTTTAGGAAATGTAGGTCTCATCAAACAATCCTGTAAAAAAATTCTAAAAAAGAAAAAATTAAAAAAGAAATCTAGACTTAGCTGAAAAAATACCAACAGAGATTATTTCTTTTAGTAGTACAGCAGTTAGTGTTGTCAGATAAATCAAATACTTTATAATTAGTAGTGGGTTATGATGTTCAGGCAAACTATCACTGGAATAAGTAAGTTAAGCAGTGGTAGAGGTGCTGACAGGGGCTGGAGGAGGTAAATATCAGAGCCCCTGGATCCTTCAGTCAATTTGGATCTAAAATACCTTCATGATGAATACTAAATGATTCCCTAATATATCCCCTTCCTATTTGGCAAAATACATTTGAAAATAAACATTATAAACCCTCTCTGAAAGAACAAGAGAGGACTATTCTGGGAAGCAGCAACTGCAAAAAGCATTGCACTGAGAACTCAACAGTTTGCTGGCTGAAATAAAATAAGCAAATACTAGTCACAGCTTTAAAAGTACTAAAGTAGACCAATACTCAGGAGCTTTTACATTTGGTGTTAGCAAGATCTGTAAGAGTAGGATGTACTATTAAACAGCTTCATTTAATAAAATGGGAGAGTCTGAATGTTCAAGAAAATGCTGACACTCTTACAAGTCCAAAGCTTGTGTTGATGAAATGTACAAGCAGCCTTTTGAAGAAATACTTGATGTTAAAAGACTTCCTCATTTCACAGGAAAAAGCTGAAAACAAAACCTAACAAACCAAAGGCTGGAATAAGAAATGAAAAATTAGAGCAGCTTCTTCCCTCAATTATACCCAATAACAAGCAAGGGCAGTATAAGCTTACATTGCAGAGAACTCTCGATCAAGACCAGGTGTCTTATTAGAAGATGTAATTTAACCAAGATAAAGATAGTAGGCTTGTTACATGAACTTGGTCAAAGCCAGTGGGCACTGAAAGAAATCAAAGCCAATAACATAATGGATCCAAGAAAGAGAACTGAAGAAAAACTGCATACAAGAAGGTATGAGAAGTACCTAAACATGTTTCAGCTTCTAATCTCAAGAAAATAACATGCAGTTTTTCATGAAGTCTTCATTTCTTTTATTACTCATGTGTCTTTAAAAGCAAGGTACTTGTTTTTAAAAAAGTGTCGACAGCAAGGAGATGAACTGGTCTGCTCTGTTGAGAAGTTAGAGCCACCTACAAGATGGAATACAATACAAAATGGTGCTTGGCCTATGAGAAATTTTATTATTTCAGCCTGAGACAAACAAAAGCCACCAGTGTACTTCTGTAGTTCTTCTTGCCAAAGTAATGTACAAATAATCATGTGAACTCACCTACTCTAACATAGCACCGCTGACAAATGCTTCACCATTCAGTCTAATCCAAGGCCACCACAAATAATTCAAAAGAATTCAGTTACTGACATGTTGAAAATTCTAACACAATTCTATTCCAAATAGGAATCTAGTTTAGTTTCTGGAATGAAGGGCATGCTGTCCAGACATCTTGCTTGCCAATGAGATGATGCACTACTTAGTTTCTTTCAAGTATTCTGGTGTAAGTAATGGGATTGTGGTTTTTAACTCCACAGTTCAGAAACAACTACAAATAAAAAAAGCACTAAAATATTTCAGGTGATTTATACAGTAATATATTCCTGAATAAAGATTAAGAAGAAAACAAAAACTGATTTTCTTATAAATCAAGGTTAGTAGGGTTAAAGCTAAAATAGCTCCTTGAAAAGCACTGAAGCCAGATTTCAGAATTACGATGAGCTGCAAGTTTACCAGAAATTGCAACTTGCAAAGAAAGAGAAATTAGCATTAATTTTTTAAGTATCTAACATGCAGAATTTATTACATCATAATACCATGCAGCACCTTCTGCCAAATGCTTCAGAATTCCAGACACTGAATATTAACAGTAACAGAACTTAAATATTTCAGTGCTAATAAACTATAAAAGCAACACAACAGTATCATTTAAGTGCTTGCATTTCATGCATTTGAAAAGTCTTAAATTTGTGATGGCTTTCTCATTAAGTCATTGTCAATTCCTGTATTTAATGTAACTGTTAGAAAGTACTATTTCAGCTGTGGAACATCCAAGTGGTATGAGTATTCACTTACTGAATGTTTTAGCAGAGAAATAGAAGTTAGCAATAATAAAGATTGCAAAATTTCAGTACAGAAGAATCCGCACTAAAAATAATCTCACCATATTTTTTTCATCTAAAGTGCTTGAACTACTTTTTCCAAATGTTAATTTCTTGCTTTTTGTTGTTCTTAGTAGAGACTGAGCTGTAAAGATTCTTACCTTACTACAGGATCACTTTCCAGTAACTCAGTGAGTCGCTGCAGCTGTTCAGGTTCGATGGATCGTCCCAGCAGGGCTTCAGTGTTAGTGTAGATGAGAAATGCTGACACAGTTCCTAACAAAGTTCCAACACCAAGAGACCCCACACTGTCATAATATGGGTTTCCTAAAAAAGATATGTCAAATTAGTTTCACAGACCATTTCTGAAACACAGCAGAGAATTCCAATTTCACATTGAAAAGGGGACATAGTTTTAAGAAATTTTTTTGGTTTTGCTTTTGGGTGTGATTTTTTTTTTGGTTGGTAAGGTTTTTTTTGGTTGGTTGGATAGTTTTTTGAGGGTTTTTTTTTAATTTAGTGGCAATTCTTTCCCACTGAGGAACAAGATTGAAGCTGAAAGAAAACAAGCTATCTTAAGATGAAATCTTAAGTCCCTCCTGTCTCTTGCAGGACTAATAAACAAGTAAACTCTCATCAGCTATATGGGTTTATGTATTAATAGAAGTAAATTTATACACAAAGTTATATTCACCTAAACATATGCAGTAGCACAAATGTCAGTGTTCTTTTATTAGAAACTCAAAACTTTGCAAGTATTAACCATTTCTGGAAAACAGTACATAGGTAAGTTTCAAACATTCATTCGTACTCAGATCTGTAGAAATAGTACTGTATTTTTAAGTTGATGAAGGAAGCTAGAGATGAAAAAAAAAATTACTTCTATATAAAAAAATGAAACTTGCAATGAACTCATTAGAAGCCACAAAGAAACAAAATTTCAGTATTTATTGTTTTTAAAAGTCAATACTTAAAAAGGGATGAATAAACAATCATCCTTCTTTAAAGAACTTAACTGTGCAGCAAAGACATACTTTGAAACACTTGCCATACAGACCATCCTACCAGCATGAATGAGGTTTGCCACACTGCTCAGGAGCAGCTACTGTTACCTGAAGATAATCCTAATACCCCACATAACAAAAGGAACGAAAGAACTGCTTCCTTAAATTCTCCCAAATGCACACAGAGCTGTGCACCACTTACTAAGGAAGCTCAAATTATGTAATCCCAACACAGCACAAAGTAATAACTGACTACAATAAATATTCCATTAGTAAAACATAACTTTGTTTGTATGTCAAAATTGCTCAAAAAGAAGTTAGACCCATCTGCTTATAGAGCACAATATCAGAAAAAAAAGTAGAGACATATTCAACCATTATAAACAATGCTTTGTGTTCACATCATGCACAGGAGGAAATCCACATCCTGCTTGCCACTGTGCAGAATTTTACCTGTTAAAGAAGTCAGACCCATACAGGTAGCAGCCACAGCAACACTCAGAACTGCTGCAGCATCCTCCAGTAACACCACATTTGTACTAGGATCACGACTCTGCACAACTGCACATACAACAAAACAAAAGTTAGATCACTTTGGAAAGCTTAGCTTTACTACATTATGCACAGTACTTAAAGTAAACTAACAACACCAACTTAAAAAAAATTTTCCATAAGTATATACATGTAAACTGAATTTTTGCATATGTACATCCTTCTGAAAGCATTCATAAATACACAGAACAAGCCCAAGTATGAAAGCTTCTCAAAAATGTTTGAAAAATTAAAAGGGGCTTCTGTCCTGAAAAACACAAGTACTTCAGCCAACTCTTTAAATAGCATTACTTAAATCAACAGGTTTTCACCTAATTTGTGAGAACAGATCAATAAAGCAAGGGGAAATCAAAAACAGAGAAAATTTTTTCTATCATTACACTAGCAAGCAGATTCTGTTTTAAATAATCACATACCTTACTGCTACAATGACACATACCATACTGATAAAATGAAAGGCCCTTGGCTCGAGCACTCCTGCGAATTTCATTTATAGCAACAAGAAGGGTAGCTGAAACAAGAATAAGGTTGTTGCTGAACATGGTTAGAGGCAAAAAGACTTGTTTCCATTTTGAGAAGAGGGAACTTTTCTTTGGCTCATAGAATCAGATCATCAAGAAAGCTCTGATTATCGGTAACTTTGAATAACAACAAAGCATAGTTACTTTCTTTCCTATGTGTCTCCATACAAATCAGAACAGTTATATTCATTGATAATTTAATACCAAAAAGGCTCCATGTCTATGTTCCAAATTATGTGTTCTTCAACTTATTACATAGATAAGGGAAAAAAGTGTTTCCACTTTTTTTTTTGTTTGATTACAAGTATTTGCAACAGAGTTCAAAACTTCATTGTGTAAGCAAGGATCAATTATTACTGTAATTATTCACATGGTAATTTTAATAGATTACAAATACATAAATAGAAATATTTCTTGAAACTGCATACCTCCTTCAGATACCAATGACCCTGCTAAAATGCAGTATGCCTGTATGGAAAAAAAAAAGATTATGTTATTTGCATATTTGTACAGATCTCTTCACCATACACTATCCAAACATAGCATTCCAGAACCTCTGTGCCATGTAATTGTCCCTAAACAGAAGGAAACCAACAATATTTGAATTATGCAATATATTGCAAAACAGGAAAGGAAGACCTCTTGGGAGGTATGAAGGGAAGATGCAGGGTTTAAAGAACAGCTCATTTTGTTGCAAGATCAGCTACAGTTTAACAAGATTTTTTCTTAAAACACATTCTCATTAAGGATGGATTGAGTTAATTGTGGTGGGATTCAAACTGACTCAGGAAGTGAATTTCCGACTATGCCATTATTTTTTATTAAGTCACTTGTAAAACACAATACCAAACAAGATTACCTTACCCAGAGAAGAGATTCTACAGGATGAGGGTGGAGTAAACCTATGATCCCATGATACCAAGAAAGTCCTGCACCCATCATGAAAATGCCTACTCCGCTGATCAGGGAGGCAATATAGCGCATGTTTGTGAAACCATACCTAGATGAACACAAAGAAAGTGATTTAGGAATATAACATTCTGTACCTCTGCAAACATATCCCAAAGTTTCTCCACTGATTTTTACATGTCTTAAATTATCATCATATGACTTAGCATCTATTTATGACAAAGCTGCTAAATCCAGTCTAATCCAAGGGGGGGAAAAAAAGCCACTTGAAAAAGGCTATCTAGTACATGCAAGAACAGCAAGCACAGCTATTCTCTCAAACTGTTTTTAAACATCTGAATTAAGTCTTGCACAGAGACTGAGAATTTTTTACAACTATAAACAAAACAAACCACCACCAACAACAACAAAAAAACAAACCCCAGCAACATTCCTGTCAGTTTTACATGTCAGTGAAATGCTACTTCTAAATGAGAATTCTAGCCTTGTAGGCAGCCGGTCTACATAATTAATTACCTTAATTCCCTAACTTAAAGAGAATAAAACGTATACATCTTTCAGTAGCTCAGCTAAGTACGGACATTCAACACTTGCAGTTTTTAAGAGCAATGGGAAGACTTAAAGCAATATTAGAAGTGTACCTTTATTCCTTTTTTTTGTTATTAACTGCTACTACAAACAGTACACATCTTTAGCAACACTTAAGAAACCCATATTTTATTCTACTGACTATACTGAGGAAGAGGGGAAAGAAGTGAGAGGAAGGAGATACAATGAATATGTGGAGAAGTTTAAGTTTTTCAAATTTTAATGATGCTCCTAATGACAAAAAGTTTAACTAATTCTGGAAATTAGATGTATTTTTGAACTAGTGCTTACAGGATGAATGACTTGACCACACACATGAAGTGTAAACCAGGTCTTTTTGATTTTTTAAAATCCTGTGATTCACACAGACAGTATTTAAAAGCAAAGTAGATCTAATAACATCACAAAAGCATACCACTAAAAAAAAATAAAAACCAACAAAACACCTCCACATATCCACCAAGCCACTGAAGGTACAACTGCAACTCCAACAGCATGGAAGAAAGCACTTTTCCTATTTTATCTATTGTAAAATCAGAAATAATACATTTCAGAAATGGCATGAAGCAGCAGATGAAAAAGAAAAAGGTGATGCACATACAAGAACTGATCTTATTCCTATATATAGTTACCAAAATCTTTATTTACTCAAAAAGCTTACGGATGACTAGGGTCAGGTGTCCTTGCAGACTGACTGATGCCCAAGGCTAGCAATGCCTATTTAGGACAAAAGGAAAAAGCCTTTGTTAAAAGAAACTAAAATTAAAATTAAATTAGAAACATTCCATATCAGCTGAACTTGATAAATAAAGGCAGAAGTAATTTGTTGATCTGTGTGTATGTTTTATTACTGATATTTTATTAGAGTTAGAATATAATCCTCAAAATCTGTTATCTAAATCTACCACCCCCAAGAAATTGTTAGCTATAACTATACATATAATATATATGCAATTATATCATGTGTGAATATATAATTACTGTTTATTATAATTTTAAAATTGCAACTAAAAGTGAATATTACATGCAATCAGAACTGTTGTTGCTGTGCTTCAGTGTGAAGGAATGAAGTTTCTCAGGTAAAAAAGCTATTTAAACAAATCCCTCTGAAGAGAAATTATATTGAGACTGTGGTGTAGCATGGTGGTAACATATTACATTTAAAGAAATTATTTTACACTGCAGCTTTTTTCAGTTCGTTTCTAAGGAAGACATAAAAACATCTTGCTAAGTTGCTTATCTGCAATACATTTAATTAGGCATGTATTAAGCTATTGATGCATAAAGTTATACATCTAGACCTCAATTTCGCAAAGCACGTGTTTTATTTTAGGACTATGAATTACTGAAACAAAAGCACAAGTATTAAAATCTAGACATTTTAGTCTTAGAGGCAGCAGCAAGCTGCTTTGAGGCAGCAAGGTTTCTCCTGTATTTTTCCAAAACAACATACTCAAATATTTGAAAAAAAAAAAAAACCACCAAAACAAACAAACAAAAGCCCTCCCCACATTTTAGTGGAATATTCAACTTTCATATTTAAAAACAGAACAGGTCTTCAACATATGTAATATCACTATCAGGCTTGGCTCACCTATAAATTGACACAGTTGGCCAAGTGAAAAATCACACACTTCAAGGCTGGCCTTCCCATATATTTAACTATACCCAGTTGAGATTGTAGCCCATCTGAACAGCTGGAAGGTTGGGTAAAAATATCAAACAAAATGTGAGTCTTCAACTCAGTCTTTCTGGACAGAGAAGCATACTATGGCCAACTCAAGCAAAAAGGTTGCTGAAACTACACTAATATGCTTTTCAAGACATTCAGCCTGCTGTAAGATCCAATACATTCCTCAGATTTGGAGGAGTACAAGACTTGCATTTTATTAGTCACAAGCTACTCAAGGACTCCTCTTGCTTGAACTGCAGGGGGGTTTCAGCCACTCATATTTAAGGGCTGGGGTTTTTTGTTTTCAGAGCCTTGCTGTATCAAAAACTGCAACAAGACAGATTCTTACTAAAATGGGAAAAGGGGAAATTTCAAGGTCTCGACATATGCTTCAATCATACCACAGAAAACAGTGGAAAAAACAACATTAATTTTATCCCAGCACATTAATATTACGTGCCCAATTCTGAGTCTGCCACACCACTTATCAAAGTAAATATGCCAAGTATGCGACTACTTGTGCTGTGAGAGGCTGATAAGGTAATCAGGAGTAGAAAAAGCAACCAAGATGCTCAAATTCTCATCATTATTCTACAAGACACGACTAAGTAACAAAGTCTGGTATTGTATTACAATAACTGACAGAAGTATTTCAAGTTAACATTTAACCAAAATAAGAAAAAGATACACTTTGTACATCATCTTAGTTTCAAGTCCCACTCATGATCCATTAAGTAGCTGAGTGTAGTTCTGCTTACTGTAACTCCTCTCTTTCAGCATATTTCTAAAAAAACCTTCAAAATCTACATTCTGACTTGTGTCATTTTTACCTTCATATAAATTTAAAAGCATCCAGTTTTAATTTTTTTATTCAAGTCCAATACAATTACTCTAAGTATCTATTTTTATTCCTGAAAATTACTTCAAGTACTAACGTTAGCAGAATGGGTAAAAATACTCACCTGGTTACATGTGTCTGCTAAAGAATGTACAGCTTCTGAAAACATACTTGCAGAACCCGTGTAAACCCAAGCAAGTAACTTAAAGAAAAAATTCAACCCATTTCTGAAAACAAAGAGAAGAAAGAAGCTAAAGAACAACAGAATATTTTGTGTTTAATATTTTCAATAAAACCACAAGTGCTGTATAATCATGCACTACCTGCCAGGAAGTGGTAACACCAAACATCAGTTTAATCATTAGAGACAGAAAACGCACAAAAGATTTTCTGCATGGTTACTGTTAAAAAACCCTTCTCAGCTAAATTTGACAAGGTTATACAATTATTTTTCCAAAATGATTAATTTCTAAGCAGTACTGAGTAAGTTACACTACCTGAAAACTACCATCATATTGATTACTAATGTCCTACCAGTGCAAAAATACAAGTCTTAACAACTCCCTCTTCTCTTCCTTCAATCCCTTGCCTCCTACACATCCCCCTCTCAATACTGGAGTGCAAAGTTCCCCACTTCAATCTTAGTCTGGGCCATTCCCAACAGAACACAAACGTAAGACAGCAGACAGCAAGATAAGGCTGTTGTTAGATTACACTGTAAAAATTATGTATGGAACTTTTCCATTAAGATCTTCAGTGTGACTTGCAAAGACTTTTCTAGGCTACAGGTTTACTGGAGCAAGCACTATGCTGTGTTGCACAAACCATCAGCACTAAAAGAGAAGTTTACATTCTCACTTCAAACATTATCAGAATGAGTAGGGTAATTGTTACAATCATATTGCAAAGAAAATCAGACTGGAGAATTACAATATCCTCCTCTATCCTTTTTAATACAAGTTTAGCTTATTGGCAATTTTTAGAAGTATCTAAATATATTAAGAGCTATAAGTAACTACTAACAACATCTTGTAGTTGAATTTTTAGCAACATATTCAAAAAATTATATTTCAGTCAGAGGAAGCACAAGTCTCTTATATCAAGAGGGTCTTAGCAAATAAATAGCTTTTATAAAACAGAATTTATTTTAAAACTACAAGATTTAGTTTTAAATAAAGCAAACAAGCAAATAAGTTTTAGCCATCATTTCCTGAGAGAAATATAACACACTTCTCCATATTTCACACCAAATAGTCTCTGTTATCATTTGCTTTACATCAGGATCTTAAATTTAATTTTGTTTCACTCAAACTTGTAGGGTGTGTGAAAGGTAGAAAACTCCTAAAATATTCCCTTTTCAATTAGAAAAGAAAAGAGTTTAACAGCACAAAGAGAGAAGTGAATTCTTTTCTGTTGGTTATATGGAAGACTGTTTAAAATGTATGAAAAGCTTCCTCTCAAGAAGGAGCAAAAAAAAAGGACAGTTTTTACTGTCCCTTCATGTCCTTCAAAATTTTACTTTAATAAACTGGTCAAATCAACTCCAAAAAATCTGCTCTTCTCTCATCAGACATATATTCAATACCTGATCTCTATATATACAGATGTGTTCACATCAACTCTCTCACCTATCAACAATGAATAAACGAATCTATTAATTTCACTTACAGAGACACAGACATCTTTACCTTAAATACACATACTGTTTCTATTTCCAGGACAAAAAAAATAATTTGCTTTATACTTGTACAAACAAAATGCTTTACTTACATGCAAATAGCTACCATTACCACCTTCCCTGGTCCCTTGAAAAACATAGTTGCTGTACTGGAGCGTGGCTATATAAAGAAATAACAGATAATTAAATAACTAAATCTTGATCTCATGAGACACCTACCACACAAATTATTAAATAAAAAACTTTGCACTGCCCTGTATTGCAAAAGTGATGCTACAATCCTTGAAGACAACTAATTTACTACTGAATGTTCAGCCAAACTGTTGTGTCTTCCATTTTTCAACAAATAGAAGGCTATAAAATAGATAAACAACCAAAAAAGTCTCCAGCAGGGGCCACTGCAGCCATAATGCCACACAACAGCTGTACAGCAGGACGATGAAAAAATCATTCTACACAGTATCTAGGGAATCTATCTGCTTAAGCAGAGAGGAAGAAAGGGCCAGTAGTGCATACACAAAAGTATTAATTTTGGGGGGGTCTTTTTCCTTAAGAAACGTATTTAATTTCGTTAACAATATATTTGCTATACATATTAATAGGTTATAAATGAAATGATGAGTATAGATACAATTTTGTTAAGGCAACTGAAAAAAAACAAACTACTCTTACCAGTGGTTTACACACAATAGAAAACCATTTAAACTGAAACCATAACATTTACTACTGCATTACAATCAGAGAGATATCTGGTATATAACAATGCAAATAAATTTTCCAATAATATTCAGTTAGTTAAGTTTATGCAACCATTACACAAATTTTCCTTCAAAAAGTGTCACAGTACATCTCATAACACTTTTCTAGCCAAAAACTTGAAAACACCCTTACCTTAGTATTTCCAAAGAACTCCCTGTATTCCCATAACAGCCTTTGGTTTCTAAATAGATCTGCAATACAAAATTATTATCATGAATATGTACTAGAAACCAGTATTTTCAGGAATTGAAGTCTACTTTCTTTGTGCAGCAGCCAGCTTCTAGTAAGAGCTACATCATCTATCTTTGTGGAAAAAAATTCCTTTCTTGGTATTGTTAATCAGAAACACATGTTGTTATATACTCACGCAAAATGCCAAATACAGTGTTATGATACCATACATCGTTGCCATTTTCACCAACAAGGGATGATGCACAGAGGGGAAAACTCAAAATACACTTCACCAAATTCAGGCATTTTATTTATATCCAAGAATTATTCTGCAGGTCAATAAAAATTTTGATGCTACTAACTGCACTCTCAGTACAAACACAGATACCTTAACAGGTGGCTGAAGTTCTAACCTTTTTACTGGAAGGGTGTTGCAGTGGCACAATTGTTCCAAAGAAATTGACAGGATCTCTAATTTCAAAGTGCACAACTGCACTAAGTACCTTGAAGCAATACTGTCTCTCCTGTGATTTCAACTGACTAGACAAATCCAAAGATGTTACACACTTCTGATTTGACTGTACCTGTTATTGATAATACCAGCAAGCATAACAACAACAATATTAAGCAAAAAAAGACAACTTGGGGGTATTTCTCCCCTTCTGAAACACAAAGGCAAGCTGAATTCATTTCAGAGATAAAATAAACAAGCAATGGTATGGCATAAAGATCTGGATAGGTTTTAAGTCTTTTCAAAATTATAAATTTTTTAAAAATGCAAAACCACTGAAAATGTATATCATCTAAAAACTGAAAACCGCCTTGAAAGAGTATGACTATAGATCTCAACTGAATGTATATTCTTGCTATAGCACAAATGATAAATTCTAAGATAGTAACAGACTGTATCTGCATATATAGCAACGTGTTACTCTAACATTATGCTATAAAACCTAATCATCAATTGCTAATTCCAAATGTATATGTCCTCAGGGAAATAACACACCATCTGGTGGATTTCTAACAATAATATTTTGCTTACAGTTCAAGTTACTTGAAAACCCTGTACTCACTTTCTCGGTACTTGATCTCTGCCTCTTTACGTCGTTTTCTTTCTCTGGCAAGAGCCTCAGGACTACCCCAAACTTCAAGAGACCTGCATGAAGTAAAAGTAACTTAACAACGGTTCTTTTTTCATGCAACTTTTTTCAGTTTGACTACATTACAAATGTCTTTCCTAAAGCAGAACATCCAAGTATTTTTTTTGTGATAAGAACCCCCGCAGACCACAGTACAGAATAAAAAGCTGGTCAAGAGGACAAGCACAAAAACATACCCTCCAGTTTTATATACACAGTGTAACTATTACAACAATTAGGATGCAAAATCTGTTCATATGGAAAATATTATTGCCCTTTCACACTCCAAACCTGACTTTTAAAACTTTTCTCTCTCTCTCTCTCTCTCTCTCTCTCTCTCTCTCCCCCACATAATTCATTTTAAATGATCCAAACATTTTCCTTCATAAAAATGTTCTTACTTTGCCTCTACATCTGATCTCAGGTACACGGTGAAAGTCTCTGTGTCGTCATGGGGACTTCGTCGTTTAATTTTCCTCAGCTGGTCTAAATCACTAAACAAAGTGGACAAAGAGTTTAGTGCAGGAAAAGGTACATATTATTCTAATTCGACTTTTATGGCTGATGTTCCACAATTTTGATATTACTAATTTGCCATACAAAAAAAGTGAAGTTGTTTTCTTGAGCCAAAGAGAACATATATACAATATAAGCAAGAGATCTCCAGGATGTTACTGAAAACCACTGTGTCTTTTACATTCAGAAGTCCAAATCCTGTCCTCACACTATGAAATACTATACATTGAAGACATAGTAATAAAACATCAAATAATAAAACATCCAATGAATGATCTGCATGTAATTGATAATGTGCACGTGGTAAACAAGAAAGTTCATGAATTAACATCTCTAAAAGGATATCAGAAGTCATGTGACAGGAAAAGTTCAGAAATTTAATGCCAAAACCTACACACCCAGCACTAGCTGCAAAAGGCTGAAGTTAACAAAGCTACTTGGGGAAACAGATAAATTTCCTGTGCTAAGCTACACATTAGGATATCTACACTGAAAAGCATGAAGGATTTTTTTTTTTTAATACAACAGAATATTTCATTTTTAGCTCAACCAATTATCAGTCCTTTTTTCCTTTTTTTTTTTGTTTTCTCTCCTTTTTTTAATCCCTTTTGGTCCATCCAGCAAAACTTTAACTAGTTATTATAAAGATAATGCAGAGGACTAAGCACAATTTGTCACTGGATTCTCAGAGAAGACTAATTCTAGTGACATACACAATAAGTAAAAACTGGGGAGGAACAGCAACAGCAGAAAGCTGCTAAGCCTTTAGTTTTAATACTGATCACACACATAACTTGCATGAAATCTGACAGACACCTCAACTACAGCAATACTCAGTAAGACCTGCTGGCAGGTATGGCACATAGTAAAGGGCAGTAAATATGAATCAAGTAATAATAGATTACAGTGAGTCAAAATATGTTTCATTCCAAGTTAAAGACCTCACATAACACGAAGTTTCCACGGATCTTTTAGAGACATTTGCATCAAACCACCACGACCCCAAAATGCAGAATCAAGGTTATCTGACATCCCACCAGTAAAGCTGCTCTAAGAGGTGGTCTCCCCACAACCAGATTTGTGGTCATATAAGTGCAAATGAATTACCTTAAGAAGCAACTACTGAAACATGCAAATGAAGTGCAAGATCCTAATCCACTGTAACACTAAGAAAGAACTAACTTCAGCCAGTTAGAATTATGTATACCACAAACATATAGAAGAAGTTGTGCAAAATCACTCTACCAATCACAATTACTTCTGATGCACATATGAACAAATAATCAGAATTTAAATTTCAACTCAAGGCCATCATACCTGGATTTAAGACAAAACTCATTGATTGCTCTGACTCCAGTGATGAAGTTATTCTTTGTGTATTTTGGTCCATATTCTCTTTTTTTAAGGACTGCTTTCACTTAAAAACAGAAACAGATAAGCAAGTCACTCATGAAGACTACTGCAGAAAACTTCAAAAAGTAATTCAGTCTAGTGTCATACTGTGATACCTCGAAGGTGAGATCTGAAAAACAATGCTTGCCAGTGATACAGAAAATTCACAGTGAAGAGAAAGGAATCGTCCTCATTTTGGAAATGAGTAAGAGTAGCATCATTTACCTCCAAAAATGCTACTGGCTGAGTTGCAGTTCAGGATTCTCGCACATCCCACATATCTAACCGCCAATTCTCAGACTTCAATGTCAGAGATGGTGCTTGGCTACACAGATAGCCTTTAAATATGGCAATGTGGAAATCCCTGCTCTAGCAACCAAAATAGCAACAGACTGCTGTATTTCTATTTTTCCAATACTTAGCCAAATCCACCTCCTGCAAATCAGATTTTTTACCTCTGCAGACCATACAGAGAAATGAGACAGACTGTATATGTCATTGTTCTCAATTATTACTTTCAAAATTAGTACACTTAAAGTTGGGCATTTATAATAATTAAAAACATACATTATTTATAATGCTTTGCATGTCTAGATGATGTACTCTTATCACATTAGATTTACATGCACAAGCAAAAGAATACCACACATATTCAGAAAAATGTTAAATCGAATTTTAAATTTATGCCATTATTTCCTGCTTGTGTGTATGTACATTTTCATCTTATTTTCAAATGTAAGTCACTATACACACACATCCATTAAAATATTATGTCTATTGGAAGAAGCATTTGTTCTCTGAAGGATGTAACATTACAGAACACAACTGAAAACAAAAGGCTCAAATTCTACCAGTGAGAAGACTTTAGAGCACACATGAACTTCCTGCATATCCCAGGACTGATATGATTTCTACAGTTAGTCCAGAATTTCTTGAGTTACAGGATACTTACAGAAAGACAGTGCTTTTAAAGACTTTGAGAAAAGCCAATGTAGAACTCTGGGAAAAATTATTTCTGAGTTTTGAAAGCTTAATGGCAAAATATATTGCTTGACCCAGAACTATGTACTAACAGTACAGGTATCAATATTTATCATCATAATCTGATTTCTCTCATCCAGTTTGAACTTGAATAATGTTTTAAGTACTGGAGTAATCACATTCATCCCACAATGCTTCTGAGTGCAGGTGATGAAAAAAAAACTTAAGATTTCCTAAAAGCAGTCCATCATTTACTAAGGTTAGAACAGTGGGATAATTTTTAATCAAGACTGATTCCCATCTTTTCTTATTTAAAACAAATATATACCCAAACTGTATTAACCTTATTGAAAAATAACTTGTGGATTTATCAAACACTTATCAATCCATCTTTCATAAACACAGGCTAGTTTCACTAAGATAAATTACTATAATTGTACATTGCAGAGTATCTCAACAATTCTACTCCTAGTTCAAATAACTGCATAAAACTGGCAATAAATGTGGAGGGGAAAAAAATCCATTTGGTATGTCCAAGAGAAAAATCAAAGCTCAATAAAAGATGATGTAAATAAAACACTCTGAAAAGCACATTTTTTTTAGATTAATAATCCCCTTAAAAGGTTATTGTCTTAGTAATACTTGGATCAGTAAGTTTCTAAGTCAGAGCAGCATTTTAAGATTAGAATTCTAGACACTATCAAAAAACCTTAACGTAAGCATTACTCCTTGCACATCTATAACCTACAGAGAAAAAACTCTTCTTACTGAAAGATGTATCTATTTTCACAGTAATTTCTTTTATCTACCTTGTATTTTCCCCCTGCATGCATACGCTAAGTGACAATAGACTTAAAGAAACTGACAAAAAGAACAAAGACAGAAGTGTACAGAAAATATACACAGACACTGATCTCACCTTGTTATGAAAAAGTATTATGATTTGATGTTTCTTTACATCTGAGGAAAGACAGGGAGGACTTTGGAAGGACTTTTGATACACAGAAGGCTAGGAGTGATCAAAAGCAGTTTTTAATAGCTTAATTCTCACAATAGCAGAATAGAAACTACTGGAATAAAGATGGAATGAAACCAAGTCATGATAAATTAAAAACATAAAGTTATGTTCTTATTTTACCCACTTATGTTTTTAAACAATGTAACTGAAGACAAAAGTATAAATTTACTTGTATTCAGTTTGCATATCAAGGTGTGGTAGTGGGGGATCACAGGGGTGGCTTCTGTGAGAAGTGACCAGAAGCTGCCACTGTGTCTGACAGATCCAATGCCAGTCAGCTCCAGGAGAGATCGTCCCTGGCCAAGGCCAAGCCCATCAGTAACAGTTGTAGCACCTCTGGGATAATGCATTTAACAAGGTGAAAAATACAGCGGGCACAATGGCAACTCCAGCCTGGAGAGAGGAGTGAGAACACGTGAGAGAAACAGCTCTGCAGTCACCAAGGTCAGTGCAGAAGGAAGGGGAGGAGGTGCTCCAGGCATCCATGGTGAAGAACCATGGTAAGGCAGGATGTACCCCTGATAGAGGAACAAACACTGGAGCAGGTGGATGCCCAAAGGAATCTGTGACCCTGTGGGAAGCCCACACCAGAGGAGGTTCCTGTTGCCCCATGCAGAGAAGTCCACGCTGAAACAGGTTTGCTGGCAGGATTTGTGACGCTGTGGGAGACCCATGTTAGAGCAGACTGCTCCTGAAGAACTGCATCCCATGGAAGAGGAATCCACACTGGAGCAGTTCATTAAGAACTGCAGCCTGTGGGAAGGACTCAAGCTGGAGTTCATGGAGGACTGTCTCTCATGGAGGGAACCTACACTGGAGCAGAGGAAGAGTATGAGGAGTCCTTCCCCTGAGGAGGAAGGAGCAGCAGAGACAGTGTGTGATGAACTATGCCCAGCTCCCATTCCCCATCCCCCTGCACCACATGGGTGAGAAGGTAGAGAAAAATCAGGAGCAAAATTAAGACTGGGAAGAACGTAAGGATTGGGAGAAGGTGTTTTAAGATTTAGTTTTATTTCTCACTACTGTACTCTGATTTGATTGGCAATATATTAAACTAATTTTCCCCAAGTCAATCTGTTTTGCCCAGCAACTGGTGAGTGATCTCTCTCTGTCCTTATCTTGGCTCACAAAACGTTTATTATATTTTCTCTCCCCTGTCCAGCAGTGGAGGATAGACCAGCTTGGATGGGCACCTGAAGACCAGCCAGTGTCAAACTCACCATGTTACTACAGGCACAACCAGGAATATTACAGGACTCAGACTAGGCAGTTCATGTGGTCAAAATATATTTAGAAGCAACACTGATTAGATTAACTCGGTAATAAGAAAGAACAGAGGAAGACTTAGAGCAATGAACAGGGAAGATAAAGTATTTAGCTTAGCCACATTAAGTCTCGGATGGTGAATGGACATGCCTTAAAACATGCAAGGAGGGCAGACCATGATAACAGATGAAAAAATAAATTAGTCTTTTTCTGATGAACTCTGCAGCTTAAACGAAACAACTGAAAACAGTGAAAAGTAATTAGAAAGAACATTCCTGTATTTGATTTTTCAGGAATCATTTTCAAACAAATGGGTACCAAACAAAGCTGACATACAAATGTGTTTTAAAAATGTTATTCACATAACTTGTTTACACAACTGAAGAGGAACCACAGTTTCCTTAAAAACATATTTTTTTTAATACTAGCAAACTGCAGTAAATATTTCTTTACCTTTTACTTGGATTGGCTGCTTAAGTGAAGACTGCTTTTGACCTGCATTGGTTGTATTTTGTCCTGTAATATAAAAGTAAAAGCTCACTGAAAATATGGAAGTAAAGAGATTGATTGACATAACAAAATAAGAGTATATCTCCATACTGCTTTTCACCCTGAACATTAAAAATATATTTGGTAGATTTCCAACTCTCCAAAGACAGAAACTGTAAAAAAAAAAAAAAGAATTTGACGTTTAATATAGCATTGACCAATAAACTCCCAGCAGCTTGAAGAAGAGAACCAACTTCCAACATACTTCAGAAAGTATCCCAAATTTAAAAAAAAAACTGATAGTTTGGGACAAGTTTTTATAGCTTACAGCTGCTCTGTGCCAGTGTCTCAGAGCTTTCAATCTGGGATTCAATTTTGAAAGACTGAAGCTTCTTCACTTACAGAAAGTAAGCTTCTTAAAATACAGAACATTTAAACTAAAATTTATAACTTGTATGTAACAAGCTGGAGCTAGAATAAGTATTTTAGCTGGTTTTGAAACTTGAGGACATAATTGTATTGAAAAAATGCAATATAATTTTCAGTAGTTAAATGAATCTTAGTATTTGGAAAATTATAAAATTCAGTAATTTAAGTGAGATTTCTATCTACAAAACAGAAGTATTACATGAAAGCAGAAACTATTATTGCATCCTTGTCTCATACATTTTGACACAGCTTTCAGAATAAAAACCTTATGATTCTAACATATCAAACCAATATATCCACCCTTGTGCCCTACAACTCTCTAATGTGGAGGGCTGCCACACATCCATAATCATTAAAAAAATTAAAACTGACATTGTTGAAAGTGATATACTAAAACAATAAAGATTTTTTCAAGCAAGTTAGTGTTAATTAATGTGATACTCCTAGCTTAACATGTTACTCAAAGATTGGATATTCTGGAAGCTTGGACTATGTAACTATTGCCCTAACAGCAACTGAGGACTACAGCTAAAACAATTCAAATATTCAAATTTTTTTTTTTTTTTAAATAACAGGTATAAATTTATTACACTGATTTTATCTCACAATAAGTAAGGCTGCACCATAAATAACTAGCATTCTTTAAACAGTCATCCCTATTGGTTACCTTTTGACTTGAAAACAAAATAAAAAAAATTCCTTTGTTGTTCCTTTCTTTTCTTACCTGGTTTAAAACACCAGGCAGTTGCTCCATCAATATTCATGATAAAAAACTTCTGCTAAGGTTGCTTAGCAAAAACTGAGTAGCACCTGCTTTTCAAAAAATGTGTACCACTATTTATATCATTAAAACAAATATCACAAAACTATTTAACAAAATATTAGGTCACAAGATTTCAGAGGGGGGGAAAAAGGCACAAAAATATGAAGATTTATTTATATCCATGCATCAATATCTGTGTACATCCAGTACCCTTTTGAACACTACTACCTCAGCTTATAGACTGAATGAAATCACAGTGCATCACTGAGAAAAAACATATGAAATACTTCAATTCACAGTCACTGTTTGTCAGACAGGTAGAGGCTGATGTGATAGAACCTTCAAGACTGAACAACATTTAAGATTCACTTATGCACTTTCAAACATCAGAAATGTAATACTCTTTGCTGGCTACAGTTACTAGCTTTTAAGGACTGTTGCAAGCCTCAAGAATTGACAAGTCACTAAAGAAGGAAGGAATATCTGCTATCCTGACAATGAAGAGAAGAAAAAATTTTTTTTAAGAAGATCACTTGGTTGAAGACAGAACAAAGAAAGACAGCTTTCATTTTAAAAAGCATCTGTTATCTCTTAAGCACAGCAGCCTTCTAAGCCTGTATCTGTGCAGTCCTACAGTTATTAAGCATCAAAAATAGAGGATGCTACCCCAGAGCAAGAACAAGGCAGTTCTGAAATTCACATGCACCTGACAAGCACAAGATTCACAATGGAACCGAACAGCAAGGAGGGCCAGGTTATGTACAATGTATCAAATGTTTAATATGAATGCTGCAGTTCTAACAACTGCCAGATTAGAAAGCTCTAGCTGACAAACCAGCTCAACCTTCTTGACCAGTCATTTATAGCTTGGCCTGGAGAAGCCACAGTGCTCAATAATCACACTCATTCAATCTTTATCATTAGTTGACACCACATACCTGAAATACTACCAAAAAAACCTCAAATGAGCAAGCGAGTAATATATTCCACTTCTTATCCTTTAAATTACCTAAGCCACATTCACATTTTATCCTGGCCACTTTAAATTTGATTACTCTAAACTTAAGTACTTTAAATACCAGAATGCCAAAGAAATAAATTTCAACACTCCCCCCTGCATATGCATTTGAAATTCATATAGAGATGTCCATAACCAACAAATACTAAGAATTCTGCAACTATAATATCACGCAATTGAAAGAAAAAAGTTATTGCTAAATACATTAAGTTTTTTACATTTCTATAAGTACTCTTTATTTTAGCTTAGTACTACCTGTTTCAGCTTTATGCAGAGTTTCTTCATGGGCTGATCTATTTGTATCTTCTGATCCAAGATCTTTTTTCTGACCATTGGATGTATAAACTCTCACTTGACTCATCAACTGCACAGGAAGGCGATTGAATGGTAAAATATAAGACAGGCTCCCAATTTTCATTGAAGCTTGCCATCCTAATAAGGGGAGGGAAAAAACTTGTTTCAGACAACCATTCTGGAAGGAAAAAAAAGAAGGGAAAGCAAAATGGGAGTGCATAGCATGCTTTCACTGCCTCCACTTCTAAATTTCATTCTAAGGCTAGGGATTTTTTTCCCCTATGATCCAGCATGGATTATTTCCAAAGACCTCTGAATGATCTTCAGAGGTTAAAAAAAAAAATAAAAAACTATCTGACAAGATTGGCTTACTGATACATTGTCACATCCTAGTAATACTGCCTCAAAATCTTCAAAAACAAAGTATTGATAAAAGAACAACTACAGACCACTACAAAACTATTAACCAGTGCTGTAATTTCATTTCACTCTGTGCAAACCACAGCTCACCAATTAAGAAAAACTGAACTGTGTGCATTACCGACTTGCTACAGAAATTACGTAGAAAAGCACACAATATTGTATAAAACAATTTTTAAAAGCCCACTGAGAAATCACCCTAGTTAGGCAACCTTCAATTTCAAAAGACTAGCCAAAAGCAGAGTTACATGCAGTGCCAACGTGTATTAGCAACCAGTTTCTTTTAGGGACCACAAACACTTCTGTAGAGAGGGCATATAACTTCTCCAACTAGAAATGCAGCAGGGAAACCGGCTGCTTTGGAAAGCACTCACAAAAAGAATACATACATTTTTTTAAATTATTAAGCAGTGCTGGTAAATCAAGTCAAAGTATGGCCACTCATATATGAATAACATACTGCTCACAAAAAAAGTAACATTTTACAGAACTGTTTATTCGATAAGTCTCAAGAGCTTTCCTTTAAGTCTTCTGCAGTACCAAAGGATCTGCAGATGTGCATGCGCTGACCTGAACCTTACTGAAGGCACAGTTTCGCTGAAAAAGGACAGATAAGCTCTTACTGACTAACAGTTGTCGCAAATGTGACAAAAGCCCTGAATACTCAATTCAGCACAGGTCACTGAACTTACTGTTTACGAACTTATAAAGCACTACAATAAACACATGGCACAAGATGAGCAGTGTTGTTTCCCAAGCTTTGGTGTTACTGCAGCAGTTGAAAAGGGTAAACTTACTCAGCACGTTTAGAGGACGTTTCTCCTCCTACAAACCCACAGACACACACGGAACCGCTACAGGGTATTTGCTGCAATTCAGCCGTCACTGACTGCACGAACAGGGACAAAACTGCTCAGAAATCTACTGCCACGGGATCTGGGGCCTAAGGAAAAAGCTGGGGCTCGCTCCTCGGGCCAACACAAACCCTGTAAGGCCGCGCTTCATTTTATGTAATTACCGCAAACTTCAGCCCCAACAGGGGCATGACGCGCCGGTTTTGTCTCAGTCGGGGCTGGCACGGCCCGCCCGAGGACACCCGGGGCCCGGCACTGCACCCGAAAAATAACTTAGGCGTTTTCCTTCCTGCTGCCCAAAAACACGGACGTTTATCCTCCTTTTTAAAGCCGACAAGCAGCCAGCGCCCGCAGCGGCACTGCCTGGGGAGGGACGGCGGCACCCGCCGTGCCGCAGCGCGCAGCTCCGCCACAGCTCCCCCGGAGCCCCGGCGGGGCAGGGGGGGGCCGGCGCGGCCGGGGGCTCCCCGCGGGACTCACCGGGGCAGGCGCGGGGCCGCGGCGCCGCCCGGCACCGCAGGTACAGGCGGTAGAGGCCGGGGCAGCCCCGCCGCGGGGCAGCCAGGGCCGGCATCATGGCGGCGGCCGCTCGGCAGCGGGCGGGGGGCGCTGCGCATCGGTGGGGCCGGGCGGCAGCGGCGG
>JAWWEU010000125.1:50479896-50491735 GCA_035583155.1 Acropternis orthonyx
AGCGGCGGCGGCGGAGCCCCGGGGGCCCCGGGCGGCGGGGGCCGGAGCGCGGCGGTGGGCGGGCCGCGGCACCCGGATGTGCGGGGCGGCACGGCGGGGCCCCGGCAGGGCAGGGCAGGGCAGGGCAGGGCAGGGCCCGCCGCTGACTCACCCGCCCCGCCCCGGCCCGGCCCGGCCCGCCCGCCGCGCCTGCGCCTGGGCACTGCGCCCTCACGGCTGCCGGGACACGGTGCGTGTGAGCGTAGATAGCCGCGGAGAGTTTTGTAGCGTCACGGAATCAATGGGGTTGGAAAAACCTCGGAGGTCACCGAGTCCAGTCTATGAGCAGCCACCACCATGGCACCAAGTGCTGTGTCCAGTCTGTCCTTAAACACCTCCAGGGACGGTGACTCCACCACCTCCCCGGGCAGCCCATTCCAATGTCTAATCACCCTTTCTCTGAAGAAATTCGTCCCAATGACCAACCTGAACTTCCTCTGGCATGGATTAAGGCTATGCCCTCTCATCACATGTTGCCTGGGAAAAGAGACAGATCCCCACCTGGATACATCCTCCTCCCAGGGAGTTGTAGAGAGTGATAATGTCCCCCAGAGGCTCCTTTTCTGGAGGCTAACCGATCCCAGCTCCCTGAGTCACTCACAAGGCTTGTGCTCCAGACCTTTCACCAGCTTCATTGCCCTTTCTGAATACAGATAACATTAGAACACGTACACTAAATCCATTTGCACGATTTCTACATGAAAATTCGCTCCCCGAGCCTAAGTGCTCTCCTAAAACACACTTCCCGGATCAGTGCTGATAAAATGAAATCTGATTAAAACTGATGTATTTTCTCCACGGAGAGGACCCTGTGGCTGATCCTGCACTCGAGGGTTGTGAGGGCTGCCTGTGCCCAGCGAGCCCAGTTGTGTCACCTCCTCCTGCCCTGCTCACCTACAGCCTGCCTCAGGACCATGTCTGTAATCATAATCGGTCCCACTTGGCATCAGATCACACACTTTTTTATAAAAGTTTTTTCCAGAATAGCTTTGATACTAGTTTACATGACTCTGAGTAAATGTCTCAGTCTTCCTTGTCTTCATTTGCACACTGGGAGGAACATGGGAGCACACCACAAGTTAGCCTGGCAGGGAATTTGGATAATTAATGCACCTGATAATCCACAAAGCATTTGATCAGCGAGGAGAGTTATTATGGTGCCCATCGTTAACATACACAATTAGATTTTGAACAAGGTTTGCTGGCACATATTCACCGGCCACCTAGTGAGCAGCATTGCCAATACAAGTTTTCCTAGAAGCCCAGTGGAGGCAGATCAAAGTAAAATACTTGCATGATATAATTAACACCCATCTTCCCAGTAGTCCAATTGCAGCCGTACCAAATGAATCAGGAGTATTTGCAGCAGATGCTGTATCATTAAGTACCAGATGTACGGCAATGGAATTAAATACTAAATTGACTGCAAGTTGTAAAGTAGCACAGGTGAGGTCAATTCACCTATTTAAGTTGGAGTGTAACATGGGGTTGGTATATGTTTTGCTCGCCTCTTGTTGTTTTGGCAAGAGCCTAACAGAAAAAAGAAAAAAAAAAGAAAAAAAAAAGGAAAGAAAGAAACATGAGGTTAAGAGTTCCCTGGTTTTTCCCTACATAAAGATGTTTGAAAGAAGATCAAAATTACTGAAACACTTGCAGTTGTTCCTGTCTCTGCTGTACTCTATAAGAGAGGCTAACTTTAGGCTTATCATTTCTTCTTTAAAACCAAATCCAACTACTATTTCATATTATTTTACCTATCTGAATAACTGAATTTGCCTTGTCTGGTTTTGTTGTTGTAAATATGAAACAGGAAGGAAAATAATAAAACTGGAATGCCACAGACAGATTAATAGATACTAACAGTGTGTTGGTCAACCAGTATTTACAAAATCAACTCTTCTGCATGACCCTTCATATTGACAAACACTGAAAACTGATGGAGACAAAAAGCAAGCAAAAAAGCATCAATAACAGCCTGTTCTGCACGGGATAGCCAGGTACATAAAACTATTGATAAGGAATTACCAAGACTCTTGGTATTCACCTGCAGCATCCTAAGAAAAAAGTATCAACCTTATTTATGAGCATTTTAACCATTAGTTATCAATCACTAGCAATGAATGGAGAAACACCCTAAATGATTGGGTATTTTGGCACATCCAAACTACAATTAACAACTTTTTGCCTCTGGCAAAGACTACTGTATACAGCCATAGCAAATTTGTGAGATCTTGTTTTCATTCAAAATAGTTGGAATTGCATCCTACAGTTTAAGTTTGAATAATGGTTATGCAATGGCTATTTTAAGCCCTATTTCACAAAATCAAGCCAGTTAAAAAAATATAAAATCTCATTCACCTTCAAGTTGCTAAATGATGAACTGATAAATACTATTTCTGTATACCATGCTTGTACATGGGTGTTTGTGCCATCGGAAGCTCTGTCTAGGGAACAGAGGGTGCTCATATACCAGTTGTGTGAAGATCATGGTATATTGCTCATAAGAGGAAGGAGGCTGGCTACCATATCAGTCATTTCCTCAGGCCTCCTTTTACAAAAATTCTAGAAACCTATTGTGTACAGCATATTACCTTGCCTATAAAAATTTATAAGGTTAAGTTGCCTTACCAGGTCTTCAGGAAGAACAAGGACTGTGGTTACACCCTTTTTACATTCAGAACCTGTTCTATGGAGACACTTGAAAAGTTAAAGTAGAACTGCTGGCAGATCAAGAAAGACAGGTGACTGGATTGAAGTATAGACTTTTGGAAACTTTTTTCCTTGCTCCTGTTTGTTTAAAATAACTAAGTAACTGACTGGATTATTTGAGCTGATGTATTACTACAGTCCATCGTGATGAAATTCTCCAATATTACTGCCTAGCAAGAAATCTGTGATATGTGAAGGCTAATAAGCAGTGAAGGATTTCAGTGTTCCTTATATGAAAAATGAAGTAATATAAAGCCAATTTGAATATTTTTTAATCTGAAATTCATTAAATATTTCAGGTTCATACAGTGGAGGAGATTTGAAATGTCCCCAGATCCACAGCAAGTGTTGATGGTAATGACTTATTATAATTTAAATTACTCTTCAGGATTCCCATCATATCCTGCCTTGTGAGTCTCTCATACAAGATAACAAGGGAAAAAAAGGGAGAAGGGAAAAGGGGAAGACTTTTGATTTTTGTACCTTTTATGATTCTATACATATATAGCTAACACCAAGCAGCTATATACTGATAGTTCAAAAAAAGTATGAATACATAAAGTGTCCAGTGATCCCAAACAGCCTTTAAGTTTTTCTATGTAAAATATTTAAATTCACAGAAAATGAGAGAATATTTTTTTGCAGGCAGGTGCATGAGGGGAACGACTCTTCCCAGCACAGAATGGTGAATCCACAGAAGTTTGCATAACACCACTTCTGAGGCATGTAGGTCTGTAAAGTTATTTCATGATCACTGGGTCCAAGATCTACATAAACTAAATATTTTCATTTCCAGCACATGGATAAGCATTTTCATTTATTCACATGCAGTTCATTCACCTGAACACCAGCAGTCACCTGCAGTTTCTTGAACTGGGTGCAGCAGTGCTCAGCCAGCTATTTCAACCCCAGCAGCAGCAGCAGCTAAGTGCCAAAGAACAATAAATAATAAAGAGGCATTATTCTCCAGAGAAGATTAAATGGAAAATGACTCTCCTGTAGCAAATAGACTCATGAGGAGCACAGTACCTTACTGAAATGTTTAGCTTCATAGTTGCCAACCAGCCACTAGAGGTCAGTGGTTTGGAATAAAATTAGCAAAAGGAGGAAGAATTCCATTTCATTTCAAATGGCCAAATCATATCAAATGAAATTTCCACCCTTTAAGTAAGGAAAAAGAACTCTTAAGGTTAGCAGCACTGACCTTCATCCTAAAGCAAAAAGCTAGTTTAATTTTTTTTTAAAAACAATACTAGGTACACAGTACATAATATACCAATAAAACTAATCTCATGCTCGATAGTAATCTGAAGACAAGCACAGGAATGCAGGACTGGAGGAAGTTTCTTGCATCATCAGGTCCAGTCTCCTGATACTTCACCTGTCCTATAATCTCTTACATGAACAAAGTAAGAACCAGCTTAAAAGCAGCTTGATTCTTTTGCTCATAAGGAAAAAAAACCACAAGAATAAGCTCAATCAGTACTCTTGCAGTGCATAAAAGCAGGATGTTAGAAGCACCGGTGCAGTGCAAGAGTCTTCTTTAAAACTATTTCCCTTATAAATGTGTAACACTGCAAAGAGAGAAGACTGGCAGGGGGCAGGAAGAGCCTTTTTCATCAAAAAAGTGCAAAGTGTATTAAGATATCCAAATAAAGAAAAAAACCTCAAAACATTATGTTTTATTTAGTCATTTATCTGTTGCTGTAAGCATACATACACACCTTCCATTCACAGCACATACACATCTATGCAACCAGACATCTTACCTCTGCCCCACAGTGATGTTGAAAAATCTGAGATAATTAAAAATGTGCATAGAACCACTGAAAGCTCAAACACATGTACACTGAACTAATGTTTGATGCTATAACTAATTTTCTAAGGTTTCAATATTTCTCTGTATTCTAGTTATACAAATGAAAATGCCAGTGGACAGGAAATTTCAGACAGTCAAGCTCAGATTTCCATCTGCTATTACAAAAAGGTTGTCATTAATGGTTTTGATTTAAACTTTATTATTGAAAGGATTCATGATTATTTTAGTCAGAAGCTAACTGAAGTTGCTATAGCAGAAAGTACATTGAAAGGGATTGTAATAGGCAAACGTCTTTCATCTCAAAACACTGTTTGGTCAGACTTTCTAGATTATAAAAATTAAATTAGAAAATGTTAAAATGCTAAGTTACAAATATCATGTTCTATGCAAAAATACATTAGGACAAAACCCCATGCAGTTCCACCAAATTGCCAAGAAAAAAAAACAGCAAAGCAACATGGAAAGAGAAGAGAAAAAAAGAAAAAAGCCAAGAAGCCCAGTAACAATATAGACTAACACATTTATTTCTTTACTTTTTTACTAGAGGAGCTTCAAACATCATAGAGAACACATAATTGCACTGCAGCTGTTTTTTATTTTAGGTAAAGCAAGATTAGCCTGTCAGCTCATGTAAAATGTGGCAGCATCTGAGCATGCTATTCCAATAGTATTTTAATAGAGAATAAATTAGAAACAATTTACAGCTTCAAAACTTAAGTACTATCCAGAGGATATTGATGGCATGAAACCATGAACAGTGAACGGGGGTTTGTGAAAGCAACTGAGTACCCAGTAGGATTTCTATACCTCTTTTTATCACAGAGCTGAATTTTTCTGGGTTCTCATTATTTTTCTCCCCATTCTTCTTCCTTCTCTTTCTATTGCATTTCTACCTTTGTGAAAACTATAGCTGACATTGCTTTAGCCCTTGCAGATAATCTAGCCTTATGCCTTTTTTAATATCTGATTTTCATCTTAATTTTCCTGATGCACCCACTTCATCTAACATACTCTTTCTCTTCACGCTGGCAAAGGATCATGAGTGAATATTCATAAGAACACATACAGCAAATGAAAATACCATGATCTGCACTTGTTCAAGGAAACCAGTTTCCTCACCTCAGGCAGGAGTCTGGACTGTTGCAGAACTTCACTCGCCTCACAAGCAAGATATCATGGTCACACACGTGGAAACTGTGATACAGATGAACTCAAATTATCTTCAATTAAGAGTAAAGTCTTTCATGGCTCCTTAAAATACAATCCACACTACTGCTTTTACAAAACTGCAGCTGTATGGTGGTAGCTAGCTGTGGTAGAATAAAGCCCAGCTTGTTGGCACTGGGGTTGAACAGAAGTCAGCTACTAAACGTGCCATCACAAATGAGCTAAGCATAGCCTATAAGAAGAGGGTAACATAGGGTCATATTATTAACAACATTGGTTCACAATTTTGCTTACAAATTACAAAACAAATTATTATTATTATCCAACTCATTTTCAGTTCAGCAGTGGCACTTAGGAAGCAGAATGTAATCAGTCACAAAATAACCTATTTTAAAATTAAAAGGACAGGACTCCTGCCAAAACACAAGTGTGCAACTTTCTCTATTAATGCCTGCACTGAAAATATGGCAGTAAACTGGGCACATAGGCAGATTTTTTTTTCCATAGAACTTGGGGTTAACTATGCCAGGTGTAAAGCAGAATAATTCCAATGACTTAAAGACAGGGATCAGCTCTTTTTTTGTTTTGACATACACCTTCATCTTCCTGTTCCTCTACAAAAAGCAAATGAGATGCCACAACAGCTCACTGCATCCTGCACTATTCTAAACACACAAAAAACCAAAACCAACACCCAACATGCACATAGAACATTTAACACAGTAACTGGCCAGTAAAAATTCACCCAGAGATTTGAACTTAAACAAGTTCTGTTTTGCAACACTGATGATACTTAAAATCCAGGAATAATATACAATTTGATTCAAGAACAAAAACATAGCCATATCAATACAGAAAACAATTTAATTAGTTTCAAAATAAATATTTGACATACAAAGCACATACAGTGAAAAAGGTTCACAATAAATTACAAATGGAGATACTTGCTCATTCACTGAGAAAAGCCCTTGATATTTCCAATTTTGTACCATCAAATTTATCATTCTTGCTGATTTAAGCATAGCACTAAACAAATATGGATCCCAGTGCTTTCTTTCACAGGTACTGGTATGGATAATTTACTGCAGTGATCCAATTTGAAAATCAGTAGGGACCAGCAAATCGCTGCATAAAAGAAAGAGCGAATGAGGTGCTTTTTCCTTAGTGTCAGCAGCCTGCAATTATTATGTTTATTAGATTTTCTTGAAAGGGCTTCACATTTTCTCAAATATGCAGGAGAACTATATTTCCCCTCTGAGCCCTTACATTAGCATTTTGTGCCTCAGTCCTTGAATACAAGTAAAAGATGAATTTTTCAATTAATTTTAAAACTTTATACCATCTGGATGGCACAGAACTAAGCAATGAAACTCCTTTACCTGCACAACATCTGCCATTATCACAGAGCTAGCTTCTGCAGAGAAGTTAGTAAGTAATGCTGACATCTTATGAGAAAGATTTTTGAATCCACATTTAAGATTAAATTCTATTATATTATCCATCCTAATAATGCATCTTTGAAATAAAGGATTGCTTCTGTCCTTAGAAAGTGATTTAAAACAGCAAGGTCTGGCTGCTCCTGTAACTTTAAGAAGATTACAGCACAATAGGAGTTACAATACAGAGGTACACTAACCAATTTCAGTATATATAGTTTAACCACAAACAGGTGTACTGCAGCAATCAAAAACTGTAGACAATTAAAACAGATTAGCAAACCCTACTACCATCAAGCACATTAAGTGTTTGCAATCTTATTCTGTTGCATTATTTTTCATCAGCAGAAAGATGATACAAGGGACCATACCTAGTTCTTGCATATGGAAATCAATTTTTGATACCACTTTAAAAGAGCATGCTATCTAGCTCAATGTCTTTTCCACCCTTAATCTGAGCACTGTAAGATACAGTACTTTTTCAAGTATTTAAGCCCACAGTTAGTGTAATTCTGGGAGCAGGACCAGCAAGTCAGAGTTTCCTCTGGGCACTCCTCCAACTCTCTTTGTTCTATGTCCTGCTCTTCCAGAGCTCTTACATCCCCTCAGGCAAGTGCTCTTTCCTTCCATGTTTCCATTCCTGTCTGTAAAATGGACAAGAACTACAGTTCCCTAGTAAACATGGGATCTGTACAGCAAATGTTGCACTACAGGTGCCTAACAACAACACAGTCTAACACAGACTGTACAAAATAACCAGACATGTTATTTGTTTGGGCAGTACTGTAACATATATAATTAACAGCTCAAAAACTGTTGGAAGAAATAGTGGTTCATGATTATAATAGGTTTTTTTTTACATCCTTAAAACATGCAACCTAAAATGCTAACAGATATTGCTCCCCTTAAGCACCCACCAAACAAGGGAGAAAAATATAAAATTGACAGCACAGAAATGACAATAAACCTATAAAATTAAATAGAAGGCAAAAAAAGGAAAGGATGGATGTATTGGTGAGTCACTTTGTGTGTCCCCATGGCTTTTGATACTTTAACTACAGGTGACAACAGAAACTGTTATACTGAACCATCATTTCTACCTGCTTGAGCATGGTAAGGAGTGGATGTGCCCACAGAATCTATGCAACCCTTACGAAAGCTGAGTTGACAAAAACCAATGACCAGTATGATTTAGACCAGTGGAAACAGTCACATAACATTAGGCAGGTAACCTTTCAGTAAGACAAAAACTCTTCTGCTTCACATTTGGAGTTGACAGGCATTTTATCATCAGTTGCAAAATTTCTCTACAATCACAGACTTCTGTCACAGCCCCTGCATCACAGCTAGCTGTTGACAGCACAGCAGCATGAATATAAAGCCCTCTTCACCAAAAAACCTCAAACTATCAGGATACAACCAGCATTTCACACTTAATTTAATCACTAGTATAGAAACAGTGACAAACCACGGTAAGGAAGCAGGCACAAGGACAGAATGTTTTTGCCAGCATTGAGGAAACTTTGTGTTAGCACGTAGGGGGCCGAAAGGCTGTAGTAAAAATCAAAGCTGATTCAGAGTACAGGTCAGTTGCCCTATTTATTTGGTTTGAACAATTATTCTTAAAACATTGCTCCACGTTTTCTTGGCACGTCAGAGAAGTTAAGTTTTACCAGGCCAAAAGTTGCTCATTTGTCAAGCAATTCCTTGCAAAGCCAAGAACATAGTAGCCAAATCAAATCAAACTCCATTTTGGAAACGTCTTCTTCCTCTTGGTCCATTTTTAAGACTTAACAGAAAGAGTTAACACGAAATTCATTATCCACATATAAGGTCTACTTCATGGCACTGTCTTCCAATTCTCAACTCACTGCATTGTCATTTACTTACTCCTTTTAATCTTTTTCATCCATTACTAGAGTTGGATCTCAAGACTTAACATCCTTCAGTTACAGTTGCAATATATCAGATCCAGTTTAGCCTCGTCTATAATTTAATAACATCATACAATTAAGGAACAGTAGACTGCACCCATAACTGCAGTCAGACCACAAAAATTTGCTCAGAAGGAACATGTTATTTTGCTTCCATTAATTACAGATTTATTTGCCTTCCACTCACAGCATGGACCAACTTAAATGACTGACTTAATTTTTAAATCACAGTGGTGCAAAAAGCTGGAAAGAGTCTGATGTCACCACTCAAAAAACACATTGTGTAACATGAAACAGGGTCTAGAATCATACTGAGGAACTGAAACAGTAATAAGTAGATCTGGATTTTTTTCACTGATTAGATACCATTATTGCAGTGTTTATTTCTGGCTCAGACTTTGAATGAAAGGGTCATAAATTTTTGCACTTTAGAAGGCAAAAATTCCCTATAAGATAATCTCGAAATGCACAAGACATTATATTCCAATTCAGAAGCAGCAGTGGGAATATAAGAACATGCACGCATACACACATGACATCATTCTGCTCAACTTCCAGGTTCAAGCATCAGTATATTCTGCTAGAGAGAAAATAAGCTTGAAGAGCCTAGCAAGTTACATTTAACACTCCTTTTATTGCAGTAGAAATTTTAGTTTTTATAAAATCCTCAAATTACAGGATATACATATAGTAAATCTCATTGCCAGTCTTTAGCAGCTGTAGAGCATTACTGCATGCAGTTGCTTCTGCAGTGTGCAAGTGTTCTATAAATAGCTAATCATGTTCAGAGAGCAAGACAAGTAGTCAAAGAAGATCATATTCAATTACCAACTGGTTCATCAATACCAAGAGGTTGAGCAAAAAAATTAAGTAAGTTTAAATACGTGGCTCTGATCTAACAACTAATACAATTGAAAAGTCTGAATGATACCCATATCACAAACAAGATAACTCAACAGTTACAGGAAAATACTTTGCTTCAAGACTGTTTTTGAAAGAGTTTCACGTAAGATTCTCTGACCGTGGAAGAACAGTTCAGTTCAGTGCTATAGTTTACAAAAGGCCAATGAAACTCCTTTAATTTTATGCAATTAGAATACTAACATTAACTACAGAAGGTTAGGTAAATATTTATGGAAAGAAGTTGCGTTCAGACAGATAATATTATTTTTCCACAACCTACCTTTCAGCTGCTGGGTGAATACATAATCTGTACTCAATTTAATATTCATTTCTGTAGTCATGACACTGGCTTCAGATCAGTCATCAGATGGATTTATGCCAAGAAATCCTACACCCATTTGTTTCAGGAGCTGCCTAAACAGGTGCAATCCTTTATGCAAATTTCCCATCACAATGAGAGTCACAAAAACTGGAATAACAGTTTATATAGAGCTAGCTACAGATTCATTTTCTAAAAAGCTAACATGCTTGAATTACTGCAGTCTCAAATTTGCGTGGACACAAAAACAAATCTGCAATGAGTCTGCAAAAGTTACTTCATTTACACTGATTAGTTCATTTTGAGACATAGTTAAAAATTTAAGCATTTTATCTTTGGCTGAAAAGCCTACAGGTCAGCAGTTTGGCTTGTTTTGACAAGAAAACTGCACAGTTTTCTGTGATCAGTCTTGGTATTTCTTCCAACAGTGTAATGTAAGACTGTCACAAGGTAAAAACTTGGAAGAATTCTTTTTAAGTAGTATTAGTAAAAATAGCCTCTCCTTCAGAAAAGGCGCTATCTGTGTCAGCTTGATAGATTTTAATCCCTTGTGTTAACCTCAAAGAGGGCCATATTTCTGCATTGAGTATAGTAAATTCGACAATGTTATACAGATAAATTTTGTAAGCAGAAGAATACTGCATAGATATGTGTACCAACTGCTATCCACTTGAGACATCCTACAGTAGCTATAGTTCCAACTAAGATAAACCAAGTGAGCACAGACCTCTAATAGTTTTAATCAATCTCAAACAATCCTTGATTCCTTAAAATAAAAAAAAAAAAACAAGACAACAAAACCCTGTATGACTGGTCATGTTTTAGATAGGATGCAGCTATTTTTCTTCACCAATTAACAATATAGCATAGTAATTTTAAGTTTCCATTATTTGCATTTGATATGCTAAATTTCATAATATCTCCAAGAAAAGCATATATACATTTTCATACAGCCTGGAGTGAGATCAGTGTAAAACCAGAAATTTCTAATCACCAGCAGAAGTGCCAGCTGCTCATAATGTTCACAAACACAAGTGCCTGAAATCTGGCTATGCAACAGTTGGTGCCAATCTGCTTATAAAGGAAATGCTGCTGAGGCATAGTCTTCTTACAAAAACAGGGCACGAGGGCTTCATTATTAAGTGTTCAACAACAATCCTGAGCTCGGTGAAGAGAGTCCTGAAAAATCAGATTTAAAGAGAGTTTTAAAATCCTACAGTGTTTATCGGAAGTATTACCTAGATCTACCTCTTTCATTCATTTCTTTTCTTAATATCACATACACACTCTAGTTAATGAGTTCTTTAGACCATCTCAGTGTTGCAGTATCTTGTAAAAGCTTCTGAATTCTTGGCTTTTAAGCATGAACATTTTAATTAACTTTATATACATCCTCAGCTGGAAGGTGCTGAACTACAGACAGCAGAAAAATTCCACCTTAAAGCAAAAAAAAAAAAAAAAAAAAAAAAAAAAAAAAAAAAAAAAAACAAAAAAAAAAACCAAAAACAAAGAC
>JAWWEU010000125.1:50492068-50519627 GCA_035583155.1 Acropternis orthonyx
TCTTTTTACTAAACTGTAATTCTGATTTGTAATCTGTTTGTGAGTTGGATTCATTCCTCCTGCTGGTTTACCTTTAAACCAGCACAAAAGTATGTTCGCAAAAATCTTACACTATGCAATGCTTGTCATAAGGACACTGAGAAAGCACTGACCTGAGAAAATCCTCACAGAAATACTTATGGTTTCAAAGTCTAAAGCAATATTGGCTTGATCAACTTTCAAAATCAAAAAGCTTCTATTTCAAATATAATTAACCTGATTTGTGAATTTAACTAAAGGAGATAATGAGCATGTTTAAGATTACCCACAGATTTTTTTTCTGTCAATATTACACAAGTTCTTAAGTGCCTACTCATATACAGAGTTAGCCTAGATATACCTAGAAATCTAAAAATAAGGATTTTCTTCTCCCAAAGTCTAGTTTTAATTACACAAGCATGTTCTGAAAGCTCCCATTCAAGAACAGTGTTACATTTCTGATTAGTTCCATGAAATGTATGTAACATTGAACCAGTCAGGGTTTTATTTAGCATGCATTTAGCATTACCATTTTCAGATCTAGTACTATGTTATGCATTCATTTTAGAATGAAAAGTTTCTGAATGCCTAAGCACTATGCAGTTAAACACTAACTTCCCAAATCAATTTAGAACTTACCGACAGTACGGATTTCGCCGTGAAGAGTAGCGTAATGTAAGAAACCTATAGTAAATGAATGGCTGGAGCAGACTCCCTTGTCCACTGAAAGAGAATAGTTCAGTAGAGCTTAGTAGTGACAAAAACAAACAAAAAATACAAAAATCTCCCCCCCCCCCAGAACCACCACCAAAATCAGGAATTTTCCTAACAAAAGCAAGCAAACTACTTGGGCTCAAAAAAGAGCTAGCTTTGGGTCACACTGGTTCAGAAAATCTAGATCTGACAAGAAAAAGTATATAATCACACTAGTAAATGCAGAAACTTATAAAACTGCTCAATAAAGCACTTAAAGAAGTGCTGTTCTTGTACTGATTTTGTATTTATGAAATTTTTTTCATATGCCCCACTTCTGGTAGCATGCAAAGAACCACAGAAGTGATGGTGGACACATGTTCAGTATCAAGAAAAAGCTTGCTGGTCAGGCCTGGAAACTGGCTGACATAAGTAGTTCAATTGCAGTGAGTTTTTTCACTCTAATCACAGCACTTTGAATATCTGGACCATATTTCTAGTATCTTTTGCAAAACTTGTCAGAACACACTGTAGACAATTATAGATGTATTAAGACATCCTGAGCTGATATCCAGTTATTTCAGTTACTCTGAAATTAGGCTCTGATATTTTAAAAAGCTGCTGTTTCACATGACAGTGCTACAAAGTAGAGAAAGCATAGCATATAAAAAACCACACACAGCAAAGCACAGAAATGCCCTAAATTTAATTTTAATGACTGAAGCTACTTTAACTAACACAATATTTAAAACTTCTGTTTGAAGTTGAACATGACATTTCCAGCAAGTGGAACTCCATCCAGTATGAGCAATACCTTTACCCAGAAGAAAAAAAAAAAACAGTGAAAGGGAAATTGAACTACAGGAGGGAAGAAAGAAGACATCTTCAACCTGTACACTATTTACAAGCAATGTAATACGCTAAAACAATTTACAGAAAAAAAATCTCACACTAGCTGCATTTAACCATTACACGATTTCAATTTGGCATATGACCTTTTATAAGCTTCAGTATCTACTAGACGACATATCAAGGAGCAACATTTCACACAGTACATTCCCCACAGAGAGAGAAAAGAAAGGGAAAAAAAGGAAGTTATCCTAAAGAGAAGTTCAAAGCACTTGAAAGTTTCAGATACTGGATACAGAACGTATCTGCTGGTTGGTAAGTGGCCTTAACTGAAATAGAATCCTTGAGGCCTGAAGCACTAAAGTGCTCAGCTGACATATCAAAAGACAAATTATGCATTCTGTCAACTTTCTAGAAGATAAAGCGTCCCTTCCGCTGCCTGTGAGACCACTCAAGACAAATGCTCTCACTGTGCTATAACTTGTATGGAATAAAGGGCATATTCCCTCTCCAAATATTAAAAGGCAATGACCCAAACTTCAGTGACTGGCAGGTCATTATGCCTATACAACTTCTGTAGTATTCAAACACACATACATTCAAGATCCCTTAAATAAATTCAACTGGCTGCACATCAGGCAAAACCAAACAGAATACAAAACCCCCACAAGGGTCACCTCTCAGAAGTAACACAGGAGAGAATACAACCTACTCCTGCTTGCACACCTTTTGCATAGTGAAACTTCATACCACTTAAATTTCTGGAATCTAATTGTCAAAAATAAGAGCTTACTTCCAGTGAAGCTGAAGATCTTAATATTCTATTAAACCAACCAAAATTAAACTTACTGAACAAAGTACTGATAGAAATGCAGGCAAATGCAAGTTGAAAGCCCAAAAAACTTCAATGTCACTCAGCAATGTCACCCATGCTATGAAAGGGAAGGTTTTTTTGGTGCCCAGTTATATCATAGTGAATGCTTTTTCGTGTCATGATGCACCAGCTTGAAACCTCTAGGAATCAAGTAAATTTTACTTGAAATTCCAGCCTTGGTCAGCCAGAACCATACAAGTGGAGCACAATCCACAGAGCACTCACTTGCAAAAAGTAATCTTGCATAGCAAGTTTCTAATTATTTAAATATTTATCAGAACTCTTACCTGAAAAGCATAAAAACTGTAGCTGGCATGAGGAAAATTTCATTGCAAGCAATGAATTTTAGAATATTCTGTTGATTAGCATTGAGTTTCTCTAAGAGATTTCTTAGAAAGGGCAAACTATTTGAACTTCGTGCCTTGAAAGAAGAAAAGATTATTTACAGAAAACATACACATTACACCTATCTTCACTAGCACAGAGAAATCAAAATACAAACAATTGTCATTTACAACCCATCTCAGCATTTTAAGACTTTACTGGTATTGAGATTATTATCCCAAAGAAAACCATAGGCTCAGAACTCCACAATTTACATAGAGTTCAGTTAAAAACATCAGATGTTGCAATTCTCTCATACACCCATTTTAGGTTCAACTGCACAGAGATGACCACAAGCCTTACTCTGTCCACTAGGTGGAAGTGCCCGTGGTAGCAGGATAGCCCAGTTAGGAACATCAAAGCCTGAAGTTACATTAAACTGCACAAGGCAGTCCATTGAGCAGCAAGTGCAACTGGCAAGTATTTTCCTTGCTAATCTCACCCTGTAGTTTAATACCTTACTACTGAAAAAGAACTGAATACAATTCACAGGCTATCGTTAGTTTGAAAAACACACATCTCATGTTTCACCTTAACTGTTACAAAGCTTTTGTTTCCTTCAAAGAAAAGCATTTGAAGAAAAATAATTAGTGTTTACTCCAACATATCTAGTCCTTACAGAAGGGGAAAAAAAATAAAAACAAACCACAAAACACAACCAACTCAAAAAAGTCTTCTCAGATTGTCTGTGCTGAGATTCTATACAATTTCACTCTAATTCCTCTAGTGAAGTCAAAGGAAACCAAACCATAGCTGCAACTTAAACCTGTTTATAAACCCCAAGAATACCAACATTTTTAGTCATAACACACATCATATCATACTTACATCAAGAACCTTCTTTGTGTATGTGGCAGCATGAAGCAAAGAGAACAGCAGAACTGGAAAAATACTCACTGAACCAAGCAATAAGGAAAATGATACACTGCACAAGTGCTTCATTTCTCCTTGACGTTATACTACACAAGTCATAGCTGGATGGCTGTTTGCAAGAGGTTGGCTGGAATTACCTATACTGGATGAAGATATGTACAAGTCTAATATCTATATTTATAGCTCTTCCTTTTCCTCCTTACACCTCTTTGCTATGCATTTCCATTAACTTCAAAATATGGGTGTCTGCAAGTATGCAAAAGTATAACATACACCACAGCACACCAGTGCATTTCTCCTGAAATGCATTCTTTCTGCACAGACACATATGAGACTACTTAAAATCTATTAGATACATGTAGTCATAATATTTTTTATTAAAAGATGCTATGAGGTTAATTTCTTTACCAAAGAACATGCAGGTGCCAGCCATTCTGATTTCATAGAGCAAGAGCATAGACATTTCTCTGCCAGAGAGATTTTAAGAGTCGGACATTAAGCATACACAGTATGACATAAAGAAAAGTCAGTTCTTACATGTCACCTTTGACAAGCCACAGGAGTAGGTATTTTTTGCAGACTTTATGGGTTTAATAACTTATCTGAGAAAGCTACCATTGAATAATTGTGTCACTATGTGAAGTATGTCCTGCTACAGTGAGAAGCTGTATATAAACCCTGCACTAGCAAAAAATGAAAGTTACCAACTTCTCCAAGTATCACTGGAGGCTGGTCATAAAATCCACCAAAACTTCAGTTTCATGAAAAGAAAATCTAAGTAGCCAGAGACTGAAGTGCACTAATTATAGAGCTGATTAAACTGAATATGGATCAATCAACATAAGCCTCTCATACTTTACATAAAGTATGTTCTGTGAATAGCAAACGTATCAAATTAGTTCAAACTAGTTTTACAAATCATGGCACAGGTGATGAAAAGAATCAAGTTTTCAGTATATTTAAAAACATTACCATGATGACACAAGTAAAGGATACTTGTAACAGGGTAGGAATTCACAAAGATAAGGGAGTACAGCAGATAGTGGCAGCTGTCCTCCAGCAAAGCCTGGGCCAGAAATGCCCTGCTAAGCTGAAAGTGCGGTAGCCTTTGATGCAGTCGGAGGGCACTAGTAAGAGCATTTGCCAGCAAGGCACGCTGATAAAAGCTTGCTGCTTCATGCAACCTGCAAAACATCAGAGGAGATGTTACCATATAAACCAAGCTCAGAAGTCTTCCACCCTTGAGAATTGCACAGTACTTGAAGTATTTCTATTATCATACATAAGCACTATTTCCAAAATACAACTCAAAAACTGGTAACACTGACTTACTGCAAATGCCTAAAGTAAAACAACTCAATATATTACACCATAACTACACACAAAAACATCCACTTACCACTACTTTACAGTGCCGCTCAACCCATTTTCCAAGCACATCTACAAGTGTTTTAAACCAATCTAAAATCTGTAAGCTGTTCTGACAAAAAGCATCCAAGTAAGCTGAATAACAGCAATTTACCCTTACATGAGCAGTAAGTCTATGCAAAGGGTGTCCAGTTCCTTTGTAAATTTTCAGTGCTACTTTATAATATTACAGTACGTACCCTAGGAGAGGCAGGACAAATAAAGCTGAGCAGTAAACTGTGAACAAGCGGGAAATCCACATTGCTGTATCCAACTTGTTAGCCATCAGAAACTGCTACATTGGAAAAGAAAAAAAACCAAAACCCAACCCCAACATAAGTTGGTATATTAATATTTGCATACAATGAGCATTCTTTCCTGCTATATTAAATTGCAAGTCTTTCTCCAGCCTTGAATATAAGCAAGCTATAGCTTGAAGCAGAAAGCTTCTTTTTGTTCTCTGATATTTGACTCATACAGATTAAAAATAGCTCTGCTTCCTCAGAACCAAGAGGCTCCTTTGTACACTACAACCAAATACAGTGATGAGAACTTCTGGGAAAGTAGTTTTTCTAACCAAACTAATCTCACTAAACCAACTTCACAAATATTACTACATAAGGTCTCTAGACCTGACTGACTTCTGCATCTACTGCTTCAAGGTTCCCTTTAGAATACACTGCACAGCCCTTGGGCTGAATCTCCATAATTTTTAGTAAGGGAAAAAAAAAGATAAAAGGCCAGGTAAAGTTAGCATAAATGCATGTTGATAATTACAAGGAAAGTGGCATCATTTTGGCCTACATATTCTTGGCGTCAAAAAAGCAAAAGCTTTTTACAGTAATCTTGCACATCTCTTGCTGCTGAGCTCTCCTTAACCACAGCCCTCCTCAGTCCTAATATAACCCCAGTACCAGAAAGGTTCTAATGAAAGATAGCATGCTTTTCGCTATTATGTGCCTCAGAGTCAAACATCTGCTTCCTTGCACCTGAAAGAGTTCACATTTTTTTCTGAATTTGAATCAGGTTTTGAGGATTCCTTTTCCTCTATATTCCTGTGTCTCTCAGTGGGAATAACCAGAAACTAACCTAACGAACCTGCAAGCATCTTCCTATCACGACCTAATGTCTTTATTTGCACGATATAACCACAGAAACGGCATGAAGCTGAGTCAGGGGAGGATTAGCCTGGATATCAGGAAACGGCTTTTCACCCAGAGGGTGGGTGGGCACTGGAAGAGGCTCCCCGGGGCAGTGGTCACAGCACCAAGCCTGGCAGAGTCCAAGCAGCGTTTGGACAATGCTCCCAGGCACATGGTGTGACTCTTGGGGATGGTCCTGTGCGGGGCCAGGAGCTGGATGACCCTGATGGGTCCCTTTCAATTCAGCATATTCTATGACTCCATGAAACAGAGATGCTGCCGCACTGAATCACTTTTGGCTGAGCCACTTCCCGGAGCGGCGGCACCACCGCCCCCTCGCTCCCTTCCCGCGGCCCGGAGCTCCTTACCGCGGCCCCGCCGCCCGCCCCGCCCGGCACCGGCCCGTTCTGCGCCGAGTCCGCCATGGCCGCACCTGCGGGGAGAGAAGCGCCTCAGGGTGCGGGGCAGGGGCGGCCGCGGCCCCCCGAGCCCCGGCCCGCACCGCACCGCACCGCCCGGCCCGGCCCGACCCACCGCAAGCGCCACACCGGGCACGGCACACGCTCCGCCGGGCCCGCCCCGGATGCGCCTCGACGCCACTTCCGACGGGGATGCCGGGGGATGTAGGAGGCGGGATGGGGCGCCCCGGGGTGACAGGAGGACCAACCTAGTTAGCACAAAGCAGGAGAAGCCTGCCGCTCACTCCGCAACATGTAGCATATGTAATTTGCAAGGTCGTGGAAAGGGTTTATCATCTCTTCACTAATCTGACACACTTGTCTTTAATACTGATTTTACTTTTTTTTTTTTTTTTTTTTAATTATTTGTCCCGCATAGCTGCTTGACCATGTTTCTGGTCTCAGATGGAAGCCTGTAACTCGTCTGAAGTGGCATCAAAGTGAAAGTGCGGGCCTTAAGAGTGACACCTTTGACTTTCGGCCCCTGCAGCCCCCCGCAGTTTGTACGCCTGGCTGCTCTCAAGGATGTGCCGCAGGTTCCCCCTTCTGGCAGCACGGGTTTCATGGCTCCAAGCCGGCTGCTCCAGTTCCTAATCGTCACCAGATGCTTCCAAGCACTCCTCAGCGACAAGAAAGACATGTTCTTGCGACCGAGGATCTTGGAATCAACATCCACAATAAGCCTCATTTCTGGCTTATGATGACTAAACTTGAAGATTGATTTGAACACACTCAGGAAGAATGTGTTATGAAGTATGTTGACGGGAACGGAGCAAAAGACGACTCAGCTGACAGGGATACTAATACCATAACAATTACAAGTAATCTAAGACTTTAGGCTAATTAACACTTTTTAAATTGAAGATGCAGAACCTGATTTTCCATTTCTTTCCCAACCATTTATCTCTCAGTAAAGTGACTGAGAAGTAGGCAGAAGACATACCTGCTATTTGGGGATGATTTTTCTAGAAGTGGAGACTTCGTAAACAGCACTAGAGAATTAGGACTCTCAGTGTGTCTGCTGAGCATTCTCAGGTGTGCAATAACAGACTGACAAACATTTATGCTAAGCCAAAATAAACGCTTTGAATAGCCCCAGTAAATTTAAGTTGAACCAGTACTGGATTATTTTATTGCAAAATGAAATATTGATATATCCAGAAGATTTATTTAGATGCAACTGAAATGTGGAAATACACATTGAAGACCACCAGATGTTTAACTGAAATATCACAAGGGAAAAAAACCCCGGTCAGTGTTCAAGATTATCTGTATTTCTTATACGAACCTAGGATGACAAATCCATGTCTTTAGCAGGAATGCTCATCTGTTTCTTAGTATTTATAATTTAGGAAGTACGTACTGCACATGCATGCAAGGCATTCATTTCTAGAGTCTGGTTTGCTGTCTACTGGTCCTAACACCAAAAGTTGTCTTTCACAAATTGGCCTTAATTTCATTTAAATAGAATTCTAAGCCACTGTTTATTCCCAAAAGTTAATGGCTTACAATGTGTCATACTTTGGAAAACTTAATAAGAAATACTCCTCTTCATCATTTGCAACCAGTCCCCCTTTTCTTCATATTAATCTTTCTTTTCCTGACTTGCCTTTTCGTTTCTATTCTGGGCCTGTTGTTACTTTTTGTTCGATAGTCTCTCTTGTTGAGCAACTTGGACCACACTACTGTTGACTTAACTTGACAGAAGACATTAAATTATATCCTCAGAAATCAAGTGTCAGCTATTGGTTTTTCCCTTTCCCAATTCTCCTCTATAATATTGCTGATTGAGCAGAGGGGAGCCAAAATTGATCTGTGTGTTTTTAATGATTATTGTTTCCAACAGTTGTAGGAATTCCATAGTTCTTCCATGGTTCTGTAAGATCTTCTATACCATCAAGGCATCAGTTTTCTTTTGCTGGTGATTTATAGTTCAGATATTTAGAAGAGTATTCCTGTAATTGCTGAGAACTTACCTCCCTCATTAGCAATACAGTCCCATTTCTCCTTTGTGGCAGTGGTGCACAATCAACATGGACAAAACTGAAATTGTAACTAGCACATCTCTGGTTTCCCCCCAGTAAATTTCTAAGCCTATCAGAGAATTATGGACAGTAATGATACCTGGGATCAGCTTGCTTTTAATTTAAAAAATTTATGAATGCGAAGCAATAAATTTTAACCTTTATGCCCAGATGTATACACCTACTTCCACTAACCCACTTGATGTCTCAAAGGGAAAAAAAATAAAATGCCCTAGTATGTCTGCAAAATAATTCACGTATTTTAGAATTATATGAAAGAAAGCGTGCAATGCTTTGCATTTGTTGAGCCAGACTGAGACTGAGAGACTGAGACTCTCCAGAGGCAGTGCAAGTTTACAAGTGCTCACAACATCACCTTTAGTTAGATGCTCAATGAAGACTTTAGGTCAAAAAGGTCAGTAATTTGCTTATAGGCACATGAACAGTAGCACAGCTGGGCTAGAAAAGGAATATACAACTCCAGAGTCCCCAGTGCCACTTTCTTAGTCATTATGTGTTTTCAAATGGAATCATATGCAAAACTTCATTTGTAATTTGAAGCCAGTTTGAATATCCAAAGAAGGCTTCTATGATGTTTCAAATTAATTACTGAGAACATCATTACAGACACTACAGAAATACCTTATAAACAATCATTCAAAGCCTTTTGACAGCCATAATAAATATTTTATAGAACCACTATTTGGCATTACATGTTGTTTTAAATTTGAACTTTTTATTGTCTCTTTAGTACCATCACCATCAGAAGTATGCCATATTTTCTGGTCTCCAGGGGCCTTAATTCTCAATCATTTAACAGAAGCTGATGTAGCATTGTTTAGGTGGTGTTTATCACCTTATAACAATCAGCTCTTGAGGTTCAGATAATGGTTCATCTATTTTGTCCTTCTTGATTTGAAAGAAGGTACTGTTGCTAATATCTGTATAAAGTTTTCATTTATTTCAAATTAAAGAGAGAACATTCCTCCAAGGTCGATAGCATTACAGATCCTCGTAGCCAAACTAGCTCCATTATTTGTATCAGTAGTGTATAATGCAAAGCTAAAATAAGGTTTTATGCAAAGTTGTAGTGAACAATTTGGTTCTTGTTTGTGGTTATCTCAAGCCGGCTGTCCAAATCTCAAGAAACAATAAAGGACATCGGGTAAATGCCTGTTATATTTTTCAGAAAAAGAAACAGAAGTCTTCTGTCTCTCTTTAGCAGATTGCTTTGTGATTTTTGCTCGATGGTCCGTAGCAATATCAAATATGTTCTTCTTCCTTGTCCCTCGCAGCTGGAGTTTCCATTTACTCACCCTTCCTGGAAGCAATATCCTTTTAATTACCAAGTGTGTGCCAAAGCAGTGATAAAGAGAACCCACAATCTTTTGGAAGATGTGCAAAATAGATGTGCAAAATTCCTTCCAGTTGCTTTCTCTGTGTCAGCATTTTTGTAACTCCCAACATTTTGTTATATCCCTATGTTACTAAGATAAATGACACAGAAGCTGCAACCGTAAGCTTGACTGTAAAAAGAAATATGGTAAATTTCTATGTATCTTTTGTAAGATTGAAGGTATGACGCAAGGATTGGCATGTGATTGAATCAGAGGGCAGCCTTGCCAGTGTATTTTATTTGCAATGTCCAGCCCATTAAGGACACGAAAAATATTGGAAACTTAGGAATGAAAAGAAAGATAGGCAAGTGTTATTTTAGTAAATTAATTAAAGGGAGATTAGGAAGATTTTAGAAATCTGGACCAAGAGACCGTATCACTAAAGGAGAAACACAGTGAATTATAAATGTAAACTTTCGACTATCTGCAGTGTTTGATTATAAATACCACAGGAGGAAAGATTGATAAGCATCCTCTGCAAGCTCAGAGAAGTATCTGAAACTGTATTGATCAATGCTGAACTAAGTACTGAGTTGTTGGTAAATGGCTCCCTTATCTCATACTAATCACGGGCTATAATGAGAGAGTAAAAAGAGGACAAGGGACAAAACCCACAAAGCTGTGAGCTTTCCCAAGGAGAAGTTCCATTATGATGCAAGGAATGTTAGCTCTATGTATGCACAGAAACATGAAAAAAATTATTCCCTTTTTAAAATAATGTCTGTTATATGATCTGAGTAAAAACCCCATGAAGACTGATGACAGTAACACTTTACATGGTTCTGCACTAATAACTAAAAACTAGTAACACTATAATCTGTGGCCTAGTCTTTTTTAGCACAGATATTATTATTATTACATTGCCACCACTCAGTCAGTGCAGGCAAAAATTTGCAGGTAAATAATTAGGGATGCAAGCTGTTTAAGCTGAATAAAAATGAACAACCAAGAAATTTTCTCCTTTTATCTGAATGTGACACAAGCCAAAGACTTCCCTCAACGTAAGTGTAGCAGTCAGTATGTCAGGAATCCCACCTCCTTCACATGCAAAACTCTCCTCGCACAATTACAACAAACACGTGTCTTAACACATAGTCCAGGTGCTAAATTTTCAAAAGCGATTTGTGGTACAGATAAATTCTGATATCGGTAACTTTCTGCGTTCTTTGTGAGATCCCATTCAGAAATTCAGTCACAGGAAACTGGATGGAAGATTACAGGGTAGGAATATGTGGAAGTATTTTTAACATTTGATATTTGATATTAAATTTTTAAGCATGGTGGACTGACATGTCCATTGACATGTTCCACAGCCATTTTATTGCTTATTTCAAAGTGGAGATATTTTTATTCACTGGTGTTTATACCTTCACAGCAAATCCAATTGCAGGCATAGCAGGCAAGTGCTCCAAGGGTTCCAGTTTATAAAATTAATCCCTCTTATTCTATATTTTATTCTATATAATTAGATTAATTTAGATTTAAAATCATTGCCAAAAAAAGTACATGAATATTTTATCCAACTATTTTTTGTGGCCACTCATAATCAATAAAAGTGTAAAACTTAGAAAAGATAAAGAATACATAGAAAGACAATCAGGTTAATTAGATTTGTCCTTCCAAACAGTCATAGGTAAAGTCCATCCATTTAAATCTGATTTAATTGTGTGCTGAAGTGGTGTGAAATTAAATGAAATCAAGCTGTCCATATCCCAGAAAATGTTCTTACTGAGGTATAAAAATCCTCAAGGATACCAATTAGTCAGGTAGTCTACTGATAAGGATCAGTTTTTCGCTCAGTCATTTATATATTGACCACAGTGACCGGTAATTGAAGCGTATTATTTGAAGCTCATAACTTTTTATTGAATTCAGCTTCCCGTGCTGTGACTTTTGCAGAAATTACCTATCTTATATTTCTTCTTTAGCAACATTTTCTTGCTTATCTACAGCCAGTACTAATTACCTAATTAGGAAGGTAAAATACTGGGGGATTAGGGTTCAAGAGTGTGGTGATTTGAACAACCACCAGAAAATTAGAACTCCGAATAAGTCACTCCCCTTTTGTTTTTCCTCCCCCTAGCACCTCCAGTAATGAAGGGGCAATATGAAGAAATATAACTAAAAATAACAATTTACTAAAGTAAATAACAGTAACTACTATGACAGACAGTTCCACCTCTGGTGCTTAAAGAGACTGTCCATCAAAAATGACATCTGGAATAGAATACATACTTGGTCATACCCAACTAATGCTAGACTTCACCTTCTTTCCCTATAACTAGGACATTATCCACCCCTTATTCCGTACCATCTACATCATGCCCAGATTTACACCTTCCAACTATATACATACATACGCACACATATAACCACACAAACAAAGGTATTATTTCAGTAGTCACTGACTGTCCCCCTAAGATGCTTGCTGACTAATCCAAACTGTCTTTCCTAACATATTTCTCATATGCACCATGAGGACTTTATCTGTGGAATATGATATATCCGCTCAAAAAATACCATGCTCTCTGGCCCAGTGTCTATAAGGATATTTTTGAAATCGGTCCTATTGTCCAACTCAATTCCTTCTGGGGTGCCATGTCACCACAAAACTTGCTTTTCAAGGGCCATAAAGGAGTTCCAGGTAGTGACTTGAGGCACAGGATGTGTCTCCAGCCATCCAGTGGTTGTTTCCATCATTGTAAGCACATAGCACTTGCCTTGGCAGGCTTGCAGGGGTGTGATGTCAGGCCTTCCCATGTTTATATTTATATTTATATTATTTATATTTATGTTTATGTTTATAGCATCATCCACCATACCACAGGGGCTTTACCTGCTTGGCCTGCTTGATTGTAGTGCATGCTTCACAGTTAACCTGGGAGACAACGTCATTGGTTAAATCCACCCCTCAATCATTAGCCCATCTGTATCTTGCATCTCTTTCCTGATGACGTGAGTTGTCCTGGGTCCATTCAGACAGAAATAATTCTCCTTTGTGTTGCCAGTCTAGATCTACCTAAAACACTTTAATTTTGGCAGCTGGATTAATCTGTCTGTTGTTGTGATGCTCCTCATTAGCCCAACTCTCGGGTACATGTGCATCTACATGCCATACTTTCACACTCAACTTCTCTACCCAGTCAGCAATGTCTTGCCACAATTCTGCAGCCCAGATGGGTTTCCCTCTTCACTGCCAGCTGGTCTTTTTCCATTGTTCCAGCCACACCCACAGTGTTTGCTACCAACCACGAGTCAGTGTAGAGATAGAGTGGTGGCCATTTCTCTTGTTTGGCTGGATGGCTTTAATCTCTGCAACCTGACTTGATCCACCTTGTCCCTCAACAGTTTCTGTGACTCACCGCTTGGGACTCCTTACGGCAGTTTTCCAATTTTGATTTGTCCCTACGGTGTGTCAGGAACCATCAGTGAAGAAAGTGTGTCGCCTTTCATTTTCTGGTAGCTGATTATACAGTGGGGCCTCCTTAGCATATGTCACCTGGTCCTCTTCCTCTTTTGATGGTAGTCCGAAATCTTCACCTTCAGGACAGTTCATGATGATCTCCAAGATCCCTGGGCAATTTGGGTTTCCTCTTTGAGCTCACTGTGTGATCAGAGGGATCCACCCACTCCACATGGCATCAGTGGCATGATGTGTGGAAGGAACTTTTCCTTTAAACTTCCAGCCCAGCACTTCGAGTCAGGGTGCTTAAGTGCCAATCACTTCTGAGGCAGCTTGAATCCCCTCATAAACTGCTAAGATGTCTTTTTCAGTTGGGCTGTAGCTGGCCTCAGATCCTTTGTATCCCCAGCTCCAGAACCCCAGAGGTCATCCGTGGGCCTCCAGGTACTTTTTGCCAGTCTCCAGGAAGGGCCATTCTCCCTGGCTGCAGTGTAGAGCACATTCTTCACATCCTGCCCTGTCCTGACTGACCCAAGGGATACTGCATGGGCAGTCTCCTGTTTAATCTGTTCAAAGGCTTGTTGTTGTTCAGGGCCCCACTTGAAATTATTTTTCTTCCATGTCACAAGGTAGAGAGGGCTTACAGGCTGCCTGTACTCTGGGATATGCATCTTCCAAAAGCCCACAGCACTCAGAAAAGCCTATGTTTCTTTCTTGCTGATCGGTGGAGACATAGCTGCTATTTTGTTAACCCCTTCCATTGGGATCATCCTGCCATCCTGCCACTTCACTCCTAGGAACTGAATTTCCTGAGCAGATCCCTTGACCTTACTTTGTTTAATGGCAAAACAGCTCTTAGAAGAATATGGATTATCTTCTCTCCTTTCTCAAAATCTTCCTCTGTCATGTTCCCCTATATGATGACATCATCAATGTACCGTAGATGTTCTGGTGCCTCACCCTTTTCCAGTGCAGCCTGGATCAGTCCATGGCAAATGGTGGGGCTATGTTTCCATCTCTGGGGCTCCAACCTGTAGTCGGGGTCCCAGGGCTGCTGCATCTCTCTAGCACTGTTTCTATCCTGCAGCTTTTCAAGAGGCTTGTCCATCCCCCTCTGCATCTCAGGCAAGGAAAGACAGTTCCACATCCAGTGCTTAGGTAGACAGTCTGTCAAAAATGACATATGGGATAGAAAACATAATTGTCACACCCACCTAATGCTAACCTCACCTCCTTTCCCTGTACCTAGGAAAAAGAGCTATCTTGCATTTACATGAAGGAAATTGCAAGCAATCTAGAGAGCATCACAAGTAAAATGAACAGTTAAACACAGAGCAAGACTGTTGACAAGCATGACAGCTTCTGAAATTTAATAGTCAACTTATTATCAGTCAGTGACTTGGAAGAGAAATACAGGGAACAGAGGGCATATCTGTAGAAAACTGTACCTACTCTTAGCTCTTTCACTAAGGTTTAGTGAGACTTTCACATTTCTTCTTGCTGATAGAAATTTTGATGAGTGGCACAGTTCTGAAAAGTAACCAAATTTTCCTAATCAGAAGACAAAACTGAGATTAAAAAAAAAAATCTTTAAGTTTGCTTTACATTACACTTTGTCAAAGACCACTAGAAATAGTTCTTGTCTGGCACCTTTGTTTTAATCTTCGTGGATGACATTAGAGAGAGCATTTTTATTAAAAACCTTGAAATATTAAAAAATATGGCAAGCTTGTTACACGATCCCTTCAGAGTCTTTTGTCTGCAGCAAGAAACAACATGCAGATCTGAAGTTCAAAGTAATTCTGACAGGAGCTGGAAAAAAGTTCTGAAAGTTCACCTGACACAACAAAATTCAAGGACTGCATGGATACTATCCCAGGAAAGATGCTTAAAGGGAAAGAAATCCAGCCAGTGTTCAGTACAATTCCTCTGACAGCCCACTGTGGAGGCAGAAGCTATGAGAAAATATCCTTGGCAGGTAAATTCATGATGAGTGAGGTAGGAAACATGGGAAGATGTTTGGCCACTAAGAGTCATTCACGCTAAGGATTTTAAGCAGCATTCTAGCATTAAGACTGTCAGAGCAGACCTAGGTGAAGCTGAAGGTACAGGACTACCAAAGCATGGATATGAGCTGCCAGAATGATAGGCAATGTGAGGAATAAACTTGATCCTCTGAGCAATAAGAAGAAATAGAGAAATATTATTGCCATTTTATGTGGCACAGATGAAACCTCTAGAACACACTGCACAGTTCTTGTGACATAAGTTGAAAAATAAGGAAATTACACAGGTTAGTTCTTCAGAGAAACTGCAAATTTTATGAGAGGACAGTAGAAGAGAATTGCTCTGTATTAGTTAGGTAACTACAGGACAGGCATGCAATTATTTAGGTTGTAGTTGATATACAAATAAATGGGTATAAATTGCTAATCATGTATTTAAAGTAGAAACAAGAAGAATCTGTAAGAGTCTTCCAGTGAAAACAGTGGAATTAAAACAACTGTATACTCTTAAAATGGATTTTAGTAAGTTTATACAGCTTGACAAACCAGATGGCTCCTTCTGTGATTTTAAGGAGAAAGTGTCTTTGAACCATCCTTGAAGGCTTTGAGTTAATTGTATCCATTTTTGGGAAGCATGAAACAGCATCAGACATGATTGTTTCTCCTGGGTTTTTTTAAAGGACACTATGAACATACCCAGAAAATGAAGAATATTTCACTGATTAGTGCATCCTTTGAGATCTGCTGCTGATAGTGCTGATTAAAAAAATGATCTAAATAATTATTAATTTTTCATAGCAAAATGTTTCTCTATCATGCATCTTTATTATTTTGTGATTTTTTTTTAACAATCTCCCTAAAAATTTGTCCCCCACATTCAAGTTGGAAAAAAAATCCTCTTAGCAGCATCTAGAAAACAAGTCACAAGGCAGGCAAAAGGTCTGTCAGTGCTGTCTACAAGCACAAGGTAAATTTTGTCTGAATTTCCAAACACCAATCTCTTGAACTTCATTGAATTTCCAATCTTTGGCCTCCTTTTGGACCTATTTTGGGCACCATCCATGCCAACAAAGACAGAACCTTGTTCATCAGCCATAATCCCAAGATCTTTTCCTCGGTACCCTACTGATGCTTTGAACCTAAGGTACACCTGGGGTAACAGCCTGAAATATAAACAGAGAGCAGGTCACATCCACTCAATTAACATGGTGGAGTTGTCCCTGACCCAGATAAGGATGTTGTCAGAACTGTAGAGTTCAGAACATGGTAACCATAAAAGGTCTGACTGCCCAAATGAATTACAGTCCCTCATAAAACCTGTTTCCTCAATATTTTCCAGGGTATCTGCTTTTACAAAGACCTCCGCTCAAGATAAAAAAATTAAAGATGTTTTTCCAGGGCAAATATGAATATTGATAACATTTGCTAGCCTAATGATCTCACTATCCCATGGTGGCAGTGTACACTTCTAACTATTACATCTGATCTGTTTTTTACAACAGTTTTAAACCAGAGGTGCCTCAGGCATAAACCATAATATTCAATAGTTTTCACCTGAGAGCATCAGCTCATACAATAAAATAAAACTTCTGTCAATCAATTATTTATTAGTCTTGGCTTATAATGATAAGCATATGCTTATCAGAGGATTTATTGCTTAGCAAAAGAAATGGAAAATAATAATTCAAAAGTAAAACCTGGATGAGTCACAAAAGAATATAAATAAAAACATGTAGATCTGTGACTTCTGTTAATTGTTAAATTTATGAGTGAATTGTCAGATTTCTATTCCTAAAGTATTTTTACCTTTAATTAGAATATAAAGTTGTCTTGTGATACATGAAAAAAAATCAGCATAAGAAAATAAATCGGTTTTTGTCCTGTTTTGCTTGTCAAATACATGCTCATCCTGAGGTCACAAATGTCTTTTATATCCTCTTATTGGGGGGACATAAATAAGGGGGATTCTGTGTACCAGTGCATGGCCTAGAGAAGAGATGATATGCTGCAAAACTAATAAAAATGAGAATGGACGACCAAATAGTAGCTAAAGGGAAAGGCATGGTTAGTAGTCAAATATATTATGTTATGCCAAAAAAAATAAGCTGTGGTTTCTCATCTCTTCTGAAGAATGCCATGTCTTGCTCAGTAAGGGGTAGCAGGGCCAGGAGACACGTCTGTTTTCATTATGCCCCTGTCAGTGCTGGAAAACCTCACAGTTGATTCTGTTGTGATAAGGACATCATATCAGATGGAACTCAAGTCTTCCTCTCACTAAACCCTAGTGAATGAACAGTTTGGGCAGCATAACCTCAGTGACATAGTAAATCAGTAGTAAACTTATTTCTGAAATATATTTTGTAATTCTAGAATTAATAAGAATTCTTACACAGTAAATGGATGATGAACTTGGGTGAATTTCCTATTTCTGCAGTTTTCACAGGGTTCAGTTTAATTTAAAGCATTATGATCTGAGAGTTTGTATTCTGTGTGTACTGGAAAAGTAATTTCCTACCATGCCTTTCAAGTAAGTTCATTTATTTTAATCCAGATTTCTAATTATCCAGAACCTGGACTGTGTCTACTCATGGTTTTTGAAAACTAAATAGACCAGTACATTTGTACTTTCTCAATAAACACTTAGAGGTGTGCTTGCATTGGTTGATATGACCCCACTTATTTCAGTCAGTGCCTCAGACTGCAGAAGCCCAAAAAGGAAAAAAAAAAAAACACCCCAAGATTTCTTTTGTTCTGAGCAAGTGCAGCATTCAGCAAAGCCTCATTTGAGGCCTTTAGAGGTGGTGATACTAAAAACAGTAAAGCACAGAATGATGATGACCACAAAACAGTACGTTCATCATTTATTGTATAATTATCTCATAAAATTTCATTGGAGATCCTTGCACTAAGATTCTTGTTTAAAGTATAAACCAATCTATTACTGCTAAAAAGGTCACTAGAAATGAATAGTGAATAATATTTATGACAAGAAGGATAGTTAGGAAAAGTATTTAATATATTGAAGGACTTTTTCAGTGGTGTTGGCATCCTAGTATTTCTGGCATCTGCAGATGTAGAATTGCATGATATCTTGAAGGAATGGTATTTCTCAAAGAACAGTGAAGTTTACTAGGAACCAGAAATAGTGTGGGGGGATTTCTTCTTAAACTCTTAAGAGAACTTTCATTCTATTTATCTATTCTTTTGAAAATGGAACACTCATGCCATCTAATCATGACTTCCTCAGATTCTGCAAGACCAATAAAAGGGGCACATTGATACCCAGTGAATAGAAATACAGTATTGCATTCTGGATTTGATCTGTTCTGTGCATTCTTTATATTCAACCCATAATATTCAAAGATTGTCTTCATGAACCTAGCTTGTTCAGTTGCTAGTCATCTGATTTTGTTTTGCTCTGGAGAGCAGTGTGAATAGTTTTTCTTCCTACTGGAGTATTAAGTGATCTAGTTTGAGAAATACTTTAAACGATGTCTACCATATGTATTAGTTATACACGAATAGAGATAGTGTTTAAATTTCTATCAGTTGCTAAAAGCTTTTTCAGTAATGCTGTCAGCAGGAATCCATTTGAGTAAAGGCATTGATATCGGTTACCAAAATAGAGCTTTATTTTATGAAGAATAAACTTCCTAAGGCTAACACCAAACAGGAGACTTGGGTTTAATCTTTTGTGGGATCTCTCCTCTAGAGATCTACTGTGATATCTTGTTTTAAAACCAAAAGTTAAAATCAGTTTAGTGGTTTCATGCTTTTTCCTTGTAGATACTTTTTTTAGGTAACAAAGTCTCCACACAATTCAGTGTGTTTATCAATCTAAAAGTAAAAGCAGCTAGAAAGGCAAATATTTTTTCTAAGTGAAATGGAGTTTGAGTTATAGTTTAAACTACCACAAGAACCCATGTATGACGAGGCTTAATTTCACATGTTTTGTGCTACTGACTTAAATCATTAGGTGAGCATAAATGACAGAACCCCTGTGTCTTAGTATAATAACTGTTAATGAGGCTACTGAAGGACATCCTGACAAAATGTGATGGCAAACTTGATTTAAAGACCTATCTGCCAAGACACTTTTCCTACATATTTCAGGAAGTCATGGACTCCTGGCCTCTCTCTGCAATCCATCTTACACAGTCATCTGGCAGTCCCTAGATAAGGTGATGTTAAAGATATTAGGTGTTGGACCAGCATAGAAAGTATAGATATGAAAGATAAAGATTCATGTGATGAATCCACAGCACCATTTCTCATTTCACCAGATATCCAGGGTAGTCAAGGTGATGCTAAGGGGATTTAAACTGTTTAATAGAAACGATTCAGAAAGTGAATTTGAGCAGTTGTGACAGATTGTCCACACTGCCAGCTCCTCCTTCTGTCTTTGTTCTGCTTTAGGTTACTCCCATTAATTTTCTCTGAAGTAAATCTGTAAAGGAGCCAAAAACCAGTGTGGACACAAGTTGTTTGGTCATTTGGAGTTGGTCATACTGCCTAGTTCTTTTTGCTTTATCAGTATAGATTACCTAGCTTGTGAGTTGTCACTGAGACACTGATACACAGGCACCTTCTGATTCATCCTGGGCAAATATGGCTCTTGCCCATTACTGAAACTAAGAAGCCATAGAGATAACACAAGTCCTGTACTCTGACCCTTTTTCTCCATGTCCTTGTCATGCACTAGGCTCAGAGTGGCTTTACTGATGGAACATTTTAAATGGGGAAATCAACGCTATCAACTCTATGCAGTTCCTGTTGGTTTTGAAAGAAACTTCCCCCCATAAGGGAAATTTCTTTCTTAAGATCCAAATTGATCTTGATAGGTTAATGATTACTGTACTAATGAAAGACATTTCTGTTGCAAGACATCTTTTTACAAAAGCTATAACCAAATGAAAACTTATTCATACCTAAACTCTGATTCCATCAGAATGGAATCAGTTTCTCCTGGATGTTTGACTGCATTGCAGGAAATTTGGTCACAGGCTTTTACCGAATAACCTTTCAAGATCCTCTCTAAATGAAACAGTCAGGTAAGAAGAACTTAATTCTTCTTTCAGATGTTTATAAAAGATACTATGATAAAATGACTGTCAACAGACTTAAATAAAATTGGCCAAGGTCTGTGTTCTTGGTGTATGGATAAAATATACAACCCCAGCCTTTACACCCTGCCAGGACTACTTATTGGGAACAGTCCCAGGTATATATTTTCCCAAAAAATAATGTTCATCCCTGGGAATAGGCCAAAAACCTGCCAATGAGCACTACAACAATTGAACGGGTATGGACAAACATACTTATATATAAAAATTATTCAAAATATTACTCAAAACCAAATAAAATCACAGGCAATTACAGTGTTTCATCTGTACTCCTTACCATCAGTCTGGCTATCGGCATACACAAAGACCAGCCATATCCTGCCATCAAGCTGTCCACAAGCTCTTTTCACCAGAGAAAAACAGACATATGATCAGATATATTTTCCTGAGATGCTGCACAGTACACAGCCACGTAATTGCATTATACCACTGGTCCTGACTATAAGCAATGAGCCTGGCAAGGCAGGGTTCTAGGCTAACTGTCCTAATGGGCCATTTCAGTTGTTTGTTTTCAATAAAAAAAACCCTTCTGCATTGTATACCAAGATTTAGGGTCCTTAGAGAACGTTGTTAAGCTCGATATATTTGTAGTCTGTTCTAGTAGCAGCAGACTTAATGCAATACAACAAAATTTGAAAGAAAGGGAGGATATTTCAGTCTTGTATTCCAAATATTTGCATAGTTTCATTCAAAATGTCTGTCTATAACACATTGCTGAATGTGGTTGAGACAAATTATGTGATTGGCACACATTTTAATAAAAAGTATGTGTGGTTCACCTTTTCCATTTATTGTTGGTATATTGATAATGACTGAGTACAAAGGAGTTTCTTTTGTGGATTTTTAAGTGAATATTAGCCTGCAAACTGGGAAGTATTCAGTCTTGTAAATAATGTCTGTCTCTGCACAAAGGGTGCTACAGAAGACCAGTGACTAGATTATCAGCTTTAACTGCTTCTAGTAGAGTCCCTGAAAACAGCCTGAGATGAAATTAGGGGAAGGAACCTGCAGGTGAGAGACTGTGATACAACACATACGGTGGAGGTGTGCAGCAGGTCTGCTCTGTGCTCCAGCACCAGACCATGCTTCTTGAGAAATTAAGGTGGTAGCGAACAAACTTAGTTTGTAAGTGGCAGTAGCGGCTAACCAGAAGGTACACACCAAGAGAGCAAAAGTACTGAAATGCCTATAAACAGATTTATATACCTGTGGAGAAAATGCAGTTATCTGTGTACTTTAAGTACTTCAGCAGATTTTGTGGAGGGCAACACATGTTCTGGGTCACAGAGGGGAAACTGCTGTCGTGTTTCTCTCTCCTTTACTATGACCCATGGTGCTTATGAATCAGAAAAGGGTCTTGAGGATTGCTCTCCTGCCTAAGGGCATGTCTGTCTACACAGCTCAGTACAGTGCCATTAAAGGTACCTGTAAAAAAGATAATTCAAATTAGAAGTTTTAAAGCTCTCTGAGGAGACTAAATTACGTGAAATGAAATGTGATCATTTACAGCTAACTTGGATGACTCCATACAGTATCTGTGTAACTTAAGAGTCACTGAATGCAGGCCGCAGCACCAGAGCAGCAAAACTGGGGGTCTTCCCTGCCAAGAAAAAAGGCTGTAGGAGCAGCACAAAGTGCCGCTCCAGAGAGACTAAACACTACAGACATAATGGAGTGCCTGGATGGTCACATCAGGAAGTTGCATGAAGCTCAGTAAAGCCTTCATAGGGGAAAAGCAACCTCAAAAAATGAGCACACACTTTTGTGCCTCCAGAGTAGGCTTACCTAATGAGTGTTTAATATGATGATAGAACACATTTAATGTATTTTACATGTTAAATTGAATAATGGTTTGTTTGTTCAGAATACTGTGCCTTCACGTATTACTGGCTGGCCTTGTAATCTGTTGTGATAGAACAAGATATTTAAAAGAAGGACAGATACTCTTTTACCTTTCCCATTTCTGAAAACCTCATCCAAGTGTCTTCTGATGTACTGTGCTTCCTGCTGCTCTTGCACAGGGCAGAAACTTCCATTTTACTGATTTTCCCTGCAAACGCCATGCAAACTGAGCATCCCACCATAGACATATGAAGAACGCACTCATTTTAGCAATGAATGCTGCTGTGCTGGATAAACTGGGTACATTTCTCAAAGTTTTTTCCTCTATGATGTCCCTTTTTGGTTCTCTACGTGTTGCTTGATAAATCAGGCTGAAAAGCAAGCTCTCTCTGGGTAAATACCTAGGGGAAGGAAAAGGCCAGGCAGAAAAGATGGGCTTCTTTCCCCTAGGTTATCTGCAGAGTCCTCAGAGATTAAACTGCCGCTGTCGGCTGCCTGTGTTTTGAAAACCAGTAGTAAATTAAGGTGGTGGTTGAAAGGGACGTGGTGAGAGCTCGCGGCCGGGTGACTGCGCTGCCGACCCGCCTCTCCTCCCTCGCTGAGCCCTTTGGCAGCTCCGTGGCAGCTCTCCGCCGTTCGACTCCGAAACACACACACACCCGCACACCCCCACGACCGGGCGGCCGCAGCAGCGGGGCCGGCAGCGACGACGGGCGGGGGATGCGCGGCCCCTCCGCGCCTCGGAGCTCCGCGGGGTTCGAGGTCCCGGCCCCCCAGCAGCGCGTCGCGCCTCTTGGTGCGCGCTGGAAGGTCCCCGCACCGCGGGCAGAGCCAGCGGTGGCCCGGGAGGGCTCGGTGCCCCCGGAGGTCTCGGTGCCGGCAGCATCTCGCACAGCCCCGCGCTTGCGGGAAATCCGTGAGCACTGCAGGGCCGTGGCGTTCCTCCGTGCCCGACTCGGGGATACACCGAGGTACACGCAGTGAGGAAGGTTCTGAGATAAATGTTGATGGGGCTCTCCAGAAAGAGCGCGAAAAATAGAGGAAAGGAAAAGAAGGAAAAGAAGGAAAGGAAGGAAAGGAAGGAAAAGAAGGAAAGGCTTCTTTGTCTAGAATGTGTAACTTCCATAAGTACCCTCTACTATCTGTCGTTCCTATCTGTATGTACAACAACACAGATCAAATAAACAACATCCCCTCTATTTTATGTTACAAGTCAATCTGGCTGTAGATCAATTAAAATGACATTTTTCCCATGCAAAAAAATAAAAAATTGATAAGAGGGAAGGGAGGGAAGGAGGGAGAAATGTGGCTGCGCCAAGCGCGTTCCGGCTGTCAGCCACCAGAGGGCATTCTAACCGCTCTGTTCTCCCGTGTAATTGATGGAGGCAGCAGCGAGAGATAATTAGTTTCATGTATATAATATTTGATCATGAAAATATTCTTTGCCTTATCCTAGTGTAGGGGACCGATAATATATGTTAAAATAGTTAATTTTTTATTATGTCTTCGAATTGTTTTACCCGTCCTAACCCCCAAATTATTGTAGCATCAACTGAAAATGTAGGCAATGTAAGCAATGTTAAATCTAATTTTTCTGTGCAAAACCTAATTAGCCATTTTAAAAAAGGTTAACGCCAGCGCCTCAGACGGTTTTTGTTTAATAATCCTATTACTGATGGCTCATCATGTATAAAATGGTGCGGGTAGGATGCAAAATTTCCACTTGTTTATAAGTGTATCTGGGAGAAATGTATAAAATAATCTACAGCACAGGAGGCAGGTCAGTGTGGAAGGGAAGGCGCTCGCCTAAAACGTAAGTAAGGCACCTTTCGCTCAGCTCTTATTGCCATTGCCTTTGCAGAATCGAAATATTATGTCTGGCTACAAATTTGTTACCAAATATACGCAACCTTTTATCCCACATTTGTATTCTAAAGAAAATCTTGCTTGATTTTTTTTTTTCTCCCCCCACCCCCAGTCGCTGTGCAAGCTTTTTTTTTTTTTTTTCTCCTTTGGAGAATAGATGACTTGGAGGACCCTGGTTAGCTCTTGCTGTTTAGGGGGGTATCTGTCCTGGAGGGCTCTCCACGAGAAAAGCAATGCTTTCAGGTCGGCCACTGCAGGCTCTTGCCAAAAAAAAAAAGAAGCGTGGGGCTGAGATTTCACTACCTGCCGGGAACCGGAGCCTTTCCGTCCCTTCGACCTGTGCCGTCTCACCGGCTCCCCTGCAAAGGCTCACCCCAGCCTTTTCGCATCACAGCCCCGAAATCCTGAACTCTGCTGGGTGGAAGTAAAGAGCTTTATGCAATGTATCCGACCTTTTTCTATTTCTGTTGGTATGTAATTATCCTTCAGTGTCCTGAGACATAATGGTGTAAGAGAAGAGAGCTTATACAAGAAAAGGCAAAACTCAAAAATGATCAGGCAATGGTTTTGCAGCGATGTATCCCTGACGAGTGACGAGAAATAATGCTGTACTTGAAGGAGAAAATGGGCTCAAGGCTTAGCGAATAGATCTCTGAGGGATATGGGACTGATCCCGCTCCACGGACCTTGAAGTCGTTTCTTGATAACAATTTCTAATCGCTTACAGATTACTTTAAAAATATTTAAAACTCAAGAGCGACAATGCGGGGGAAGTTCCTTATTTAGGAATGACAAAATACGTATTTCGGGAATGCCTGTGAGGTTTAGCTTTGGATCACTCTAGGACCGGTAGTGTCCCCGTTGCTTGCTGAGCCTCGGAGCATCTGCACTCTCGGGTGCCGAATTTATTTTACAGTCGCTTTTTCCAAAATGTAATTTAGGAGGCTCGAATCATTCTTTAGCGCCGGCGATACCCGAGTATACACACGGCATCCAACCATCCATCCATCTGAATATATATATATATGTATCACAAACTCGTATTGCTTTGCGATGTTGCTGACACAACTGGGCCCAGGACTGTGCCCCGTAGGGAGGGAAGGGGAGCCAGGGACAGCAGCTCGACGGGGGCCTGGGCAGTCGGATGGCACTCCGGCGCTACCCGCGCTGCTCCGGCGCAACTGTGGCCACCTGCAGGTTTTGCACGTCGCTCCCCACTTTGGAGGATACCCCAACTTTGACACCAAAGGCAGTCAAGCGAGCTATTCGCCTTGTGCAGCGAGATCGCAGCTGACGATCTTTGTTTTAAACCCCTGCTGATGTTCTTGCTCCCGATACTCCCACATCGGACAAAAATATCTGCATTTTCACCTAAACGCGAGCAATTACTAAGGAAACGGGCCTCTCGCTCCTTGCATTTTCCTTCTGGTCCATTTGAAAACGGATCCATCAGCGGGTACCAGGCGTTTAAGGGAGAATTTCTTAAAGGGCATGTGGGACGGCAACAAAAGGCTGCCATTCACAAGAGAAGTCAAAGGCACTAAATGGGGACATCAAAAGGAATTCGGATCCAATCGAAAAATAAAAGAATCTGATTTCTTTTCTTATCTGAAACACGCAGATGAAAAGCCCCTAAAGCAAACAGCCAAAGAAAGCGATGTTTTTAAAAACAGCAAGAAAGGGGGAGAAAGGGGGAAAAAAATAAAGAAGCAATCTCATGAATGCGTTTCTTCGGACTTTAAATGAGATGAATGACAACATAATATCAACAGCTTCTACACGACAAACCTCATTAGACTAATGTCTTTCACTGCCTCAGTTTTACGCCTTAAACTATTCCCGGACAGAGCAATGACTATTGCTACCAGTAGAATAATCCGGAACGACCCTTTCTGTAGGTGAAGAGCCGGAGGGAGCGGCAGGCAGCGCTCCGGGGCTGCGGGCAGAGGTTGCGCCGCGGGGCTCCGAGCGGCTGGCATGGGCAAGGGTGCCGGTGGGTGTGTGTGCCGCCTGTCACCCACGGCATCTCCCGCTGCTCTCCTTTACTTTTAAGCAACTAGTTTTGATTATTGTATATAATGATGTAGCGTAGAGGAGTGGACGTAGCTGCTGAAATGTAAATCTCGAAAATTTTGAGCATCTGCTCGAAATGTAAATACCCAACGGAAAAGGGAGATTTATGAGATTTATCTGTGCTCGAGCGAAATACTAATGCAAAGAGCTAGATCTTGTTGTTGAAGGAGAATGCTGGGTCTCGTCTTAGTTGTTTTTCCTCCGTTTGCCCAGGGAAAATGGGTTCCTTTCACCCCTCCTGGCCTCATGTCTCTCTATACTAAAAACCCTGCCGGAAACTTGCTGGGGTGCTTTTGGCTCTCCCTGCCCCAGCTGTCTTGAACAGAACCTGCTTCTTGTCCCTCGACGGGCAGGGAGGGACCGGGCTCACGGGCCGGGGAGTCCCGGACCGGGGAAGGGTGCCCTTCGGGCTGGGGTTCCTGGGGCAGCCGAGAGGGAAGAGGCCGGGCAGCGGCCGAGGAAAGCTTTCCGCCGCGAGGGTCCCCCCTCCCCCGTGCTCCCTGCCCGGATAAAGCCCTTCCTGACAGGGGAGGGAAGGGGCAGGCTGCAGGGCAGGGGCTTCCCTTTGGTCTCAGTGTGTGTTCTGTAATGTTGTGACAGATTATTAGTAAAGGGAGGGGTTTCACAGTTTGATGAAGATATAACACACTCTGGACTATCCATCCTCCGGATCCATTCATCAGGGGCAGGGAGATGTTTCTCTCCCCCTCAGCAATTCATCACTGCGGCTGAATCGGAAAGGCTTGTCCTTCAGCTACCCGCTACCCTGGCCGCCATCCCGACATCCCTGTTCGGTCACCTCCGGAGGGGCCGGGGCTGCCCCCCGCTCTCCTCGCCCGGGGAGGGTCTGCCGTCACCGCGGCCGCAGGACTGGAGTTCCTTGGCGGCGGAGCGCGGACACTCACGGGGGTTCTGAAGTCCTTCTCACCATCCCCGAGGGGGAGGATGTCCCTGCTGCAGGGTAGATACAACGCTTCGAAAGGAAAGCTGAGTTGCCTCGTACAGAAATCAGGAGAGATGGAAAGGGGCAAACGGATAGATAGATGGATAGATAGATAGATAGATAGATAGATAGATAGATAGATAGATAGATAGATAGATAGATAGATTAGATAGATACCAAAGGG
>JAWWEU010000125.1:50528649-50568521 GCA_035583155.1 Acropternis orthonyx
TATTATTATTATTATTATTATTATTATTATTATTATTATTATTATTATTATTATTATTATTATTATTATTATTTTGTTTAGTTGGGTTTTTTCTTTTCTTCTTCCTCTTTTTTAGATCCAGCCCCACCCAGACTTCTGGCATTTAACACATTCCTCTTCGGTAATCATTCCAGGTTTTATGACTATTAATATCAGAAGGGATCGTCGATAATGCAGCCACCTCTCTTTGTTTTAGATGTAAATGTCAGCGTTTCGGAGCCCGGTTCCCGAGAGCAGAGCCGGGCGCGGACTGAAGCGCAGCCCCGACGTAGCGGCGCATCCCGGCAGGCAGCGCACCGCCACCCAGGGATCGGGGACACAGCGGGCAAAGCACCAAGTTTGGCGATTGACGTCATCAGAATAAAAATATAAGGATGAATAACGACCAGCACCGTTTTGCTGGAGTTGATTGCTCTTTCTCTCCCCGGGGTTAAAATAATACGTTTATTTCAAAAAGGCTGGCACGGAAACCAGTGACAGCCGGCCTCTCTCTGCCTGCAGGGATGTGTACGGGGGTGTTCTTCTCTGCCTGCAGAGGAGCAGAGAGGCCAGCGCAGACCTCACCGCCCCGGCCTTTACACCTCCAGACTGTTTAATGGCCCCGGCGGGGCTGCTTAGGTGCCCCCCGAGGCCGACAGCCCAGGAGAGGTGTGAAGGGGCTCCACAAGCCACTTGCAGAAGGGGATGTCCGGCCAGACTCATGTGCGGAGAGAGTGGACAAGGCAGAGATATTCCTTTTAATTGATTCGTTGCTTTTTTGCCTTTTTCTTTGGCTTTTTCTTTTTTATTTTTTTTTCCTTCCCCTTCGCACTATCTCGGATAGAGAGGAGTGTACAGGCATTCTGGACCTATACAAACTCTCTTCAGTCCCCCTCGATAGGTTTAATGAGGCGGAACGCGATGAAGGGGTTTTGAACCGGTCTAAATGATTGATGAAGCCTGGGGCAAGGCTGAGCTTTTTCCGGATAAAGCTCCATACATCCCCTTATAATGGCTGGATAGTGGCAGGGCTGGGCTCCTTCAAAAGCCATGGCCCAAGCGCATTGAGAGGAAACAGGGAGGGAAGGTGCTCTGTTGTTACCTAATCAGCCAGTGCACTGAACCACCAGCCGCCTGAGGCAGGAGAGCACTGCCGGGGAGGTGAGGCGGGTGAAAGGGGCATTCCTCTCACACACACACGCACACACACACACTCACACTCACACACACACACCCTCACACACACATCCGAACGCACCCTCACGTCCCTGCGGAGCCCTGTCGGCCCCAGCCCACACAGCTGCTCTCCACAGGTTGATAGTCATGGGCCCATGAGTGAGGGGACATGAATCTGCCCTTAATAGCAGAGTCATCTCAGTGTGCCCCAGACAAGGGCACTGGTGATGTAAATGGTGCCCATCACAACGCAATCCATCTCTGGTGTGACAGCACACCTGTAAACACCTTCAACACCCACACGCACTCCCCAGCACACACAGAGACATGGGCATATGTGTGTAGAAGAAAAGTGAGCCAACAGCTGTGGATGCTGCAATAGTAATTAAAAAGCAGATTTAAATAAAGGATGTTAAAATACCTGTTGTCTTCAAATTCTCACATGGAAGGGTGGAAGAGTGACTACACATGTGATGTCATATTCCATGGAGCTGTGAGGTCCTCGAGGCTTCTCAGCTGAGGTGGTCACTCTTCCTTTGGCTGGGAGAAATGTAAGCCAAGTCCTGTCCCTAGGGAAGGTGAGCGTTCCAGCAGTCATCCACTGTGGCCCCAGGAGGATGGTGGTGCCAGTGGAAAGCCATTCTGGCAGGCAGGGCATAAAATTGCATCCTGATACTGACAACCAAGGAGGGAGTGACAAGTGTCCTGCTCTTATGGTGGCATGCTTAGGTTTGTGTACACCTTACTCAGGTTAAGCCCCTTTTTTCCCCCTTTTCCTTCTTATTTTTAATGGCTTCTTTGAGGTAAACTAAAACTAATGCCATGTAATGGCTAGATGGAAAAGCTCTGATTTTATAATGACTGATATGCAAACATATCCTATTGAGCATACTAGTCTACAAATAAGAGACTTATTGAGGTCTCACAGAATTAATCAATTCACTGATTAAAATGTGCAAGATGGTACTTCAAGTACATGTAGACAGGAATAGACTCTCCATATGTGCAAGTATTGTGTAAAATTAGTGGTAGGGAAAAATCTTACGTAAAAATGTATCCTCTTAGGGAGTGATCTCAACTTTTTCTATGTCTTTTCCCTTAACAAGGAAAAATATAATGTAATTGCAAGGACAAGAACACTTTGAAACCCTGCAGTTAGGATTCCTGGGATGAATAAAAAATTCCTCTACAGTATCTTGTATTTTTCAGTATGGAAAAGTTGTAGAAACAGTCTTTTCTCCTTTTATAATAGTTGAAAATGCATCATGAAAAGAGATGGTTTGAATTATTTGCCCAGAGAATTCAATACAGCAATGAGAACAGGTTGTAGAGGGGAAAGGATTACTATTCATTTTTTCACTTCATTTCTTACCACTTTGGCTTTGATCATTCACCTTTGGGACCAACACCTCGATCCCGAATCAGATAAAACTCTTACTGTAGTCAGCAAAGCGAAAATCTTGTTCACCTTATGAAATCCTACTGACTTTCAAAACGCTGTCTATACCCAGGGAGTGAGCAGATTAAAGAGAGACACAAAGTAACAACCCTCACAGATGTGAACTGCATCCTCCTCATCAGCTGCCTTGGGTTGGGAGTACTCACACCAGTAGTTAGTAGCAAAGGGTAAAAAGAAAACAAACCGCCGCCCCCCCGCCCCCCACACCTCCCCCCTCGAATAGAATAATTCCACTAACTTTATACCTTTCCTGAATGGTGGGAAGTTAAGGAAGAATAACAGAACAGTATTATTAAGAAACGTGTATGAAGGGTGAGTCATGACTATTGTTGTCTTGCAAAAGCAATAGTGCTTTGGAAAAAAATAGAAAAGGACATAAGAAATCAGTACATTAAATGAAATTATTAGTACAGTGCACTTTGTCTCTGAAAACCAAACAAAGACATTTGGAACAATGGAAAGAGAAACTGGTGGTTGTTTCTTCCTAGACAAGAATATCTATCAATCTCATTTTACCTCTGAATTATCTTGGTTTTATTATTGACAATAGCACTACAGCATATGCTATCCCACTCTACATCCGAGGATGTTATTTTGTATTCAGTTACTGGTGTCTTTCTGGACATCATAATACACACCGATTTTCACAGTTTGGCAACACTGTCAGGGTGAAAATTTCTTATCTATGCATTTTTAATGGAAAAAAGATGTGCCATGAGATAATCAATGAGTACTTTGACTTTGAAACCAGGGCTCAGTAGTATTAAACAAAGATCAGAATCCAAGTCTGACGATTACTAGTCTGATTTCTTACTACCAACCAAATCCCCACCTCCCCTCTATCCCCTCTGTCTGCTTTAGTGCTCACACTAAACTGTCTCCTCCCTCCTGGCAAGGAATACCAACATTTGTTGGATCCATGCAGAAAGAATACCCAAGTGTCCCACCCAGCTCTGTAACACCTCTCCTCTCCTGGGGTCTCCATAAAAATTGCTGCAGAGGCATTCAGAGAATGGGTTGGTCAGGTGGGTTTAATAGTAATGGGGTTACTCTCCTGACAATTTTAACTCTCAGTCCTAAAAGGAATTCTTGATTTGGTTGAATTCATCTCCTCATAGGTGGTGTCTTTGTCCTGAGCACTTTCTATTCTCTTTCAAATATGCAAGGTGGAAAAGAGAGAGGTTAAGAGAGCCCAGAAAGTTGATAGCAGTGACCATCCAGGGGGATTTCTGCCAGTAAAATGTCCATAGGAACAGAACAGTCAGAAGCACTGGATATTGCAAAGACCCCAGAGCCTCATAGTCCCCATTATTTTATGAGGTGTTCAAAAGAAGTTCAAAAGTCCACATTCCTGATACAGTAATTTGATGGGAACTGTTCATAAGTTTCCTCCTTCCACAAGGATTTGATACAGACAAAGGAAGTGTAGGCTCATTTGGTCTTTTCATTCAAAAGATGTTTCCTGTCTGATCAGTAATAAGAAAACTCCACAGTGATATGAGGTCTTTTTCAGCTTATGTCAACAGAGACTCCTTTATATGACAGTTATCTGTGTATGTGCACAGCCAGAATATTCCTCTGATAAAGTGCAGGCTCAATTAGTAAGTTGCATGTACACTGTACTTGCCTGTTTTAACAGTACCACCTGTCTGTGAACCAGTGTTAGTTTAGAAAAATCAGACCAAAGCTTCTAGTTTCCTCCAAATATAAAATTTCCTCCATCAGAATCCAACAGGCCTGATGCTCACATGGATAAATCCTGTGAGAGACATGTTTAATAACCAGCATTTTGGGAGTTGAGGTAGAAATGGCTTCCCCGAGAAAGCCAACCACGTGCCTAGCTTTTGCTATATGGAGTCAAGTAGACAATCCTCATTTTTTAGCAGATACTTATGCCCACGAGCTTTCTAAAACACAACCATCTCTCAGGGGCTTGCAGCTAGATTTTTTTTCTGATTAATGTATTTGAAAGTTCTTGTTTGAGTGGGTTCTGTGCTTCAAAATCAAACTCTTACCCATTTTGTGAGATTGCAAAGAACATATCACCCACTGTCTTGCTGTTGCTGAAACAGCTTTGTTTCAGACTGTCCTCTGGGTTCCCACGTTAGGGAACATGCCTGGGCAAACACATGCACTAACATGCAACACAGGGAGTGAGATTGCAGAAGCCTTATTTACTCAGAAAAGTTAAACAAAAAATCCCTGAGGTTTTCTGAATATTTATTCTGATAAATAAATAGAATATTTACTTAAATGCTTAAAGTTTCTGAGTTTTGTTTTTCAACAGGGAAATACTGGCCTTCCTGCTTATGGATGAAATGGTCATCAAAGACTAAAGAATATAAAATATTTACAGCTTATTACAGATATTCAAAACAAAGTAGACAAGAACTTCTGCCAGCATCTTCAAGGCTGGATACTTAAAATTAGCATACGTGTTTTGATTGTATGTGTGCATCTAAATAGAAAATGGCTGGCAGTCAGAGATGCTGGGCTGTCCCTATTCAGCACCTTATTATGATCGTATTTTCTCTGTGGAGTAAACGCTTTATATTTTAATAGAATTCCCATTTTGTTTAGGATATTTTCTTTGCGAACAGAGTCTCTGCTCATCCGGCACTACCATACGTAGGCATTTGAAAGCTTCTCAGCCCTTTAGATTGCTCCAACAACAGCAGCACAGGCAGTGAAATGAGCAACAAAGATGTGCGGTGCTGTGACCCCACTGGCGTCTGGCAGAGGCTCCTCCCGTCAGTGGTCAGTTGTAACAGAAGAACAAAGTGCTGAAGCTGCCTGCGGCTCCATTCAGCCCCGCGGTTGCCCAGGCAGGCGGGCCGGCAGGCCAGCAGCCAGAAGCCAGCAGGCAAAATTTAACAGCCACGCTTCAAAACACTGGTAACAGCCATCAATGGATCCATAACTCTCAGCTCTCTAGATATGGGGTCATCTTTCAATACTACCCCACTGTCATATACAACGTTTGTCTTGTCCTGCATTCAACTAATTGTGTCAATCTACAGGGTGATTCTATAATACACAAATACAATAGCACAATGAAAGCAATAATCTCCTACCCAGTCTCTTTATTTAAGTGCTATTACAAAGTTTCCTGCAGCAAAGAGAAGCTGGGAGGCTGCAGCCTATTCCAGCCATGCAACAGCTATCCAGAAGAAAGAATGTGGTGACTTTAATAAGTTACATGTTTCTGTGACTTTTTCACTTTTCCAACCTGACAACACTACCAAGTGGTATGGAGGGGGTCAGTGACGTGACTTCATTAATATTTAAAAATTTGTAGAACAAAAAGAAGCAGAAATCCTAATTAAAAAAAAAAATTGTGATTCTTATGTGATTATTTTTTATTCTGACATTTTTTAAGAGAATACTCACAATTTATATTTATTGTGAGTAAAATGCAAATACAAGACATACAAAATAGCTCAAAGCTTTCTCTGTTTAATGGGTTTGTGGCTCTAGTTTTTGAAGTCCTACTATCATTATGTATCTTTAACATAAATAACTTCCATAGTAGCGAAATTACTCCTTCTTAGTTCAAAATTCTGTCCAGAGAATTACAATAAAGTACCAAATATTGCTGTTCTCAGCATCACTGCATTAATTGCACAAATGACCACTTTTGGCTAATGTTCATAAGACTCATAATCAATCAGGTTTTGTTCTTCCTCTGTTATCATCCCAACACACTGCCAATTTCCCTTTAAAAAGACTCACACCTCTTGGGCCAAACCATAAATAGATGTTTCAGGAGTGCTCAGGAGTGGGGCTGAAATCAAGCTGGCCTCCTGATCTTTGCAGATACATGCAGGTCACTAAGATCTAGCTAGTGACTGTAAAATCCTTGTAGATACTACTATGACTTATTTTTGTGTTTATTACAGCATGCGATGGACCTGTTAGCAGAGATGAAGCTCTTTCTGCTTGGGTTCTGTCCCAAGGCAGACGGAGATAACCAGCCTGAGATCACTGAATTGTCTGTCCCAAATACTGTCCAGTCATATCCAACTTCCACTGAGAGACTGAATACAGAGTGAAAAGCCAGATGGGGAGAAGTCTTCTCATATATCTGAAGATGACTTGATGAAGAAACAAAAGACACATATATAGCAGGAAGCTGGATATATCACAGAACATACTAAATATTCCAGGATGGAAAGTTTTCTGATCAGCATATATTTGACTAATATTGTGAAAAATATCCTTTGACGAATTCTTAAAATAATCCTGTGACTAGAAAAAAATCCTTTCATTCTGATAAATAGGAAAATTCCTCTAATTATTTTTAAGAAGTAATGAAAAAGCAAAGGAATGGGTCAAAATGACAAACATGTCTTCAATAATGCATCACCACAATGATTTACAATATTGAGGGGAAGAAGAATGAATATGTTAGCACATGCCATTCTCTATATTCTATAGATAACAAAAAGCATAAATAAGTTGTGGCACCAAAGCCATTCACAGTCACAGAATCACAGAACCATGGAATCAATGGTTTGGGTTTGAAGGGACCTTAAAGATCACATTGTTCCAATCTCCTTGCCATGGGCAGGAACACCTCCCACTAGACCAGGTTGCTCACAGTTCCATCCCACCTGTCCTTGAAGACTTCCAGGCAGTCAGACAGTGCTCTATACATCTTCTGAAGGCTGTAGCTGCAAATATCTGGAGTGGAAGGACCTACTGACAATTGTTCCCATGCTGGAGCATCTTCTCCATGAGCATTGGAAAGGCTTCTGACAGAACCCAAAGAGGGACCCTCAAAGCAGGATACAGGCCAGCTGAGCAGAGTGGGCTCTGAGCAAGTATGTTGGGGGCACGTGTTGCTCATTTAACTGAGTTCTGCTTGCTTTGCTGTCTCAAACCTAACTATTTCAAGAAAATAAAAGTACAAGAATCCTAAATGCACTTGTCTGAAAAAGTTTGGCAACGGGAGATCTAGTCACACTGTAAGCCTTTTCCTTGGTGCTTAATAATGGTGCTGAAAAATTACAGAGATTTTAGGTGAACATCACAGACAAACCAATCCTGCCCTCTACTTTCCTATAGATTTTGGAGTGTAAAGGTTGGAACAAGTTTCCTGTGAGAAGTTCATAGGACACAGGATGAGACCTACTGTGCTGAGGTAGATCAGAAATAAGTTAAAGGATATCTATATAATGAGATGCAAAAGACAATTAAAAGCTTTAGTATGACCAAACTTTTATACAGAGAGACCTGAGAGTATTTGCAATAGAATGTTTCTTAAAACAGAGACAAAAGTCATATTTTAAACTGAATCATCTAAAGTCATTGAAAGTAATAACAGAACTCTCTTCCTTGTTGGGCAGAGATTCTCAGAAGGGCCATTCCCAGGTTTCTTAGATTTTTAACACTAACAATGATCAAAAAGCCAAAAATGCTCTCATTGGTATATTGGCCTACTTCTCTGTAGCACCTCCTATCCACTGATATGGTATCACTGACGATGAGTTGCACCTCAGTCTGGTGTCCCCAGTGAGATAAACTAAGAGGACAACTTCACACAGGATTTATGACTTTTAAGGTCCTTTTTCCAATGGCTATTTCTAATATTAAAAAAAAACCCATAAAGTTGTGATACTGGTGGCCTAGTAAGAGGGTTAAGCAACCAGAAAATATAAGTATTGAGCACATAATTTAGCTCGTAGTCCTAACTGAGTCAAAATTTGCCTGAGAGCAAAGGAGTGAGGACTTCAGGCTATGTCCCATCACTGTCTTTTCCATTTTCTTGCAGGCCAGTGCTTATTCAAAATCTCAGTATAAGGGAGAGAGGAGAGGTGTGCTAGATGTGAGCACAGCAGTGATGGAGAGAACAGGTTTGTTACAGAATATAACTTAAAGTACACTATAACTGGAGTTGTCTCACATGAGGCCAGACCATACAAGAATTACATGTGCATAGCCAGAACTTCTAATTGTGATAGCTGCAAAGAGAAGGCTCTGAGTCACTTGGAAATGAGCTGGTTTCTGTAAGATGCCTCCACTGAGAAAGTAAATGCATCTCCTAAAAAACTATATTTGGGAAACAGCCCTGATAGATAGATAGATAGACAGATAGATAGATAGATAGATAGATAGATAGATAGATAGATAGATAGATAGATAGATAGATACTCTCTACATAAATGCAATTGTTTGAAATAAGCAGGATTTTCTGCAATGTTGTAATATTTGTATATCTACAAAGTCACTACCTATTCCATATACACAAACATCCGCCTACCCAGAAAATAATTGTGGATAATTCAATGTTCAGATTCGATAATGGATGCTCAAATAAATATGAGAATTCCAAGCAAATTTGTGCAAATGAAAAAAGATTTCCTCTGACATAATGGCATGGTGCAAGGCTGTCTGTAATGAGCTGTAATTTGTCTGGAAGAGCATTTTAAAGGGGTTGATCCATCCACTGGAAGACCAGCAACTGCTCAGAGACTAGAAGCAATGAGCCAGCCTGCCTCGTCTCAGAGGAAATTACACCACAAGCAGGCCAAATTTCTGACAACTTCCATAAATTATTTCAGATTTTCATATTTCAAATTTCATCTGCATTCATCATGTGAGTTTGACTGGGGAAAAATGTCTAGGAGGAGCTCTGCTAGCATTCAGTGCAGCAGTCCCAGGAGCCTGCCCTGGGACTAGATAATTGAATTTAGTTTTGATTAGATTATTCTTGCTGCAGTCTACTGCCAATCTGAAGTATTGTGCCTTCTCTTCTACTTAACCTTCCTGCCCCATGCCTGCTCCAGCCTGCATGCAGCTCTCTGTATTGCAGAATATATTTGAACAATCAAACTTAGGAGTTATTATTTTGCTTTCCATTGTCCATCCTTATAAAAGCACACATCTTTCACTGGGTTCCCTCTTCCCTGAAATCAGATTACTTCTTTTTTTTAAGTTTGTAATATTGTTTACCATTTTCAGTGGAAAGTGCCCTGTAATTTAGGTGGAAAATCTAAAATCATTACTACATCTCTGGATGATGCAACATACCATAAATAAGGATCATTTCTAAAACAGCTATAATCATCACTGGGCAATACACACGAGACTAAGAACAGGTAAATAATGAATTCATTTATCTATTTAACTAAAAATCTATTGTTAACCAAAGTTATTAATCAAACCTTTAGCTAGTGGTCAATAGAAAAACAAACAAAACACACTTGCCCCATCCCCTGCCCCCCAAACTAGCTCCACAGTCTTTCTTTGAAAGTAAATCCACTAGAAATGCAGAATATGAACTTCTAGGGGAAAAAAAAAAGGCGACAAAAAATACCAACAAAACCAAAACAAAACAAAAAATCCACCCACCCACGCAAAAACCCAACCAAAAAACTCTCTCCCCCCAGACAAAACACATTTATGAAAGCAGTGTGGCAGAACAACAACAAAACCCCTTGATGTGAAATGCATCTAAATGGATATTATATAATTATTACTAGCAGTAACAATATGCAATAAATGCTTCTTAATGTATGGCATTATTTTTCCCCATTTACAGAATATGACTGAATTTATACATGTTTCAGAAGCAAACTATGTGTAACTCTCTAAGTTGTAGACTGGATTATTAGAAACACAGATAAGGTAAACAAAGCTAATGTTGTTCTTTAAGTAATATCTATCACTTCCCAGTTATTGAGTTATTTCTTTTAACAATATAGGGGGTTTTGATGCTATGTGTCTGAGCTGAAGACTTTAGATTCTTTATTGTTCTCCATTTTGATGAAAAAAAATTGAATTGGGGTCTGTTATATTGAGTTTTGTTCCGTAAATATACTGAAATCATATTTTTGTTAGAAACTATCAATAAATCCAGTATAAGAAAAGTAATAAGATACAAATATGAGCAGGACCTTTGCAAAGAAAATATTACAAAGAGAGTGTGCCCATAAAATATATTAGGGAATGTTTTTTCTCCCTTGTGTTTGAAGAAAATACAGAAGGAATTACAGGGAATTGTGCTATTTTTAATAGAAATACAACACATAGAATCAGGTGACTGTAACTCCTGGGGGATAACGTTCAAGAAAATGATCAAACATGAACTGTTAATGTATAGATTGTCTTAAAAGGCCATTATTTATCAGCTTGAAGATTTGTTTCTCATTAACACAATTTACCAAAGCAAGGCATCTCACTTCAAAAAATGACTGTACATGTACACATACAGCTATACACAAAACCTACATGTGTTTATATGTACACACACATGCTTATTTTGTGTGCACATATGCACATAAAAGCACAGATTGGTTTGTATTTTTTGTGTGATTTCTTTTAATCTAAGAAAAGGATCACCACTACAAGATCTGGGGAAAACAAATGCTAATGGGAGGGAGTAAAAAAATTGAAGATGATAAATGAAGTGTGGAATGTCCCACAAAGTGCAGATAAAGGTAGAAAGAAAAATGCTGTACTTGCTGCCTATGAGTCCCACCCCTCAAGATATATTATGCTGCATTTTCATCGTAATAGCTGTGCTGTAAATAAGGATTTGGGTATGCAAGAAAAGGCCTATACAGCTGCAATGGGCATGAGAAACTCAGAAAGGCTCCCCAAAATGTGTGCGTTTCTTGCCGTTTACTGAACAATCTCCAGGGTGGCACAGGGGAGGAATTCTTCTGACATCATCTGGTTTTGTCTACATTTTATTAAAAAACAATTTACATTCAGCAATGGGAGCTGTCTTAAAGACCTATTGTTTTCCCTTGTTTCGAGCAGCATCAATGGCTCATTCCTGCTCTTCCTGAACTTAACAACCTCGGGGTCCAGCATTGTACGGCTGTGAGGAATGTGCGAGGCAGCTCTCAGCAATTTGCACCTGACATGGAGATCCATATGAGGCAGCATCAGGACTCACTAATTTCAGACACATCATGACAGCCCTGCTTTCATGTTTTTCTTATATGCATTGTACACATGAACCTTATGCCATAGACAGTGTTTCTTTGTGGATGAAAAAGTCCCTGTTTTGCTTGAAACAAGTATTCAGAGGTAATACTGACTTCATAGCCTTAAATAGGTGACAAATGGGTTACTTGCAGCATCATTTGTGATTTATTTGAACTACAGATAGGAATATACATTATTATTTAGTACCACACCAAATTAAACCTTTTCTATAATGCAAAAGAATATTGTATTAAGTATATTTAACTAAGAAGAGTAGTCATGACTAAGTTCAGTTAATTCTAATATAATTTATAGGCATTAAAAATAACAGGCTGTTTATGGTTTTCATGTTGTACACAATTTCAATCACCATCAAGCATTACAGTTTTGATCCATGCCCTGCTGCTGATAAGGGACATTCCTCCCCTCCCTGCTGCCCCTTTCTTCCCATTCCCCTCTACCCTTTTCCCCCAGTGTCCAGATTCAGCTCAGTTTCCATCTGATAACAGAATCAGGACCTTAAAGATGTTCTTTCCATTTTCCAATGTAGGTGTACTGTTCTTGTTTTTCCTTTTTTTTTTTTTTTTTACCTTAAGACTCCTATCTTCTTGAAGGAAGTTTCCTTCAAGTTCTTAGATAATGGTAAATCAAAAAACCAAAAAAAATTAAAAAGGAGAAAAGAAAAAGACGTATTATGGCTTGTGGCCAAAGTGCAGATAGAACTATCAAAACTTGGATTTGACTTACTGAGCCATGAAGAACATTGGCCTAAGGAATGATTTAAGGCATTTTGTTGGTTCCTGATACCAAAAGACCTTTGAAAGAGAGATGTGCTGTGCCAAGGCAGGGCATTCTGCACGGGCTCCCAAACATTCCTCCCTGCATAACAGCTAACATCGGCTAAGCAGAGCAAAGGGTTTCTAGATATGGACAACCACTTCTTTTCCTCCTGAATTAAATATGTAACATATACAAAAATGATAGAAACCAGGTTTTTCGAGGCAGTTCAGGTTTTCCCTGTGTTGGTCTGATTTCTCTCAGAGGTTAGAAAAGTACACTCAGACATCTGCTGCCCGAGACAGGGGGCACCAGAGAGACCAGCTGGTGCCCAGGATGCGGCTCCCCTCTCCCCGGAGCCTGAGCCCTGCAGCGGGACCGGGTCCTTGAAGCAACTCTGTAAAGCCTTTAGCTCTCCTGGTGCTAGAGCAGCCTGGAGATGAGGGAGCTGTACATTATTTCCTAAATCTGACTTGCGGGTCTTGGCTCAACGTTTTGCCCAGCTTTAACCATTTTGCAGCTAGTAAGTCTAAATGACTTTATATTTAGCATTACAGTGCTTCATCGCGCAGTGCAGCTGATTTCCCTTTCTGAAACAAAACTAGCCCCCAAATCACGCTGAAACAAAAGTAACTTCAGCTTTTGTGCCTGCTTCTCTGAAGCATTTCAGTTGTGATTTTGAAAAAATGAAACTGGGACTGAACCCAACTTTTACAGATTTCTAGAACTAAACTCAAAATCTGACAGAAAGTTTTAAATTCTTTAGTTACTTATATATGTATATATACTTATATATGTTACTTATATATGTGCACATACACACACACACATGCATACACATATATGTATACATCTTGGTTTACTTAGTGCCTGGAAACAAACACACCTAACAGCACAGGAAGGCTCATGTCTTAGCATCTGCTACCTTACTGGAAATTCAGATAAGGACATCTCACACACACACACACAAACATACAAAAAGGAATCTTTACTAATTAGATTTCCAGTTAAATTTGACACACTGAAGAACATCTGACTTTCCAGATATAAATCCAAACTTTGCAGTTCTGGGTGGTCTTTCTTCTCCATAATGTCAGCCCGTGCTTCTGCATGAGCATTAACTAAGCTCTAAGGCCTTCCTCCTGGATCTCCTCAGTGTAAACACTGAAATAGTGGTGAGGCAACTGTGTCCTCTGCCCAGCACAGAATATTAACTCTTCCAGCATCCAGAATCCTAAAATGTCTCCTGGTGCCTTACCACCCAGCCACATAACATGTCCCCAGCACTGACTGACGATAGCACCTGTCAGGGTCTGCATGCGCCATCCCCTCACCAGCAACCTCTGCACTCTGCACATTCACCAGAATGGGATGTTAGCAGGAAATTTCAAACAAGTTTTATACTCATAAGTTTTGGTTTCATTATCATGTGTTAATGAAACACATTAAGCTTGATGAAGAAATAAATGACTTTAAAGGCTTCAAAGCTTTTCTGCAAGCCAGTGGCTGACATCAAAGGCAATACATGTACTGCTGACAGCTGCAGACCTGGATTCAGGAGCAGAGGTGCCTCCTCCAGTTATGTCCTAACAGCATGGAAAGGCAGTTCAGTGTAGGGATAGTTAGAGAAAATCCGTTCTTTCACTGGTCAAACAGACTTTCCTTAATGTTAAGTTGTATCACTGTATGCTGATTTTTTATTTAGAACTTTGGGCAACCATTTTTTCCTATGTTTGCCTAAGAAAATATCCACAAAAGTTCCACAGAGTCATTCCAGGCAGCTCAGTAACCTGGAAGACTGATAAAATTAAATGTTTTCTACTGACTGAATTTGCAATGCTTCTGCAAAAAACCACAAATGATCTGTTCTGGACAGTTCAAAGTATATTGTATAGTTTGGATACATGATTGATGTTAAGCAGGGAAATGATCCTGTTGATCTGTGAAGGCTGAGAGAGTTTGGCAGGTGCAGCATCACTCCAGGCATTTCACCTGTAAGTGGCCCTTCAAGGCTGGCGAGCTACCATCAGCCAGCCAAAACCTGGCACAGGAGCACAGTAGAGGTGGCTTTGAACATTGTGTTACACCTGTAGCACTAGGGTGCCTGTTAAGCAAATTGCACCATGTGTGCTGCATAAGGGATCTTGTGCTTCCCAGTCCAAGGAACTTCCTCTGCGTACAGCCAGCTTTCATTCTCTCCTGCTATGGCTATGCTCACAGGAAAACCCTCTGTGGTGGAAAATAAAGTACAAAGCAACCCAGTGGACTTTTTCCACAAGAGGAAGAGTCACATGTGCAAGGATCAGTGCTTGAATGGCCCTTCATTGCCTAAGAAGAAATTCTGCTGAAGGACTAAACAAAATGTATGATTAAGGTAACCTCTGTTCAACTAATCCCTCAAGAGCACCCTTATGTTTAAGTCCCAATAGCTGACATGTACTGCTGACAGCCACAGTGCTGCCTGTCCGAGTGGGCATCCTCTGGCTTCCCTGCCTCTCTATCCAGGCTGCCCTGCCACACATCTCGGGGGCTACAGCCACAGTTCACAAAGTGCTTAGCGGATGTTAGGCAATGAAATTCAATCTCCCATGTAGGACACAGACTTTTGAATGATCTATCATCAGATCAGGTCTGAAAAAACATTGAACTCCTTTGACATAGATAATAAAGGCAATAATGCCACGTAATCTGGGAAATAATATTTGGTTTTTTTCCACACAGTAGCAGAATCAGGGCTGACTCAAACCTTCCCAGTAAGCACAAGCAAAATTCAATTTCTCAGTCACAGCAGAGCAGTTCCTTGGCACCAGCTCCCTTGGATGACTCAGAGCACCAAGGCTGAGTGTATTCCCATGGCCCCACTCTGCACATCTATCCCTGCTCTCCATCTTCCTTTGCTCCTACCCTGTTTCCTATTTGTATCAGCATTCAGCCAGAGCTGGTGCAGGGGCACTGTAGTCCTTGGGGATGAGAAACATGGCCATCTCCCAGACCCATCTCTGATACCCTTACCTGGCTGAGAAGCCTGATTTGTGCAGGACTCCCCTCTGCCCAGAAGTGCAGGCTGCCCTACACTTGCACATGGGCAATGTGGGCCAGCCACAGTCACAATTCCAGGCTCCTTACCTGGACCTGGGGCTTTTCAAGCCCCTTTAGACATCTACCCTGAGCAAAAGCTTAGTTTACTTACTCCTGTGTGTCATCCTGATTTCTGCTGGCCTCTCTCTCACTTGTAAGGCTGAAGGCTTAGAAACAGATGCTTCTGACGCTGCATGTCTCAGATAACTTTCTGTTTTATGTACATCCGCAATGGCATTTCTCATTAGTAATCTGCCAGATAAAACTCATAGCATTCACCGTGCTCTGTATCAGAGTCATCTTCTAGGACCCTGATGCCTCAGAGTCAGTTGCCCAATCCTTAGGTCGATGAAGTATGTGTCACTTTTTTGGTCTTGTGGCTCTGCTTGTTGTTCGGAAAAGAGAGGTAAGTGGTGCCTCACCTCCAGACAGGAGATGGAAGAAGGTCCATTGTTCAGATGGCACCAGGAGGGAAGGAAAAATGAGCTTCAGTGAGACACAGTAATTATTCAGTCTGGGCTGTACCATTTCCTGAAAGAACCTATTTCTTCCAGCAGAGACCATTTGTTTTGTTCCCAAGCAGTTTAGATAAATGAGGGTTATTTAAAGCTTGCAACAGTGTTTCCAGATTTGATTCAGTGAAATTTATTAAAAAATATGAAAGGTTAAATGGCTGCTTATGTCTTCCCTCTTGAAATGAAAATACCACACACCCAAGTGAATGTACCACAGTCATTATTCCTGTGTGTTTTCCAAGGACCACCTACCGAATGTTGCCATACACTGATCTCTGCAGGAAGGGCCAACATAGATACCACTTTTTTTCTTTCCTTTTCCTCCCCCTTCCTTTCCTTTCCCCTTGTACGTGTGCAAGCAGTCATGGGCTGAGCTTATGAGGATGGGTGGGTGGCCCTGCCCTGCTGCACAGGTGCTCCCATGTGTGCTGCCCTGGGCATTTCTGGGGTAGCTGCATGGAGAGAAGCCGAGGAATGGAGGACTTAATGTTCTCCTTAGCTCCCTTATCGCCTCCCCAGGAAATCTTTGTTTCCTACCAGCTGAATTTTTTTCCTTCCAGTTTTGGAATGTAGGTCTCATTAATGAGATTAATGGGAGTTGACTGTATGTACAAAGAGGACAATAGGTCCCTAAGACGAACCATGCCTTCTTTGGGGAATGTCAGTACAAATGGGGAAGACGTAGTTTTGTGGTGGTCTTTTTAGATGCCAAAATACTACCAGAACAACAGCATAGTGTGAAGGTTGCTGGCAGCCCTTGCAATGGGAAATAATTGCTGGTGGTCAGAAAAGGATACTTTACTGAGGGTAAAAGTGGATGTCCCAGTGGCTGCTCCGTTAATTACGTGTTTTCAGGTAAGAAAGTTGCACTATGAATGCCATGTTAATAATCAGAAGGTGAAAACAGAGTAGAAACATATTTTGTGGGTAGCTTGAGTAGGCAAGTCAGATCCAAACCTCCCGTTCTGGGGTTGGGTTGCTTTCTGGGTTTCTTTTTTCATTTTTTGGGGGATGTTTTTTCTGGTCCAGAGGAAGAAGTGACTTAGTGAGACACTGCTGGTAGATTTTTCTCAAAATCACTGATAACCAACAGGGCAAAATCCTGCCACAGTCTGATAAAAACAAAACCCCAACAAACAAAACTCTTGTCTTCCTGGGTTTCAAATTTTCTCCCAGGATTTGTGATCTGCTCTTCCCCCTCTGCCCACCTGATTGCCATCTCACTATGGAGCAGTCTGCAAATACACACCCTGCAAAGCTTGCTGATAAATGCCTCAGGAACAAATATTTGTCACTAGTCCAACACAAAACTGATAATTTTGTTGGGCTTTTACAGCATCAAAATACACCTGTCCTAGCCAGAATATTAAATAAGACCTGCCTTTGCTTAGCTTCATGTTTAAAGAAATGTCATTTTCTACTAAAGATGAAGTGAAATTTTGTCATTTCAGGCTTATACCAAGCTGCCTTTATTAGAAAATGAAGTCTACATTTGAATGAGAACCTATTACTTCTATTAGTCCCTTCTGAACCATTGCAAGTAAATATTATATACATTATTAGAAGAGATGAGGAGTCCAGACAGATTGGCTTCTTGATCAAGGTTATGCTGTACTCATTATGCATCAGCACATCTGGAATGGTCCAGTAGTACCCTGAGAATTCCTAATACATTAATAAGACTTACACCTCCTATAATTGCATTTGGCTGATTAACTTTCATCCAGCTGGTCTTAGCTGCATAAAAAGGTATTTTATAAGCTTGTTATACAGAAGAAAATTCTGAACATCTTTGGCATATATCTTGCCAACTTTTATTCTGACCTGAATAACTCACTTTCTGGCAGCTTTTAGCACAGATGAATTTAAAATATCCATCACAAACATTAGACCCCTTGAGCCTGAAACTTCCAGATGTAGAGTCATGACCATATGCCACAAAGAACTATTATGTATCATTTTGATATTAGTCATTTTAATAATCAGCCCTAGCTGTCCCTCCTTACTCTCAGTGGAAGTTCAGCATTTACAAGCATAAAAAAAATAACAAGATCTTTGGCTTTCTAAGGACCATAGGTTTAGTTTAGATGCTTTTGTTCCTGCAGCTGAATGCTTCCCAGATCACAGCAGAGTTTGTTTGCTCTTTGAGGAGAGAGGAAAGAATCCACACATTCCCCACCAGTTCAAAATGCGAACCCTCCCTTTGTTCCACAGCAAAAAAGGAGGCTGGGGGTCAGCTCTGCTTCTCCTGCCATTAGGTGTCACTGCAGTAAATGGAAATTACTGACAAAACGGTTTGAAAAGAGGAACTATTGCCAAAGATTATTCTGTGAGAAAAGAAATAAATATATTTACAAAGTAAATGACGGCTGTATTCTAGATCTAGATTTCATTGCAAGCTAGTTTTCAAAAAAGAAGCCTTTTTTTTCCTGTAATTTGAAAATGTAACTACCCTAAGCACTTCCAGAATTTACTTAAAGATTTTTTTTTTTTGCAAAGGCATAAACTATGTAGATTTCAAATGTATAAACAGTATTCTTTTGTCTGTTTTGTGTAATATAGTTATTTTATCAAACCTTGAAACATTGTGAAGTACAGTGCATCTGGAGATATGATCTGTGCTCCTAGTCTGGAGATGGGAAAAGAAATAGCAGGTAGAGCAGTCAAAGTATTTCAGAATAGACTCCAACTACACCTTTAGCAAAATATTTCCTTTTATTTCTACACAGAGATTTGTAGGTTTTGTAATCAAAGTACCAAAAACACTATAGCATGCATTTGGGGTCTTTTGTTTGTTTTAAGATTTGCAAATTATTGCCATCACAATTACCTTGATAATTTATTTGATGTTTGCATAGACATATTTCACACTGAATATATCTACTGTTGTTGTTAAGAGCAGATATTTCTGCTTTTAATAGCTGTCTTTTTGTTCTACTCATGATTCCCTCTTATAGGGGCTGATTTTACTGGACTCCAAATCCCTCCAAAAGCCACATTTTGCTCCCTTCCTCATCTCACACTCCCCCTTTGAAGCACAAACCCAGAACCCAGAAGCTCCATCAAGAATGACTTTTAATCTGCATGCAAGTGTCAGGCCCCATCTGACATCAGGGAAAGCTTCTGGATTCCTGGAGAACACTGAGTCTGGTAATCGTTCCCAAGTCACTTGTCAAGTAAACACAATCACTGTAGTTCTGAAGAGCCAAAATTAGGAGTTTTCAAATAATTCCATTTTAATTTAATTAGGTTCTCCATTTGCAATAAAGTGCAGTATGTGGAGCTTGCACTACTGTATGTATTTTATCAACTTAAGTAGTTAGTCCTGAAAATAATATTTCAGTAAACAACTCTTTCCCCTCATCCACCCACCCTCCATGCCAAAAAATCATCCAGTGAAAACATCTAGAATGTTGCTGAGTGCTGCAGGACCATCGTTTGCTGGTTCTGCTCAGCCCAGTCTCTGCTCTGGTAGGACCACATTCACCTCCTCCATTGAACTGTCAAGTCTCATTTTAAACACCACGGCCATTTGCAACTCTGTATACAGTTATTTAATTTGTTTGATTGCCCAAGATTCTTATATAGTAAGAAGTCTCATGTATATGCTTTAAATCATGGTTTTACTTTTGGACCTATGGGATGAAACAGAAAGCAGAAGCCTCTGGTTCGTTCTTTCTGTGTTCCTGTTGCTGCAACAGGATTGATCTTCATAACCTGCTTGATCCACGTGATCTAAATCAGTGTCTGGAAAGTTTCACAAGCCCTGAAATGTTTTTTACTTCTTGTAAAGAATCCCTATAACAACTTCATGTTAAAAAAAAAAAAAGCAAATTTGTAAAATAGTCAAAATATTAAATATTTTCATGACATATGAGCATATGCAAATATGAGCATATTTCATTTTATATCATACATATGTATCTATATGAATATATTACATATTTTCATATATAATATAAAACATACAAACTTTACAAGTATATACACATGCATATATGCATATGTTCACACGTGTATGCATTTTGCACCTAATATTAAATTTATTTTTGCATTAAATATTGTAACTACTCTCTTTTTGTAATGGCTTACATTTTGGAAGATGAAGGCAAACCACTTAGACCTTGAAAAACACATGGGCTACTCAGATAGATGGCATCTGGGAGGACTCTGAACTCCCTCAACATTCTATAGGGAAAAACAGAGCCAGGTGCATTTCTTCCTAAATCAAATTAGCTGGAAGATGCCACATCCAATTGTAGTAAATTGATGTGAGAGTTTGTGATGTGTATAGCAGATCTTACAACAAAGGTCAGTGTGTGGATACATAGAAAACAGGCTGGTATACAGCAACTTGTAGTGGGGCTGTTCTAACAAAAGCGAGGAAGATGTAAAATGCAATCCATTTTTTAATAGAGGAAAAATACAGTCTTAATTATATATTTCAATTAGCCCAAACCAATCATTTGTATTGTTAAAAATGTTAATATAAAATGGTGTTTGACTGAAGCATTTTGAGACACATGATTAGAAGATCATTTTTATGTTAAAAATAACAATGGATTTAATGTAATGAAGCTACAGAATAAAACAAACTTGAATTATATGGAGAGAAAAGCTTAGAAAGGAAAACAGATGTGGTTATCTAGTATACAAATGTATGGAAAAAATACTGACATATGTCAAATTTGCCTATCATTGTCATAATTTTTAAACATTCCCCTTGACATCAACAAGTTTATATCATGTTTTATGACACTTAATTATCCCTAAATTTATTTGATTAACTTCACAAGACATCTAAAGCAATTCAAATGTTTTCTTAAATAAATTATGAGAAAGCAGCAGTTAAAGGAAGGGTACGTACACTTTCTGTGCAGAAAACTAGTTACAGGAATGCTGAGATAACAAAGTGAAACACTTTTTTGTATAAAACCTGCCTGTGCAATTGTAAATGAAATCTTAAACCTAGAGAGAGAGCACTTTTTTATTACTTAATCTTGCAGGGTTTTCTCCATAGGTTTCTTGCTTGATTCAATAAAAACAGATAAATACTTATTACAAATTTGCTTATTACAAGTTTGGGTAATTCCCAAGAATTATTTATCACATACTGTTCAAAATCTGAACTGAAGACATTTGTTTCTTTGTTAGCACTTTTATATAGCTTTAATTCCAGGACCTAAATGTTTTGAAAGGTATCCATGGATTTCTTTGCCACATCTGAAAAAACCCACAGATTATATCATTTTCCCTATTTTGCAGTTGACAACTGAGACTAAGGTCAGAATTGCTAAACCTGGGTGCCCAAACTGAGGGTTTTTTGGTGTTTTTTAGCACTTGAATGAACACTGTCAAAAGCCAGTCACTTCCATCTTGTCTGTGAATTGTCCACAAATTTAACGCCACTCTTTGGGCACTTTGGCATGCCAAAACCAGGACAAGATCTGTCACAGTTTGGATGTGCAGCTTTGTGACGCTCCTCTGTAGCAGAAGGACCGTGAGCAGCTGCTCCCTGCAGGGCTCACTCATCTCATCTTTGAAGGGTGCAGCATGGTTAGATGAGATACTCCAAGGAAACATCCTTCTTTTCCACTGACATCAATAACACTGAATCCACTCTTTCTTGACAGCTCCAAGACAGGTAAAAAAAAATTCAAATAAAACAAGAAACACTGGGTACTATGAAAAATTCAAGGGTGAATTTTGAACAGCCCATTATATCAACTCCTTGGCTACAGCAATAGAGAAACTGTCAGCACTGGTCAGAGTAGCACAGCCATTTCAGGCCATGGAGACACCATTTCAATACATTCCAGGTTGATATTTTTTCAGTAATTCTGGAGCAAGGCTGTGGAAGGCTGAGACTTCACACATATTTTTAACTTGTGTATTTGAATAGTTTAACTATAATTGTGTTTTAAATAATGCTGCTACAGCAAAGTTGAGAGAACTGCACTTTGCATTTTGAAATACTTTTTGGGGGTTCGGATGGCTCAGAGAACTGGGAACAGGATTTGTATCCTTCCCTGCCAATTCTACTTCAGGCAGACTGACAGCGGACAAAAAGTCACTCTGGATGTCACCATGGCAGTGTGAAGTGCTTTGGGACTCCATCCTTGCTCCTAATGGCCACACACTCCTACTATACCCTGTTCCCTCATGTGCCCACAGCCATTATATTCAGAGCAACAACCCAGAGGCCAAGAGGTGAAAGAGCCAGAGAGTTAAATTACCTCTCAGCTACAGAGAGTAATTCTCCTAGACAAGAGGGTGTGCACCAATATCCCTGCTCCTAGCTTTTGTCCTGAAGGCAGATATTCCCTTGTTTTTGGGTCTACTGTAGATGTGTCATCTGCTGAATTGAGGACAGCAGCGACAACAAATGAGATAGTGAGGGGCCTGGGTCTGTCAAGAAATGAAAATGTAAAACACCCCAATTTTTAAGTGATGGACAGGGCATTAGAGGCAGGCAAAGCCCAGGTGAATGAAGGGGTACATGGATGTAACAGGACCAGACCTGCAGGCAGCTCCTGCAAGCCTGTGGTGCAGTCCTACCGCTTACCCACAAAATGAGAGCCTGCCCTGAAAAACTGGGAACCATGCCTGGACCTGGGTGATCTAAAAACCAAATTTGCTTGTAAGAGAGCCAGAGGAGTCTGCAGTTGCTGGGAAGAGGTTCCTGCCTGACACCAACAACCACAATGCTTTCTGTTGTATGCAGCCTGAATAAAGGTGCGAGCATTACCCACCATGTGCAGTGGGGTAATCAGGAGCTGGCAGCAGCCAATGCTGTCATCACTAGATTCACACCTACACAGACTAAGTAAGAAATAATTCTAAATGCCACAAGATCATGCATTTTTAGGACATTCAACGTATTTTTATTTCTGCAGAATCTCTACAGCAAACTTAGACACAAGTGGCCATATTTTGCAGAAAACATAGGTCAAAAGTACCTGTGGAGAGGAAAAACCTACAGCCCTGCACAGTGCTAGGACCCCTGGTTTGCAGTACACCATCTTCCTGGCATGGGAACATCACCCACACACTTGGTTGATTTTTCATGGGGTTATTGAAACAGTTTTAGAAACAGATTGTAGCAGCTGTGGAACTAAAACCGGTTGCCTTACACCAGATGTTTTGCTCTGACAGCTCATGCACCTACTAATGATGTTGTCCCTGTGCATGCTGAGGAGAAGGGACAATATTGAGGGGGAATGGTCTGGAACAGCATGCTGGAATTTCATCCACCAGAGAGCAGAGCCTTGGTGTTGGCAATTTTTATGCATTAGTGTTCTGCTATCTCTGTCCATACAATATTAGACCCTGTGGAAGAATGATTTTTTTTCTGCCTGGTTTCCTAAAGAAATGAAGCTCATTGCAGTAATATTGCTGGCATGTCTGTCTGGGTCCTTCTGTATCCTTTCTGTAATAACTTCTAAGACCCTTGTCTGATTTCAGCCAAGTTTGATCAGTAACAGACACTGAAATAATTATGTTTCCACACATTGCATGAAAATAGACAGGCAAATAGAGAAGCCCAAATTATGCCACTCCTTTGGAGAAAGGCTTTAGTTTGAATTCACACCAGAGAGGTCACACCAACAGAAAGGCCTTGCCATGCCCAACACCAGAAAAAGGTTCAGTCAGACACCATGCCTTCTTAGAAAGAAAGGGAGGAGATCATGGTAGGGCAGGGGGAAGAGGGAGAGGTGAGCTGGCGGAAGATGGAGCAGGATCTTGGTCTGTCAGAGCAAGTGAATTGTTAGGTAGGTTCAGCCGAAGAGTATGGACAGCAGTAATTGTATGTGCTACACTAATTGCAGAAACACAAAATAACCAGCTGTGAATGAGACTGTTCCACACTGACTGCTTTGCATTTATTAGATTGTGCATGGAAATTAATAGGTTGGTTTTTAACAGCTTAAAGATCCAAGCTGTGACACAATGGGACAATAAGAGACACTGAGATGACATCTTCCTGAAGGTGACTTCCTCTGAAGTCATGACATTCAGGTACAAGAGGTGACATGATTTCTCTGATGCCTTTCTGGGACTTAAACTGAAACTGAATTGGTCTGTCTATATTTAACAGTTATAAGTGTTCAAGTATATCTCATGATGGTTAAAGCATGCTCAGGGAGAGCACAGCTGTATAAAAGACCTCCTGGAGAGCTTACCTAAAGTGCAGGGGAGAATAAAAATAAGAGGTAAAAATTCTTCTTATGCTGATACATCTATTATACTGCAGTTCTTACACAAACCAGTGTTTAGTGCCCTTTTTCTGCCACTGAATATGCATGAATCTCCCAAAAATGTTTATGCTAGGACAAGCACTTATTGCTGAATCCTCAGAACCAACACCTACTAAATAAAATAAAATCAGTCTTTCAGAGAAATTTCAGGTTAATGGTAAGCATTTTCTGGGAGAATTTTCCAGGAGCATTTTCCAATAACATAAACTGTTGTCATTAAAAAGAGACACTTCAATCAAAACACACACCCAAAAATTCTCCATGCCTTTATATATCTTCTAATGAAAAAATGCCAGTTTTTTTTAAAATCAAAACTGTTCACTCTGTAGCTTTTATAAAAAATGACTGGAGAAAAACAATAAAGTAGGCTTGTCCGTGTACAGAAAGGTCATTTGTCTGCCCAGAACTTTTATTTAAACAAAAATCATGATTATTTCTCGCTTTTAATTTTAAATGTGTATAGGTTTCATCTTAGTGTCGTATGTGGACACTTGGTCTATATATATGGCCCCTGAAATTGAGAGACATTAAAAAAAAAAAAAAAAAAAGAATTTGTAGTGATTGGGTCACAAGTCAAACAAAGCCTTTCATAAATCTGTTATAATTCTGAGTGCTGTTTATTGAAGTTGAATTCTGGTGGGGTTTTTTGGTATTTAGACAAATCCATTCCAGCAGAGAATTAAAGATCTGTTCTCACTGAGGTCAATGGCAAAACTTCAATGGCAAATCAGCTGCTGGACCTGAATCAATACAGGAACCAAGCCCCATTTTCAAGTTATTAAAGGAGTTGTGAATTTTCCACCACACAAATTTCTTGTAGGAACTTTTGCTTTCTGCATTTTTTTAAATAATTCTGATCAATTTCACTCCCCCTTGAAAATTTAGATGCATTTAGTGAAGCATTGTGCTGAAATGGAGCATATTTATTGACAATGAAATGAGAGCAGTACACTTCCAAGCAATTTAAAAATAACTCCCTTCGATCAGTTTCGATGCAAGGATGATAGCACAGAGGATTATTTTTCTGTTGTAGTAAATTATTTATGTGAAAGTTGTTTTCCTTTTAACAAGTAAATCTTCCTAGACACAATTGCATTAGGTCTCTTGAATTTCATAATGGGGTTATCAATGAATGCCCACAGAGTTTCAAGGTAAGCCTCAAGTGCAGTTATGCTCGTGCAGTGTAGGAAATCAACTGCCATATTTCCATGGACACAGAGCTCTTCCATGTCCCTTCCCCAGCACGGGGCTACTGCAGGAGTTTGAGTTTGGGGGTTTGCATGTGTGTGTGTGTTTATCACTTGCCCTTCATAGGAAATAATGTTCAGCCAAGCAGTGGGAATGCATTACAGCTCTTGCAGTGAGAATGGCACATAAGAGGACGGGAGATCTGCTGGGAGCTGCACCATGCCAGCAGCCCTTTGCCAGAAGACTATTTAACCCATACAAATCTGCGCCACCTCAAGCTTGCCAGGACACAATGGAAGGGCACAGACAGAGCTCCATCTCCTGAGTCCCACACCAAACCCCAATCCACAGCCATTCTGGTCCCTCAGGAGATGTCTGACAGCCTCCACACCAGGGATCAATACATACATCCTTATTTCAGCATTGTTGTTTTTTCTGTACAGAAGTAATTTCAATATTCTGGTTTTATTGCCACATGAAAAAATCCCTTGTATTTCTTCTGCTGTCCCTTTGATCATTTTTTGAACAAATGGATGATATGGTGGTAACAGCTGCCCACTAGATTTGGGGTTCAGTCTTCTGTAGATTAGGTAGCAGAGTATGACATGGGAAACATCAGGATCCTCTGCAAGCCAATTTTTCAGAAGATACATAGTTAGGCATGGTTTATTTTCATATCATTCCCCAACACCTTTACATGCAAGTTAGCTCTCTGTGCAGTGACAAGGATTAACTGAAACCTGTTCAATTTATATGGCAATTTATAACTACTGCTTCTTGTTGCCTACAATAGTGTGACATCACAAGCAAAAAGATATTATACATATTAAGCAAAATATTTCTCTAAAGTTGAATGCAGGTGGCCTATTAAAGGGTACTTGGGGAAGAGTGAAGCCCAGACTGGCTACAGGGAAGAATGAGGAGATTTGCTTTGACTGGATTTGCTTTACAAATTAGCCATCAAGAAAAATCAGCTTATTGATAAGGGAGAGCACTTTCCTGGACACGTGACCAGTGCACAGTGATGCTCCTCAGAGATGAGAATAGGAGGAAGAAGGCCAGCAAAACATCAGAGTCTGCTCTGAGGACCAGTTTGCTACCCAAAAGAGCCCAACAGTACATGCAGGTAAGGACCAAGAGGAGGAAAAGGGCAGAGTCAGGGGAGTCCCTCTGCAGGAACCCACAGTGTCTATGGTCAAACAATGCTCAGGTGGGAAACAACACAGCAGCCAGAATCCGTTCTGACGTTCAAATGAACTTTGTGAACCCACTGGATTGTCTTGGTCACCATTTTCCCATGTATCCTCCAAATGTCTTGGTGTCTACCATGGCAAAAAAAACTCCCTCTCCCTCACTGTTGTCTACTTACCACTGGGGCCTCAAGGTGACTGAAGAGAGACTGATTCTGCCGTTTCTCAGGAAGCAGACAAACTCATGTGAGGTGGAGAGATGAGGGAACCCTGAGTGGACCCTCAGTGTTCATAGTGCTAACCCAAGCAGTGCCAGACCTCACCTCACTGTCACAGTCCATTAAGTTGCCTTTCCACCTGAGCCTCCTTGCAAGAAGCAAGCAGAGGAAGATGGCAAGCATGCAGCTGCAGACCTGGCCATACAAGTAACAGCATCCAAGAGCATGGCACCTTATGTGCCAAATGCTAGCACTTTGGTAAATGCAGCTTAGCTGTTTTCAATTTGGAAAGTACCTGAGCCCATTTGCTGTATGGTAGCCCTGGATCTTTCCCTTGTTCTGACTGTGAATGATTGTATCTTCTGCTGACCAAGAAATGCATAGCCCAGCTGTTTTTCTATACCACTGCTTGAGAGTTTCCTAAAGGAAGAGAGGAGCACTGTGTACCTAGTTTATAAGTATAGAAAGTGCTACATCAATTAGCTGAATAAGCAAGTATTTATTTCAATTCTGCAGTGTCAATGAACTGAGAAGATAGCCTGAATTAAGTGCCCTGGCCATTTGCAAAATGTTCTGTATTTTCCCTCCTAAAGGTGCTCACTTGAAAAACACCTATCAAATACTTGAAACCGCACTTTAGCAGAGAATGTCTTCAACATCAGAAAGGATTTCATGATCACCCATAAATAATAGGGGAGTAAGAACTAAGTAACACATTGGACAATGTTAGTCTACAGATGATGCTCTCTCTGCAGGGCTCATGAGGACAAGGAGTGTTTCAGTGGCAGGCAGAGCACCTCTGGCTCACCTTTCCACTGACATTGCTGTGTGGTGATGCTCAGAATGTGGCTCCAGCAGTGCAGGCAGGAGTGCTGGGAGCAGCATCTGGGGCAGCTGTGTTGCAGCGCCACAGACTTCTGACTCTGCTGCACTGAAAACAGCAATGCTAAGTCATTTTCCAGATCTTAGCTGTTCTCAGGAGCTGGGGTGTTTAGTGAACTCTCTAAACTACCAAGAAAATATATATGTCCATCAAAAATATTGGCTTGATAAAAGTAGACAGTGACACACTGCCCACAAGTGTTTCTCCTAATTTGTCCTTGAGAATTTAAACTTTCAGATAACCGCCCTTGCAAGTGTATCTCTTCTGAATGCAATCATGGTTTGCATTTTTAATCTCTGAACTGAGTATTTTGACTTCTATTTCCTTTTCTGTTCAAATACAAGCCAGAAATGACATTCAGTACATTAATTTAGACTACTTTAATCTCTTACACAGCTATTCATATCTTCTATTTATTTCTCTTCTGAAAGCATAGCTTCATTTTTCAGTCTGTTTTAAAGCTGTTTACCAAAAGAAAAAAAAATTTTAAAAAACTAAAAAAAAAAGAATTAAATAAAAAGGCAGAAAACAAATTAACGTATTATACATGGTTCTGTTGTGTTGTAATAACAAAAATGTTAATGCAATTAAACAAATTACTTTCTGTCATTCATAGTGATTCTTGTAATGAAATGATGTGTTAGGGCAAGAGAGAAGTTCTGAAATTTATTTTTTTAATTACCTAATCACAAAGTTTAGGATCTGATGAAGATCAAATAAGATGTTTGTAGTTTCTGAATTTTGTGAGTCATGACTTGGAGAAATGTTCTGTTTTCTTTCCTAAAGAAAAACAAGAAGTAAATATTAATATATCACAGAACACCAAGAATTAGTGAAATGTGTTGTACAAAGAGATGCTGGTCTTTCTACGCTGCGTTTTTAGCAACATCTGCCAAACAGTCTGTACTTTTGATGGAACTGATCTAAATTACAGATTGCCCAAAACTGCTTTTCAGGGTCAAATTTGGCCTGATTTTAAAAGGCTTCTTATTGATTGAAAGTGGATCTGAAATCAGGCAGAGCTAGATGAGGCCCAGTTATCAGCAGATTCCATTATGCCGTGAGGAGGGAGTTACAGCCAGAGCTCTGCGTGGCCCCTGCAAGTTAAGCATATGCTTTAGTGCTTTGCAGGACTCGTGCCAGAGATCTCCATCCTTTGCAAGATGGAGTTACCAAGCTGATGGACATACTCCAAAACAGGGCACTAAAAAACAGCAGATGAAAAGCCTTAACTGAAGGGTTTTTTTCCCCTCAATGGCCAAGAACAGAGGGGTCCTCTCAAAAGCACCCATGGTTAAGGTAGAGAGGAATACAGCACTGTCACTCAGGGCAGCCACATGCAGTACATCCTTCCTAACCTAAGAGAAAACAGATTTGAAATGCTGATAGACTTTACTAATAGATATGGGCTGCAGACAGACTGTTGCAGCGAAAAAAACCACTTCTCTTATAACAGCCATGGATGGTATACTTTATAAGAACATGTGAAAGTAGACAAGTCTTTCTGAGGAGAAAAAAATTGATATAATAAACAAAGAAGCAACCATAGATTGTTTCAAAAACAGAAGTGTTAGATTCAGGAGAGTTCAGGGGTGACGAAAAGGACACACACAGGCAATGCCAGCTCAGCCCTAAAAATCCTTGTAACAGATTCTGATTTGCTTTTCTCTCCTGCTTTCATTTTTCTCCTGTCTCGGGTGAAGGGTTTGTGTTTAATAACATCATTTGCATCAGTGTGTCCCAACAGACCAAGGTACTAGGGCTGGGAGAGATTAGCATGATAATCTCATTCTGATGGATAAAATTAGCAAAGATATTCCCCTGAACGGAGAGCTGCCATTGGCGAGCTGCCGTGCTTAGAATCAATTACTAAATTACTTTGAGCTCTAAGTCGACAGTAACAGAAAAAAATTGGCATCGACCGAAGTGAAATAAGATAAAAAATACGCGATCATTAAATCTCTCACTACTATTCGCAAATGTGACTCACAAGAACTGCACAAAAAATAAGGCAGAATTTAATTTTTAACAGTGGTCCCTGTCATCATTTCAACCAGAGCTGCTCAGTGCATGGGAGCACAGCTCAGCCTTGCCATCCGGCTGCTGAAAAGAACTGGGCTGCTTGCAGCTTCCACCCTGTGCTGAGCACAGCACACCATGGGGACTTAAAGCCAGGAGACTGGCTTACGTATGTGCAGACAGAGCAGGACAGAGAAAGGTTTTGTCAAGGCATAAAGTCTTCCTTCATGCTGTAATCATCTGCTCTCTGTATAAGCATATCATACATACTTAATGCTTTGCAAACATAGAGAAAGGTAGGTACCTGTCCTAAAGAAGGCACAGTCTAGAGGCTTTTCTGTGCATACACAGAGTGTACAAAATTCACAGTAGTGTGTAAAACCTCATGTATTCAACTTGCTTCCTCTAGCACAAAATGTAAAAAAAAAAAAAAAATAAAAAAATCTGGTATTAACACAACAGGTACCTTAAGAGTGACATCATACTGCTTATAGCATAGTCAGGGGTCTGCCCGGGCTTAAAAATGGCCAAAATCTCTGATCATCACTGTACACAGACCATCACTACCCATTTGACATGCTGGACAAGGCAGAAGTGTTCTGCAGTGACAGAGATGGCCAGGAGGACCATTGTTGGAACTGAACTTTTGGCAGTATCTACGTACTTTGCTGATTTTTCATTGCTCCAGCTGCGAGCAGTGACACACAAGTCTGGCTTTAAGAAAATGCAAGACTTTTGAAGCTTCTCCAGTTGAACACATACACCTACAAACCTCTCAGATCACTAGCTGCTTCCACAGACCTTCTATCCTGAAGTCACAGGAGCTGTAGATAAATACTCCATCCATCACTTTGGGAACAGAGGAAATATGAAAGAGAAAACCAAAAGAATAATTACGATGTTACCCAGAATGCAGGACATGTGACATCCTTGCTACAGTTATGAAATAAATGGGCGTCAGAAAGAAAAATATCCAACTCAAATGCGATCAGTAGGATGGCAGAGATGTAGAAAAAAGATACGTGAAAGAACCTTTTATCAGCTTTACACACTGGGAATCACAGTAGCATAAGTAATTGATAATATTATTAGCACAGTATACATATCAGCTGTCGGGATATTATGAGAACTGAATCCAATCTCTGTTGAGGGAGTCAGGGTCAACATCATTAACTATAGATCCTGTCCTGGTTTACATATAGAGCCCTCAGGCCAAGTGTCTGCCAGATACATCTCTATAGATGTGCATAGCTATAGGACATACAGGGGGCTAATCACACACATCAGTAATAGACAACAAGCTTTTGTTTATCTGAAGGTTTACTGGAATTAACTGATTAGTGTCAACTTGACACAATAACTTTTGTCTACAATGTAGTAGATCATTTTGATGGTTTTATTGATGGAGTGTTGACTAATGTAAATTGTAAGGGTAGTTGAATGAATTAGGAAACATTTAAGTTAAACAGAAATTGAAAAAGCCACTAGCATACATATCTTTAAAATGTCACATTCTGCAGCCTTACAGATGCTGTGATAATGATAACAATAATGGCAAAAACAGTAAGTAAAGAGAATTTAAAATGAAAATAGAAACCACCTATTCATAAATTTATCTCTTACTTAAATACTCAGATGACATCCTCTTGTTAAAACTGACCTAAGATAATTTGACATATCTGTTTCTGAAAATAAAATCAGTCTAGTAACAGAAAATAGAAAATGAAGGTAAAATGCATTTATTTACCTAAAACCCAGAGTGGCCAAGTTTAGACTAAAAGTATGAAAAATGCTTAAGAAAAATGTCTGTTGGGGTAAACCTACTTCACATAAATTAATTAGATTTATAGCATTACTTTTTTTTTTCTTGTTAGATATAATAACTTTCTTCCACGGTTGATGTGGAACACACTGTTTTCTTTCCTCTGCTGGGTGTCAAATAGCTTTTATGAACTAGCCTAGGCTTTTTGTTCTCGTGACTTCACAACATGGTTAGGAGTTCATAATTTAAAACTACACATGATTGTATTCCTCTTCTAACATAAATAACAGTAGACTTATTTTCTTCCTTAGCTATTAGATTATGTAGCTATATAGTCTACTATATTTATATTCTGATATAAGTAACAGAAGACTAATTTACATTCTTTTATAACTTCAAAATCACCTTCCTTCCTTTTCCAGGCACAAATTGTTCTCCCCACAATAGCAAGTCAAAGACATTAGGCTAAGACAAGGGAGATACTGTGTGTCACAAAACGAAGTAATTAAATTTAAGCAGTATTATCAATGACGCCCAATTCCAACCATTGAAGCTGCTGTTAGTAACCCCAGTCCATTCCTCTATCAAAAAGCTATTTATTCTTCATTACTGGTCATCCCTGGGTTAGAGGGGTTCATTGTCATTGTAGTAACTTGGAGGAGGAACAGTTAGTTCAATGATATTATGGAAATAGCCATGTCATAGCTCATGGGCAAAGAAGTATTGGGTCACAGCTTTCCAGCAGTTGTCCTCAGTGGTGAAATCTTGTCTGTATTATCACCCTTGAGGATTCATTACATTTGTTTGGATTATAGCAATGTAATAGAGATGGAAGTCGTGTCACCAGAGAAAAGAACCCCACTGTAGAGATCCCACCTATGTAATTGCTGTAGAAGTCTACATGCAAGGTCTGCAATACTGGGGACAAAATGTGCTGTGCTTGGGAACACAGATTGCCCAGTTTAGATCAGAAATACCCAAATCAACATGATTCCACTTCGGCCACAGCCTCCTCTTGATCTGTCTCAAAATTAATCTTGTGTCCTCGCTGGAGCACATGCCTGAGAGACCGTAACTTGGCTAGTACTGAGATTTCAAAAAGTTTTCTCTCCACATGGCTTTAAATCTGAGGGTGTGCAAAGTCACAGGAGCTTATTATGTGGAAGGCCATGAAAGTAAATGGGTGCTTAGATAGGTTGTGTCATTCTTGAAGAAATACAAATTAAATTAAATTGAAGGTATTATTTTTGTGGGGTTTTTACCAAAGAGTACCTTGATGCATCCAAGAAATCACAGTCAGTATCCAGCAGCATTTGACTCAGCAGTTTTCTCCTCCATTCAAAAATGAACAGGTTTGTTAAATCCTAAGATTTGGTCAGAGCTTAGTGGTACTGATCTATTTATTAGACATAAACATATTCAAATCCATGTTTGCTTGAAATTGGCAATATACAACATCAGCCCAGATTTCAGCCTAGGTTCTAGAAAAAATAGCTTAAAATGTTGGGGCTGTTCTTAAAGCTAGGAGAAAAGGTCTCAGTTTTGGAAAGCAAAATGTTTCCTGTGTTTAGCTCTTAAACAGCTAGACAAGTCGTTTGACACATGTAAACAAAACAAGTAATTTTTACCCTGTTTTAAAGAGTAGGTCCTGGGCAAAGGTACATTATCTCTCTTCAATATTTTGGTTCATTTTAAACAGGATGTTAAAATACCTAACTGTTGGTTTTCTGTGGCACTTACATGCAGTTATTTGCATTAGAAATTATGCAAACACAATACAGTGTAACTTAGTCTTGTGGAATAACTTTTATAGAATACACAAAAGAACCTTTTACATGTAACTATACTTTCAAACACCATTCTCAACTGTACACTATAATGCTCATTTAAGTAGAAGTATGATAAGAAAGAAAAAGAACTCCCATTTGTGTTCTATACACTGACCAGGTATAACACAAAACAGTCAGGAGAATGGCAGAGAGTGGCATCACTTTTCCTGATGGTGTCTGGGAAAGGTGGGTTTGGATTAAAACGCTTCATTTGCGAGGCTCTGATTCCTTCCTGACCCCAAAGAACTGGGAGGAAGAAGATGTTGCAAATGTAAACTACAATCCAAACACATGCTAGAGATCTCTAGAAGATACAGATTATGCTCTGTCAATGGGGGAATATTCCTTAAATATGCAGATGAGACAGACATCACATTTATACACCTAAAATGTGTTCATGAAATTTAGCTATTTCTGTAGTGGAAAAAAGAAATCAGTTTAGAATTCATGCCTTGACAAGTATGAACATCTTCACCATGAACTTCAGCACATCCTTTTTCTGCAGCAAATCTCCCAGGATTTCAGCATCTCCAGAGTGGAGGGAGCATTCAGGTTTTAAGCTCTTAAATGAAAAAGATTTTATTTTTCCACAAATGCTTTCTCCTCAAAACAATTCTGAATTCAGAGTGTCCTCACAGTGTCTTTCACTGGTTTTCATCCTTTTAGCAGCTTCTGCTTTGTTCCATCCTCCGCTGCCTCCTTGTTTCTTTCTGTCTGCATACATGATTTCCAGAAGATGTTTGAGCACACAGCTCTCTCCTGCATGCATTTCTTCTGCTGTAACTTTTTCTTCAAAATTACTTTTGCCATCTTTTTTCTCATTTCACCAGCAACACTCTTCTTGACAGGTAAAAGGTGTATATTCTTATTGTTGAATACCTTGGTTCCGAACACCAAGGAGTCTTCTTGCACCTTCTCTCATCCAGTTAGAGCACTGAAAAAGATGAGATATGTAATGACGGAAGATATTTCTTCTGATTTGTCACTGGTCTCACTGTGTAGAAGCAATTTTGTGTCAAGTATAAACATACTTAGTGCAGAAGTCCAGCACACTAAATAATAAAATACACAGGTAATATCTCATTCAAATATGAAACAGTTATCTGGATCCCAAAATATTCTGTAATAATTAAGACCAAAGGACAACTCTAAGCAAAAATACTTTAAAACACATTGCCCCATAAGTCTGTATTGAATACCAATTTCAAATTAGAATAAGAGATACAAAGGAAAGCCTCAAAATTGTAAATAATTACGAATTTAGAAGACTATTTGTCATTTTGATTAAGTAATTTTTTGGATTGGCATAAATAGAGACGTAAGCATGAGAGATATTATTTTGTATCTCAGTGTAATTTAAAGGATGTATATTATGTTAAATGAGGAGGAGCAAAAAGTTTTGCTCATTCCATGACTATAGTTACTTTATGTTGCCAAAATTTCTCATTGGGTCAAATACAAAGACCTTCATTCAGTAGCTAACAAGGCTTTTTTCAAGAAAATTTCTCCTGGCCTCATAATTTTCTCTACAATTTTCACAGTCTTTACAGGCAAATCACAGCTATCCAATGGCAAAATTCATTGATCATGATATACTATTAGATATACATTATATGCCTTTGTAGGCATGTGGGGGAGTGTGCCTATGATGTAACAATGTGCAAAATGCAGAATACACATTATTTAAAATATAAGATGAAAATGCCATTTCAGTCACTGCTAATTTGCATTTCATATTCCCAAACCATCATAATAGTATTACAAGGTATTGATCCAAGCATGATCATTTGATTTCACATCAATACTAATATGACTTTTCTGTGATCTGTTGACATGTGGGATTTTCTGAGTGAAATACATACATACCAATATCCACCTATTTTGCTTAGTAAAAGTGGATTCAGCTGTTCTGTGTGAAAAACTGTTGGCAAAAATGCAGATCTTGTCCCAAAACTTGAATTAGATTATATTGGTAGACTTAGATTTATATTCTTACTGCTGTCCCAAATCTCTTTCTTTTATCTCTTTGACAAAGTGGTGTGTCTCTGATGTTGTTTGTTGGCTGAAGCCATATTCCATATCCTGGGCACAAATTATGCATAGCAAAAATAGTTATGACATTTAGGAGCAAGAGTTCCTTAAAATCTGATTTCCATTCTCTACATGGTTATTCAGGACCTACTGGAATAAGTCTTCCACTATGCTGCCCTGAATTATGTAAACAATATCTTTTATTATGAAACAGTTTTTGCCTTGCCTACTTTTGCATACAGATGCCAAAATCATATAGGTCCCACACACCCATTTCTTCCACTAGACAGACATACAGAATGATACTATCACAGCCTTCAGTCTTCTCAGCATTGCTGAGGTACTCCTTCCTACTAAATTCCGGTTTTCAACATTACCCAAGAGTTTCAGCTGACACCATTCTGCTGATTTTTCCTGATGGTTATGAGCTTGAAATCTATCCATTGTTCAGGGACAATCATAGAATTTTAGAGTCATAGAATGGTTTGGCTTGGAAGGGGACTTTGAAGAATACCCACTTTCCTGCAGATATCCAGACAGACATTGCCTTGCCTTTCTGTACAGACACACATAACCACAGAGCTACCAAACTAGATGAAAATGGATTTATCACAGCTTCATCCTAAAATGAGCATTGCAGTTTCCTCACAGCAGCCAAGGAACCCAAGGAACAGACAGAGGTTGTCACTTGTCTCAGGTGAGATGTGCTTCTTCCCAATCATCTGCCAAGACCTCAAAATGGTTCACAACCTCAAAATCCAGCTAAAGCCATCACTGCTTCTGGATTGCGGGGTTACTGGTGAGGGCTCATGTGCCTTTTGTTATGTATGACAAGTCTGTGACTCTTCTTGCCCACATGAAATTATAGTCCACGTTTAAGACTACCAAGAAGCTGAAGTAAGGGCCCAGTCCCTGCATGGGACAGGTCAATGTGGTCACAACATTCACCTTCAGTTCCACGCACCATTTTCCTATAGACTTTCAGATGGAGCCCACATTGCAAGAAAATAAATTCCCAAGAGCTTCAGGCTCATCTGGCTTCAAAACATCCTTCCACCCTCAGTGGCCTTCTAAACCAAACCTACAATATTGGGAGAAATAAAATCAAGACTAAATAAATGAGCTTACGTTGCAGAGGAATGTAATTTCTGACCATCCTCTCCCCCTGTCCCCAGTTACTAGGTAGAAAACCTTCATCAGGGCTTCAGAGTCTACTTAGCAGGGGATGAACTCTAATGGCTGATGCACAGTAATTTAAATTGCATTGTGAGTTTGTTAGAGCCCTATCATCTCCCCTTTAGTTCTCTGAATAGACTGTGTATAAACACAATGCATATTAGTGTATGTCCAACTATCTACCTACTTTCACACATCACTTTCTCTACTTTTTAACATATCAGCATATTTCAGTATACAATTACAGGATCTGAAAACCCAATTAATGTGCTATTTACCTGAGTATTAACTAGAACAATGTCTCTAAATGCATTAGGAAAAAAAAAAATCTTCTTACAGATTGTAAATAAACTTTTAAGAACTGACCCAGTGCCAACCCTTTCAGCACCTGTCTGGATACAGACAATTATTTTAGTTAATGGCACAACACAAGGTCCCAGAGTACACACATAAAGCCACACTTTCCAAGAGACATTCAAACAGAGAGTACATAAAAGGTTTTAGTAAAAACTGCAGTCTTGCTCTCATCTGGAGCTATTACCCACTCATTTTGTCTATGAATGTAAATATATAGTTTATCCTTTAGATCCCTGCACATCAAGCATTATCAGCTTAAGGAAGATATGTAGTCAAGATTAAAAAAAAGGATGTAGTTTATATATCTGCTTTTCATGTAAGTTCAGCTCTGTTTTCTGTTGTCTCCAACAAATGGAAATGTCTATGCTGCTTTGCTGCCTCAGCTAGTGCTTGCCAGGTATATTTTCTTCCTTCTCTGAAATCCTAATAGAGGGAGTCTCTGTTTGACCATGAAAGTCTGAATGTTCCATCAACAGCCTTCTTGCACTCCCTTAGCAAAACATGGACCTTATATAAATTTTCAATGAAGGAATCTGTGAACTCATTTTGACTGGAATAAAATGAAAAGCCTGTTGATTAGCAGGAAGGCATTGGTGTACTTTACAGGTTAGCACCTGGGCCTAACTAGTAGTAATTTGATTGATTGATTGATTGACTTACATAATTTTTACTTGGAGGCTAAAAATGACCAGCTGCCAGTATTATCTCACTTTTCTATAGGAACTTGGGACCATCCACTAGGAATCATTTGCAAACTGCAGTGCTCCTTTAAAAAAAAAAAAAAAAAAAAAAAAAAAAAAAAAAAAAAAAAAGCAGAACAAATGCAGTTAAGCTGGATCCACAGTGATGATACTTCAGCCAGGAGCAGTGATCTAGCTGTGGTCCCAGTAACAGCAGCAGCTGATAGGTACTGTTAGTGGGAATGGAGCTCTGACTCTTAACCTGAGCAAACTCTCCATGTTTGAACCATGAAGGAAAATGTCCCAGCCCATCTGACTAGGTGTTTCTTGCTCATCATTTAAGGCTGATTACCATTAGTCTCTAAGGCATGTAGAAGTGCTCTGACTTTCTGCTCCTGAGAGCCCAACAGGGCACATTTCAGTTATGTGTATCCTTCAGTTAACCAACACGGAGGCCTTTGATTAAACAGCTTAACACTATTTCCTTCTGTTAACCCATTCCCTTGTGTGGGAGTTGGAAGTACCTTGCCTGAAGGCACATGGCATCCCTACAGGCAGGAATTCAGGATTGTCTAACCCTGCCTCCCTGTCACTGGCTACTTATTCTGAGAAAAGAGGCCTTTTTAACTTTCCTATGACCTCTTGACTTAGACATAGTTATCCTTCACTGTGGGAAGAACATACCTTTCCATCTTTCTTACTGTCTCATTCAACCTCATTGGATTCATTGACACAAACAGGCATAGAAACATAAAATTGCTGTAATTGGGTCAGGCCATAGGTCTGATAGTGGCCACTGGTGAATGCTCACAGAAAGAACAGAAGAAGCAGGGCACAAAAAGAAAGACCCTTCCCTTGACAAATCTCCTCTGCTACCAGCAGTTTCAAGGTCATCAGAAAGCTGGAGTTTGTATCCAGACCATCAGCTTATAGTGCAAACACTAAAATCTCAAATAACAGCGAATACAAAACCTTTGACTATTGTGAACTCCTGAATATGTTTTTCAATAAACAACACAAATGTATATCTACAATTGCATAGGAAATAGATCTTTATGTGTGAGTCATCAATGTGTTCTGCTGTGCCTCTTTACTTGCTAGGAGACAGATGGCCTGGTCCACTTTTTATTTCCATAATTAGCAGATATAGTACATTTTTTTTCTATTAACAGGATTTCCTTAATTATCTTTTAAGGTATGTTCACTACACTTTCTCTCCCTCAGCCTACTCTACATTTTATGAGAGGCCTCCCAGTTTCTGTGAACCAATCTTCTCATTCCTGGGTGACATTACTGACAAAGGTGTCACACTCACACTCCATACCCTTGCAACTAGGTTAGAGATCAGCTTGCATAGGCAAGGTGCAGTCCTTCAGGCTATCAGCACTTAGGGCCTGTTCCACACTCTGCTGAAATCATAGTCTAGTCTTCAAAAGGTTCAGTAGGCTTTGACCAAGTTCATCAAGCTTAGCGGTGAGGCCTGACAAGAGGCATTACTAAATCTGCCCCAGTGCACAGCATGTTAAACTCTGTAACTTGCTATTTTTGCAATACAACATATTTTTTTAACCTTTTGAAATATAATTCAGTCTTACTATTTCTTCTGTGTGTTTCTCTGCATCAAGTATCCCTATATATAAAAGTGCTAGAGCTTAAAAAAAAAAAAGCATGATATTCAATATAATTATTAATATAACTGTGAAAAGCATTGTTTGCAGAACAGACTATATAATTTGAAATGTGGGGTTGCTTTTCTTCTTGTTAAGCAGTGCAGACTGGTGCAGGTAAAGTCTCTTCTGGGTGCATTTCTGCTTTACCAAACATGCCCAAGCTTAAACTTGTGGTTTGGCTTTGTTTGCTTGTTTGTTTTTTCAATTAATGGAACCAAAATTGGACTGTTCAAAAGGCAAGCAACAGCCAGGCCTCCTGACTCCTTACTTTTAGGTATATGGATCTCCATACATTTATTCCATCAGTGAACAAAGAAGAGTCCAGATCTGGGTCTCTCTGCCTGGACAGTGCCAGCAACGTGGGCAGGAGCTGCAGGAGGGTTTGTGAGTCTCCACAGTGCCCTTCTGCCTCCTGTCCATTGCTCGTAATGATGGAAAGCTTTGACCCGGCCACATCTCTGCTGCTGGAGGGAAAAGCAAAGCCTCCTCTTAGGGCTATTTCAGCTCCCAGGACCCTTGTGCTGCCCCGGCTGTCCTAGCAGCTGCCCAACGAGCATTTCTGCCTTTCACATCCTCTTCCCCTGCTTACACAGTCTGCAGCTAGTATTTTCCTTTTCTTTTTTTTCTTTTTACTTTTCTTTTTCTTCCCCC
>JAWWEU010000125.1:50568621-50571121 GCA_035583155.1 Acropternis orthonyx
GTATTTTCCCTTTCTTTTTTTTTTCTTTTTACTTTTTCTTTTTTTTTTCTCCCCTAATCGCAGAAAGGCCTCCCCGTCTAATCTAATTCCCGCTCCTTTGTCACAAGCAGATGTCACTTTTACATCTGTGCGTCTGCTCAATCGCCCTGTCTCCTCCAGCCCAGCAGATGTTGCCGCCGCCGCGGCAGCCGCGACCGGGGAGAAAAGCAAAACGCAGATCCCTCTGCTGGCCGCCTCCCGAAATCCACGGCCGCACCACCGGGAGAGCAATGAAAAAAGGATGATATCTTCATCACCATCAACATTATTATTACCATTATTATGATTTTTTATTATTATTATTATTATTATTGTTGTTGTTGTTATTACTACTATTATTATTACTATTATTATGGTGGTGGTGTTATTCCTTCTTCATCGCCATCATCATTACTATTTCAGATCCCCCATCCCAACTGATTAGGCAGCAGGAGACCATCCAAGAACGCAGCTGGTCCCCTGGCATCCTGAGCTAGCGCGGAGAGGCGCGGGGAGGGAGAGCTTGTTCGCGGGCAGCCACTGGAGCGGGGCAGCCACTGGAGCGGGGCAGCAGGGACAACAAAAAGGGGCATTTTTTTTTCTCCGGGGAGTAGCAGGGAGCCCCGGACGCGGCTCATGCTGTGACCGAGGCACAGCCAACACGTGTCACCGGCCCCTCCGGTGCAGTCACCCGTCCTGCGGAGCGCCGCGCTCCGGGGGACCGACCGCGGTGCGGTGGGATGCTCTGGCCGCCCCCTCCGAACAAAGCAATGCCAAAGAAACCCTCGCCCGTATTTAACATTTTATTCTGGTGGATGGGAGCGTCGCGGAGCGGTCGGAGCGGGGCCCGCGAGGCGCTTTCCCATGGCTGGCGGTGGCCGCACAAAGGCACGCTGTTCCTTGTTTCGTTCCGCTGCCTCCGAGCATTCCTCCCGCAGCCTGAGGGAAGCGGACCGGGCCTCTCGCAGTGTCGAAGGAGCGGAAAGAAAAGTAGCTTTTATATACTCGGACTATTTTTCTCCATCACCGGACCCCGCCGCGCATCCCGCGCACCCCGCGCACCCCGCGCTGCCCGGCTGGGCCAGAGTTTGCCACCGAGACAAAAGGGCTCTTCTGGAAGGGAAAAGGAAAAAAGAGGGGGTGAAGCAAATGGGAGGCTCTAATTCTATTTGAGTCGCCTGGAAATCAGAAGGGGTTTTTCCACACTTCGCCTTGATTTGATTATTCTTTGGAGATGGTTTCTCTGCCCCCAGCCAGACGCGTGGGGGAAGGCCGCTGAGGCAGTTGGCCTATAGTGGCAATAATCAAATTACCCATTTGCTACAACTTTTTCGACAGAGCCGCTCGCGTGTAGAAAGAACAACTGGAGCCCAAACTCCTCGGAGGGGGAGCAGGAGAAATCCTGGCGGAGGGACGACGCGGGGGGGTGAGGGGTGAGGCAAACCATCCCCCTCGTCAGTGCCGAGCCGGCCACGCCGGGGACAGCGGGGCACCCGGGGTGGGCAGCCCGGGGACAGGTGCCGGGGTGGGCAGGGCCGGGGGCCGATAACCGAGCGGCCCCGCAGCCCCGACGGCGGCCCCGCTTCCCCCAGCGCGGGAGGCAGCGCGGTGCTGCTGCGGGGAAAGAAAAGCGGCACAAAATGTGCGCCCCAAAGGAAACGAACTCGGATATTTTTTTTTATATGCCCTGTGTTGTTTGAGGGGTGGAGGCACCTCCTTGCCCCAAATGCGTATTCATATTCATGAGAGCGCGGGTAAATAAAGACAAATCCCTGCTGTAGTAACACTTAGATTCGCATCATTCTTTGGTGCCCTTTAGATTTGGGAGACGGAAGACAGATGTTTGCAGCGCTTTTCTCCTCTTGTCTGCTGACCATAAAGGGAGAACTATTTAGAGCTGGCAATTTGTTGCCACCCTCGCACTAAAACCGTGTCCACATTTATTTTCATTTTGCCGGTGCACAAAAAGTGTCCACGGGCCACCAAAGGCCGTTCTTTATCAAATACACATTGTACAACATGCAACAGCAATAAAACTATCAGAGCTCGCCATAAAACTATCACCCGGATCCTCAACGGTTCAAGAATCTTCTGCTTTCTTTTATTGCCACCGGTAACTCATAGTGATATGCCACCCTCCCTCCCCTCAAATAAAACCTCTGTCATTGGTGTAATGAAGTACCTCTTCGGAGCGTTTTTAATATATAATAAAGCAGCGCGAAGCACAGGAGCCTGTAGATTCCCCGTGCTCATCCGCTGCCTTTGAATTAAACTACTTAGCCTGGCAAATACTGTGGGAGCTTAAATGTCTCTATAAAGACTCTATGAGTTTGTTATTTTAATTGCCGACTTGTTATAGAGCACATAGACGGGGTAATGAATGCAATAAAACTAATTATCTACACATTGAAATAATATAAAATATCCACTGCTTGCTTACACAACAGTGAGATTCCACTCAGCGTTTCCTAAACTGCCCACC
>JAWWEU010000125.1:50573621-50590143 GCA_035583155.1 Acropternis orthonyx
TTCAGCCTTTAGCGTACATATTTAGTGTTAAACTTCGGTCTCTCTCTCCATATTTACCCCCCTCCTCGTTTTCTCTCTGCAATGACTACTGGACTCCGCCGGTTATTCGGGCGCATTAGGATCCCTCACAAGGATGCGGCAGTTTTTTAAAGCACCGTTCATCTTTCCGGACATATATCTTTGGGAAAGCCACCAGTGATTCACAGACTTTTTATTTCCTTCCTCCTCTTCTTTCCTCTTTTCCTTCTTCAGTTCCTTACAAACTCTTCACCGACCACGGGGGTTTAAACGAGAAGAGGAAACAGAGGAGGATCAGAACCACGTTCACCAGCGCCCAGCTCAAAGAACTGGAGAGGGTGTTTGCAGAGACTCATTACCCTGACATATACACCCGGGAGGAGCTGGCACTCAAGATAGACCTCACCGAGGCGAGAGTGCAGGTATGTGCGGGGTGCAGGTGACTGGGAATGGGGCGGCGGTGGCGGAGGGGCCGCGCCGCTGCGGTAGGCACTGGCTGCGGGACGGCGGCGGGGCCGGGGCGGAGGTCGCTCGGCGGGAGGCGGCGGCGGGGATGCTGCCTTCTCTGCCCGCCTCCTGCTCCCCCCCCCAGGTCTGGTTCCAGAACCGCCGCGCCAAATTCCGCAAGCAAGAGCGGGCGGCGGCGGCGGCGGCGGCGGCCGCCAAGAACGGGGCGGCGGGCAAGAAGTCCGACGCCTCCCGCGACGACGAGAGCAAGGAGGCCAAGAGCACCGACCCCGACAGCACCGGCGGCCCCGGCCCCAACCCCAACCCCGCGCCCAGCTGCGGCGGGGGCGGCGGCGGCGGCCCCAGCCCCGCCGGCGGGCAGGGAGCGGCGGGACCTGGCGGGCCGGGGGGCGAGCCGGGCAAGGGGGCGGCGGGGCCCGGCGGGCTGGCGGCGGCGGGGCCGGGGCAGGGCTGGGCGCCGGGGCCAGGGCCCATCACCTCCATCCCCGACTCGTTAGGCGGCCCCTTCGCCAGCGTCCTCTCCTCGCTGCAGCGGCCCGGCGGCACCAAAGGCAGCCTCGTCAAGAGCGGCATGTTCTGAGCGGCGGCGGCGGCAGCGGCGGCCCCTCCCGCTCCTTAGTGCCCGCCGCCCGCCCGTAGCAATGACCGGGGGCCCGGGCTGCGCCGGGCTCCGCGGGGCAGGGACCCTGCGCCCCACGGGGGGCTCCCCTCGCCCTCCGCCGGGGCGGGGCGGGGCGAGGGGGCGACTGCGCGGGCGCGGAGGCAGCGGCGGGGCCGCGGGGACTCTGCCCGCGGGCGGCCCCGGCGGCGAGGGGGGGCACCCTGCCCGCCCATGGGGGTTTTTAAGTTCCTTGTCACGGTCGGCCGGAGGGACAAAGTATCTTCTCCCCCTCCTCCCCTCTCTCCAAGCCGCCCTCCCGCCGCCCCCGGCCCGCGCCCGGGACGGTTCTCCCCGCACCCTCCGGTTTCACTGTCCCTCCGCCGGGTCCCGGGTCTCTCCGCTGCCGCCGCCGCCGCCGCCCCGCCGGGTTCGGCCCTGACCCGGCGGCCGCAGCCGCCTCCGCACCGCGGATCCGCACCCTGCAGGGCCCGCGCTCCTCACGGCGGGCGGCCTGTATTTATTATTAATTAATTATTATTAATTATTATTATTATTACACGGTCCACGCAGTTTTTAGGCATCTCCGTTAGGGTTTTCTAATTTTATTTTAAAAGGCACAAACTATAGCTCTTAGTTGAATGTCGCCAGGTATGCTTTCTCTTTTTCCGTGTCTTTCTACAACTGTGTTCTGTGACTCAACTGTATAGTGTTAATATCAGTACAGACTTGTCTAGTTGACCGTATAAATAATGTTTTCCCTTCTCGTAGTCTCAATGGCGTGTCTTTATGAAGAAATAAGGTTCTCACGGGTTCGGTTCCCTTTGCGTTTAGAGAGACCAGATTCAGGCAATTATATATATTTTTGTTATCGGTTGCATGTCGTCTCATTTTTTTCTTTTCCCAACCTGTTGGAATATGTTTGTGAGCATAATCGTCATAAATTATGTTCAGGTTTTTCAGATTTATTTATATGTGGTTAAAACGAATGCTTCTATTTAAAAGGGGAAATATTTCTACATGTGCATATAGTTTTCCAAGAGTGTACCATTAATTGATTGTTGATAATAAAAACCAAAAGCAAACATAGCTACAGCGCTCTTCCGACTTCTTGTTAGGGCTTTATCTGGGGAGAGGTCTCAGGGTTATTTCTGACAAGAGATCAAAGGCGCACATCGCAGAACTTTGACCGAGTCATCAAAAGGAGATGTGCTCAGCAGCATCAATCTCCGTTACCATCAGGATGACCATAACTGGGGGTTCCATCATTACTGCCTAATTGTGCCCTTATTAATTATTTGCAAACAGGCTGATTGGGGGGAGGAAGATACGTCAGATCTGACCTTTTGTCACTACCTCGGAAATTGGAGATGGTCAATATTAAGCGATATCCGTGAAAAGGAAAACAAAAGTGGCACAAGCCACTGGCCAGGATTGCCAGCAGGCGCAGCATCCTTTACACCCACACGTGGAAGGTCAAATTGGCTTCGCAGCTCTGCAGCTTTCTGCAAACGCTCCTGCTGCTGAATCCGGGTGCAGAGGGCAGAGAGAGGGGCCGCCCTCGCGGACTGCGGGGCCACGGGCTCGGATCCCACCCGGGCAGAAGTCGGCCGGGGGCCTCACATCCAGGGACCCGCTCTGCTTCCCGAGCCCGGCAGTGGGAGGAGCGGGACGGGGCTCCCCCCCAGCCCAGCCTGCCCCGGGGGGCGGGCGGCGGGACCGGCGTGCCGGGGGCCCCGTGGGGCACGGGGGAGCTCAGCACACCCGCCAAGCCAAGCCAAGCCAAGCCGGCATTCCGCTCTCCTCGAAACCCCTCAGGCAAGGGCGGGCCTTCTCCCCGCGAAGAGCCGGGGTCGCCGCGCACCCCGGGGCCGCCCCCAGGCCTGCCCCTGCAGCCGGGCACTCGAGGGTTAGCCACAGGGACGCCGGGAGGATGAACTCTGTCTGACTCTGGCACAGTGAGAGAAAAAAAAAGTCTGTTTGTGGGTTTGGCAGAGAAGCAAACTTGGCAAAGGCGTTGTCATCTGCAACGTGCAAAACATCTGCATGACTGGGGAGCTGGGGAGAGCACTATTGAAAATGTGGCAAATGGGGCAAGTGCTCTTTCACTAATAATCAGTTTTGGAATGCTGTAATAAAATATGCCTTGTATTTTCTGGAGGAAAAAACCCTGAGCGCATTTCTTGAATATATGTTTTTTTTATAATGTGGGCAGATTTTGCCATTTCACTTTTTCTTCCAAATTCATGTCATGATTTAAGAATATCTTTTAAAATAGTAAATGGACTATCTCTAGGATTTATCCAGCTGTAGACCATGGCTGAAGTGACCTCTGAGCTTTTAGAGGAGGTGAGACCTATGTTACCAGTAACACAAGAAACCAACAAAAGGTAATTTAAAGATATCTCTCCTGGTCAGGCCTTCCTGTGTGAAGATGATCATCTTCCATTTTATGGCATGCAATTGTGATTTGAAAACATTAAGAGATGACAGCATACTATTTCTTTGGGTATTGTTTTGCCAAGTTCACTATTTTTTCTGCTAAAACTTGGGCTTTATTTCTATTATGAAGGCTTCAGATTCCAACAGTGGATATAGCTGCATTGTCTGCTAGGCCTTTTCTCTCTGTTGCTGCACTGTAAACTGATATGCATTTTGACACATTTTCTTCCTTGTAAACTACTAAATAGGCTGTGTTCTTTATATCTCCCACACTCCCAAAAGCTCAAACTGACAATTTTTTTCCAGAGCTCTCTCCTGTTTCTGAAGATGCCTTGCAGAAGGGATACCAGGATAGTACCAAGCACTGTTATGTCTCTCTCAGTAATGGTTCATACAGAACTAAGATCACCTCTCTATTTCTGATCACAGTTTTCCACTCAGGTATCTAAACTTCTCATTAGTCCTGTTTGGAAACTGTGGTTTTGTCACTGACCCATAAATCATTTCCCAAGCCACTGCCTTCCATGTTTTGGTCACCCCCACAGCAAAGGGAACTGTAACAGGCCTGAGACACATGGAACACACCATTTGTAAGGATCGGTGTGCCTGTGGCAGACCAGCTGGAGTGGTTAATTCGTCAAACTTAATGATTGCTCAGTCAGGAAGAAATGGATGGTTTGAAAATCTGTGAAGTTTACTTCTGCCTCCCTGAAAAGGTAGGACAAAAGGAATATTAGTTAAATAAATAACCTACAGGCTTGCTGCTTATCTTGACAAACACAGAAGCTAGAGGAGGGCCATGGGGTACTCAGCAGGACCCCAGGCAGGAAGAGGATGCCAAAGAGCTGCTCACCAGTGCTATCAGTGAAAGTCAAAGGGGCAAGCTGATTCATAACACCGCAAGATGCTTTGGTGCTCACAAGGTGAGGAGGTCTGGGCAAAAGGACCTAAGAAGCTAAAAGATGTTGCTGTAAAGAAAAGAGAGTTTCTTGGTTTTGTTGGTTTTAACCCCTCACATTGTTCAAATAAAACAGTTTGTTTCATGATCCAACTCAAATTCAGTATGAACACACATTGTGTTTTGAAGGGTTCAGAGGTAAATATTCACATTATGTTTATGAAGCAATTTGAGTGTTTCATTATCTGCTCTTCTAAATACCAAGACTTAGAATTCATGTCTAATGTTGAATTTGGCTCTTGCATGCACTTTCACTTCCTTCTCTCCAACACATGAACAAAAAGAATAATTCCTGACAGCAGGAAACATTAATTTTGCTACTTAAGAATATGAGGCCAGCATACAGGAAAAATACAATTGATAAAACCAATCCCTTTTCACTTGTGTGTCTAAATTGTTTAATCTTTATATATTTACACTTACTTAGTAGAGTTATCAAACTATTACCAGCCAGTGGGAAAAGAAGTACCCGTGGTCCATCAGAATATATTTTTAAATCCTGTTTTCCTCCCACCCTTTTTTGACACTGTTAAAGTGTACCTAGCAGGATCCCCCTGAATGAGCCTGACTCCAGTCAAGGCCAGCAATTCACTGCTGTGGTCTGAAGCATGAGCTCTCTCAGAAGTCAAAATCTGGAGTTACTTCATGTGGGAAGGATCCCCACTGTACAGAAGGGGAACGGGACACAGAGCTCACTAGTAATTCCTACTAAACTACTATCTGTCTGTAACTCTTGCTGCACATTTAGCATGAATCACTGAGAGCCAAACATTTATCTATAGATTACCTTCATCACCCATAAAGCAGCTTAGCGCTATGAAGGCTGATATGCAGGACATGAAGTCTTCTTTTTCTGTCACCAATTTCATTTAGTCTTTTACAAGATATTACCTGATGACTGTTAAAAAATAAACTGGTGGATTCATCTAGGGTGCTACTAAAATATGGCTCCATTTTAGAAAAACAACTTTGTGCCTTGTACTTCATGCAAGGGTTCATCAAGTAGGCCAAGGACTGATTTGAGAGGAAAACCATCTTCTTGATTTGTGGGGAATTCATCCAGAAACAGCTCAAGAAACTTTACCTGTGAAAACAAAGCTCATGTTTTCATATTTTAGGTTGTAAATTTCCTTTGGAGAGAGGAAATAATCTTTTTGGATTATCCTTGTCATGACTATCATATCAACAGAAAATTAAAATATTTGCACCTGAAAAGAAGTATTATTTCATACTATTATGGCAGGTGGAGTCCATAATTCTTCCCATTCCTTTCTGAAAGAGAGGTAGTATGGGAATGCCAATCATATCTCTTGCAGCTTCAAAGAGTGTTTAAAATACATATAAAGTCTATTGACAGTATTAGATACAAGTTCAATGCAGTCTTGGGAAGTGCAAGTGAGAGAAACTGTGCCTTTCCAGCAGTCTGAAATCTAGTGTCAGTATTGAGGTCTCTATCAAGAGGCTTAACATATGGATGTGGTCTTCAGGAGCATTCACTTCAGTATTATTTCACAGAAAGATGTTTATAGAAGTTGAATCAATATAATAATTTCCTCCAAGAGGAAAACCTGTCCAGTGAACAAAGAATATATTTTATGAATTTATGTGGTTACTTGGTTAAGGAAGAGAAGTAACTGGAATGACACCAACGGGGAAGAAAATTGGTTATCTGCCATAGATGTGGTATTTGGGAAAGCTTGGGTTGGTCCTTTCAGAGGCATGCATTACCCAGAGTGCCCAGATGGAGCTGTGGATACTCAATGCCTTTGAAAGTCAATTCACTTCTTGAAAATTCCTAAGAAAGTGCCTGCAGCAGTCCCTGCCCAAAGATATAGCCACAAACCCCTGTGCTTGCAGGTCTATTAATACCCATCCATGCTTGAAAAGCAAAGGGCTCATCCATCCCAAGTCATGTCAGGAACCAGGGCATTCATGCAGCTGTAGCATCTGTCAACACTTTGCCAGCCTGCTCTGTGATGCTCTGTGCAGCTTTCCACCGTGGTGGACTTGGAGGACTCTCCTCCACAGAACCAAGAAGACAACTCAGCTTCAGTGAGTCCTTGGGGGCTTTGGCTCAGCTTTGCAGATAGTAGGGGGGAGCAGGGGGAGAGACAGCAGAGCTGCTACAAGGTGGCAACTTTAATTCTCATTGAGGTTTATTATCACTGTGTTAGTGGAGCTCAATGCAACGTAGTTACATAAATATATTCCACAGGTTGTCACAAGCTGCAGGTTATTCCTACCTTCCTTTTTCTTTTCTTTTTTTTTTTTTAATTATAACTTAAAAAGTCTGACATCACAGTTCAAAATTATCTCAAAGCAGTGCTGTCAGGAGAATTCAAGAGCTCTTGGACCTGTATTGATTTCACAATATCTAAGTGTTTCCAGAAACAGCTACCAAAATATTCTTGCTGTATTATGTTTAAAAAGGTTACCAAAAGGGATGAGCTCTAAAAATAAGCAGTTCAGGAATCTCCATAGGTAATATCACAAATGAAGTGCCATCACAACTAGGATTCAAACACCTGAGGAACTTGCTCTCACTTTAATTCCAAAGTCACACACTTTCTTTAAAAACTGTTTCTTCATTTTTAACAACAAAATCTTCTTACATCTGGAAGAAGAAGAAGAGGCAGTTAAAACTTTATCTGCTCCTACTGCATGCACTTGTAATGCATTATGTGACAGCCTATTTTAGAACAGTGATGCCTTAAACACAGAGGTCTAATTATCACTAGGACTGTCTCTATGGAGACAAAAAGTTAGATAAACATGGTGTGGGCGGTTTTGTCAGGCTGCAGGATAAGAAGATGCTCTAGATGGACATCTAAGCCCTTCACTCCCATCATAGTCAATTCCCACTGGGAATGTAGCACTCCTAAAATATTTTTGGGCTCATTCACTGCCTATCAAATCTGGTGTCATTCACAGAAAGGTGTCAAGAAGGATCAAGGACACCAATCATTCAAGAGACGTGGGAAAGTTATTTGTATTAATAATTTCTATTATACAGTGCTACTGTATAATATTAAGTATGAATACTAAAATACTGACAAAACTGGAGGAGTTACATTAGTAATTTTTGGGGTTTACCCATTAAATCTCACCTTTCAGTGACTTCATCGCTCAACCTCTCTCCTAATGTTGGTTAGGATAAAAAAAAAAAAAAGTAGGATAACATATTACAGTGTGATCATATTGAGAACCAATAAAAGGAGATACTTGCAGCTGCTAGATAATCAAACTGAGACTCATTGCCACAAGACTGTGTTGATGTCAAAATTTTAACTGAATCCTGAAAAAAACACAAGCTCTTAAGTAAGAATAACCAGCCAGTACAGCTGCAGTTAATAAAGTGTTCTGAAAGATTCCTGACATAAACCCACCAATTTCAGGGTGTAAGCCAACTTCCACTCATTGAAGATGAGACCTTTAACAAAAATTGTCCACCAACAAATTTCTTGTGTTTTCTTCTAAATCATCTGCTGTTATTCAATTCCAGAAATGGGTTTACAAACTGTAGATGACAAGTTTTAGGATGTACATCACTCTCTATTTCAATACTCTAATAGCAAATTAAAACACGCCCTCCCAGATTTCCCTCATTTACATGCCTTCATTGTCTTTTTTGTTTGGTAGTAGTCCCTGTTATATTCACAGGGTCAACTTCAATCCCGTCTGAAGTACATTCCACAGCTGAAGTAAAATACATCTTCAAAAGTGATTAATTTTTCCTATTATTGCTGATTACTTTCATTGATCAATACTTTCACTGGTGCATACCACTAATACATTTAAATGTCAATGTGGGAATTAATTAACCTCAATTATTTCCTTTCAAAAATCATGACATTTTGTTGTTGAGATTTTAGGATATATACACAAACTTATGGCTGTATTTGTCTTTAAGTTTTCCAGAACAATCTGAATAAAACCTCTTAAGCATAGAATGCTTTTAAAGTATTTTGCTTTTAAAGAATTTTTTACAAAACATTTTAAAGTAATAAAAATGAAAATATGTAATCACTTAAAAATAGGCACAATAAACCTTCTGTAATTTCAAAACCCAGTTACATGTGAACTCTAAACAAATAGGGGTCTCTCTAAACAAAGAAAAATATTAATGATACAAGAGAAGATTCAATTATATAACTGTGCATTGTAACTTTCTATGATATATAAAAGGCAAAATTCAGATATGCTATACAATAAATTATCATTATGGCGCGACTACACTTTGGTCTAATAGAATCCCATTATTTAGAAATGGAAAAAGAAACCCTATTAGATTATAGAGTTAATTCCCTGCCAGTGCTGAGGTCACTGCTCTTTCACTCTCAGGCTTGTCTATGTGAAACTGTTGGTACAGTTGAAGAGTCTCCTTGAGCAGGCAAGAGACACAGAAAGGCAAGAGGATCACTGTGTTAAGGCTGGCGCTCCCATATGGGAGTGAAAATAACTGGAATGGGTAAATCATCCTAATATACCCCAAAATGGCAATACATGCTAGTACTGCCAGGATAGGGGGATTAGAGACCAACTAAACCAAAGTCACAACAGTCCTCTGAAATGAAAGTAGCCCTAGCACAGTGTGAAGAGTCTTGTGATACACCTGAACCCATGAGATTTTTCTGGACCTACAGCTGTTGAGAGGTTTCAGCCAATTAAATGGGATCTACTCAACATACTACTTTTATGAATAAAACCATATATTGTGAGTCAATTAGTTTTATCTTCAAGCTGAAATGCATGAGAAGAGAAAAGCTCTCTCCTATGTATTTAGTTGGAGTAGCAGGGAAGATAGATGGATATGACAGATGAAGTCCCCTAAAGTCCCCAACAAAATTATACCTGTTATGGTCAAAATAAGTGAAAGACCTTTAGAGACTCTCCTTTCTCAGTCCTCAGGCATGGAAGGTAAAGCAGAGGCATTCTGCCATGTGTGTCGAGAGGCCTGCAATCCCACTGAGACTTTGCTGTGCTGAAACCCCTCCATAGCCTCTAAGTGTGGGCTCAGAAACTCCTCTGTGTGTTTCTTTTGCGTTTCCCAGAGCAGTTTAGATTCAGTGGTCTCCTTTTCCTCCCGATGATAAATTAGCCACAAGGGATGTATTTTCTGAAGAGGAAAACAGAAAGTCATATAGACCTTAGGTTACTACAGCATGGCAGTTTCAGGCAGAGAAGAACCCAGATTTCAGCTGGGAGTATCCTACTATCCAAGGGGGAGTCATGTCTTCAAGATTTTTCTGCACAAAGGGAAAAGCTGAGACATGTGCCTTTGGAGGTGTATTGAATTTTTCTCAGTCTCAGGGACAGGGACAATAGAAATGCAACTTATTCCCCTCCATAATAACTATTTCTTTTCTCCCAGCAATCACAGTTTCCATCCACCCATAAATGGCCATAAGGCTTCAGGGGACATCCAACCCAGTGCCATACAGTGTCCCAACTTGCTTTTATATGTCACTTGTTTGCTTGTTCAGGTTACGAATTGTCCCCAAACTGCCACACGGTTTAGAGAGCTGCAATGACAGGGCTCAAAATGACCAGGTATTCCCATTGCTGCTGACAAACCTGCACTGCTGACAGAACCACTGCCGCATGCTTGAAGGAGCTGTGAAAGAAAAATTTGCTTTTAGTGCAAGGGCTTCTATTTGTTCATTCAGCATCATTAAACTGGGATTTGTGAGTTTAGCAAACTGGGTAGTAACCACACTGCTGGGTGTTGAAAAAAGATACTAAAATTATTGCTTACTGTCAGTGGCACAGGAATTAAGAAATAGGTTTTCTGTTACTATCTCAGGAGGCAAAATCACTTAATCACTTGTGTCATGGAGTTAGACAAACAATAGCTATAAAAACATATCAGATACTGCCAATTAGTCAGTTCCATGAGAATACAGTATTAGAAAACCCACACCAATTTCCCGTTCTAAGGAAATAACTTCAGAAAGTTCCTTATTTGGTTGCCACAGCATATTTTTTTAATGTTTTTAGAATCTTGGGCCGGATAGTGGACTCATCAGCATACAACTTCAACAAATGAGATGTCAGTGATGGAAAACTGACAGAAAAGAAGATTTGCACAATTATACAGAACAGATAAGCCATTAGCTTCTCCCAGGATCTAACAATGAGCTCTGCAGGATCATTTGGGCTGCAGTTGTAATTAAAACTGGTTCTGAGTCACTCTGCTGTGGCACACAATGTTAACAAAAAGGGAACCTTCGGTGGTGCAAAGGAGGACTAGGATGAGACTGGTGTCTGACAGAGGTTAGGACTGAAATATTCTTGAAATACAAGTCTATGAGAAAAATAGGCATTTTATTACTACTTTATTTAATAAGCTACAATTAAGAAGCATAACCACAGCTGAATAAAGACTCGAACATGCTTTTCCACCCTGTGTCACCTGTGCAAAGGCTATTATTCAGTTATGCTAAATGTGTTATATTATGCCATTTATTCCAGTTTAAATCACTCAGCTATTTAAACCACACTTTCAGCCTGTTGCTTTAAGTAGTTGGTCTACTCTATTATATCTTTGTTTTTGACTTCCTCTTGATGAAGACACTGACAGCTGTATTTTCACATCAGTTTCTCTTTTCCCCTTGAGAACCACAATTTTGTGATAAATGAAGTGCAAACCCCAGTCCATGTGGCCAGTTTGTTCAATCTGTCTCAAAAGCACCTTTTGAGGTAAGAAGGTCAGCTAGGTCTGTGCTGCCAAAAGGAAACCATTAAGACTGTTCATTGCCACCTGGGCCACTTTACAATTGCAAACACAATTGCTTTTAAACATTCCCATTTAGAAAGAATAAGCATACGTGGAAAGGTGTTTCTAGCTGTAGGCTCACTGCCATTCAAGCAATCCCATTCATCATCCTGGAAGAAGGACAGTGCCCATCTCAATATTTTCAAGAAATTACTCAGCTTCTACTGGTAGAACACCATACATACACCTAATAGAACTGGTTCCTGGTTTTGTCCAAGTCGGTCGGAGTTCTGCTTTCAAATTTTCTATGTTCAGCCCAAAATTTCTTTCCAAATGGTCTTCCTTCTAAAAGGTTTTCTTACCAAAAGCCTTTCCAAAGGCTTACCTCTGTGAGGAATCTTCTTCATGTACAGTACTATGTAAATACTATTGCAGCAGCCAGTTACGAAAAACATTCACTTCTATGCCATTTTTTTTGTTTCACAGACAAAAAAAAAAAATTTCACTTATCAATGGCATCTGTTAACATGGAATAAACCTAACTGAGGCTAAATATATTCTGTAGTCTAGAGTACTCCTGAGGGACTTTCTGTTATCTTTGAAGGGACCAGAGTGATCATGAGGAAAAAACAAACACTAAATGTGCAGAATTAATGGAATGGTCCCTGCTTTAAGATATACTTTTAAGAGTTAATTAATAACTTCTAAATACCTCAGTGAAAACATATTATGTATTTAGTTTTATTCCATTTGAAATAATTCAACTGGTAAGCCTTTTTCAGAAAGCAAATTATTGTTGCTACCTCACAACTCAAACTATTATCCAAGGTAATAACCTTGGCAAAAATGTCTTTTATTTCAACTCTTGAGTAAGGACTTGATTCACATGTCTAATGTCCTGTGTAAGAGAATTAGCAGAAACTCATCTCAATGTGGTTTCAAAAGAGGAAACTAAGCAGACAGCCTTGTTAATTTAGCATATAGACTTGGAATAAAGTACAACATCCATCAACTCTTGAAATTCAATTAAAAATTGGTCTTGTGTCCAAGGGGAAGGAGCCAATTTTGTGCTGGAAGCAGCATCTTGGAAGATCACTAAAACCCTTAATGGTTCTTTCATTGTGGGAGCCAATATGAAAGAAAAACCATTTGGGGAGTTCAAATTGCCCCTCACATTAAATGATACAACATGTGCAATCTTCAGTTTGGGCCCATTGCTGTTGATGCAATGCTTTCTGTCTCCCTGGACACAGAGGGAATTCCAGCTGTTCTTCTCCCCTGGTCCTTAAAATCCTTCTATGTGCTGCTGTAGGCTGCGGCTTTTGCATGCAGGATGAAACACCAGTCCTTACCATATGTCGAGTATAGTTCTTATTCTATACAGTAGGTTTCTATGTGTGATAAAAAGATGCTTGCAAGCACACACTGAGATTTAATATCTGGGGAAAGGGAAGCCTGAAAATACGCTAACAAGATTTTCAGCATTAAACACAATTTTGTTTCAGATTTCAGCTGTTAAACATCTTAATTTGTTTTGCTTTTTACTCTAGTAACATAATGCTAATACACTCTGACAGCTCATGACTCCACACCGAGGAGGTTTCGCAAACCAATCTCTTTACTTGAAATTTGATTTACAAAGTGCCTCAGTCCTTTAGCTGTGTGGCAGCAGTCACCATCACAACACTTGTCATGACTTGAAGTAAGAGCACAATCTGGGCAGTTTTTCCTTGTTTGTTTATTTTCTCCTAGTGGAGGGTTCACTGAGATGAAAGAATCTTTTTAACTATTTAATGCCCTCATCCATCAATAAAATCAGTCCAGAAAATACTGCCATGCAATATCTGCCACACTTCAAAGGAAAGGGTGGATTTTTTTTGTTTTGAAACTCCTGGTGCAGAACACAGGCAGCATCTACGCAGTTTCTTTTTACAATATTTGTTTTGGTTGAGTTTGTTCTAACAGTTAATGTAGAAATATTTTGGATTCCATGTTCTCCTTCTAGTCCAACCTAGCTTTGGGCTACTCCTCTCCAGCAGAGAGCTCAGGCTGCTTTCTAGGTGCTTATACTACATACAGCTGCAGGTCACTGCTGAGCCAGCAGGACCACCTGTTCAGCTTTAGGCCAGCCCCTACCTTGTGTGGGCCATTATTTTCCTGGGAAGTCAAATTTTTGACATGTGAAAAGTACACAAAGTAGCACTTCATATCACAAAGCCCTGCAGAATAGGCAAGAAAAACAATAGATGACCACAAACATCTACTCTCAGAGGTAGCCCTCTAGGCTTCTGCCTGCTCTTGGCAGGGGTAGCCTGCCACATGTATGTGGTTTGTATGGATCAAGCATATCCTGGCACATTCCAGCATCCTGACAGGCATGTTACATAGCATAACCACCTCCAAAGGAGGTTTACCATGTGGACCATTCATTAGAGTAATTTTATAAGTAACTGGAGAAGATGATTTGGCACCAAAACTTAGTGAAAAACCTTTTCTTCACCTCTCCTCCAGAAAATAAATGTTTAGATTTTTTACAGCTATTTTTCTAAGATAAGATGCCTGTTATTCTCTAAGCAGAAGATCCAACTGCTGCTGTGGGAACAGCAGTGCAGATGTTTCCATATCTCCTTCTCCATAGGCGAGACGTGAAGCCAAGCTAACATCATCTAGCAAAGAAGTCCACCCTGTAGAGAAGACCAGAGACATAAACCACATATGCCTGCCTCACTGCGGCAGTCATCACTCATGAAAACAATCTGCTTACAGTTTTTGTTCTCCTTTCTTCCAGAAAAGGAACACCTTTTGCCATGTTTTCTTCTCAAAAGGGCGTCTACCCAGGAGGATTCAGCTTGCCTCACTCTGCTCCAAGTACAGGAAATGATCTGCCAACGCCAACAGGTCTGTGTGCTAAATAACAGCGGTCTGCATGAAGATGCTGAGCTGGCTTCAGCCCAGCCCGCTCCTTCTGGTAGTCTGGTGTAGGCAGTGCAAAGTGTGCTGCTGCTTCATGTGCGTGTTTCTAGACAGACTGACTCCATGCTGATGGGCTTCATGCTCTGGTGACTTTTACTGCAGTACTCAGGTAGCCTGGTCCTTCTGAACTCTGCAGTCACTATGCTGTGGTCACAGGAGCTGGTAACTATGCTCTTTAAAACATTTTGCTTTGTTTGTTTGTGTTTTTTTGTTTGTCTTTTTTGTTTTGTTTTGTTTTCCTCCTGAGTTTCTAGCACGTTTATTGTCAGGTTGTAGCCTAAATTAAATTCACTACTGAAGATATTCTTTCACTGCACAAATTAAATGGGCCTGTGACCCATTTATCCATTTGGAAATACAGATATAGGAGTATTTTTCTGTCTCACAGTGGTGCTTTTAAATCTTACTCAACTACCAGTTACAAAGGGCTTCACTGTTTTCTGGTGATAATGGGGTCTGTAAGCACCAGTCATTGAGCGCATGGGCCAGGAAGCATCCCAAAGACTCTAGAGTCCCTCTTTTCTTTTTCAGCTACTTGAAATGTCATTGAAAACCTGGAAAACCAAGTCTAAGTACCTATGCTTTCACACAAGGCCAGTGGCTCTACACGACTTGTACAGGCTCTACATGCCTGTTAATGATGTCTGATCATCTGGGAGTGTGCACTCAGCTATCCTTGAAAATCCAGTTGATTCTAAGTTCTTGACTTGTGTTCTCATGTATTGTGACATTTAAAACGATTCAAAATCTAGTCCAACTTATTATATAATACTGCAATAAAAATGAAGTAATTGATATTTGTATTCAAGCTTGAGCTCAGTACTGTCAAAAGAGGTACATCTTGCCTTAAAGCTGCAAACAAACAAAAATGGTATTGTAGAATTTATTTAGAATTTAAGAAAAATACTATGGCAGCCTGTGGAGAGACATGTCTTCTTACATTTGCCTCACTAGCCACAAAGATTTCATAAAGAATCTCAGTGCTGCATGCACACAGCTTTGCCACACTAGGGCTGCTCCAACATCATCTTGTTTACCTACTTCTGCTGGAGCCCCCATAGCAGGCAGTGTTGCTCTCTTTGCACATCTTTCCAAAGCCCATTAGGCAGCAACATTGGTTATTTACAGCCCTTCATTCTAACTGCAAGTGGACAGCAAGCAGTTGAGAAATGCTATATTGATCAACTGAGAAGAATTTCTCAGCAAAATCCCCAGCATCTGAGGGAAAAAACCGAAACTGTCTGTAGGAGATGTACAGCAAACAAGCAGAGAGAGCAGCGTGGCCCTGGGCTGGGCTGTGCTGTGCTGCATGGGCAGTGGGCTGCTGTGCAGAGCCAGCTCCAGCCAAACGTGGTTCCTGGCAAGTTGGGATATGTCATGGACGCACAGCTGGATTTGTGTGCAGAACAAGGCTGAGAAACTGCCTATGTCATAGGTTGAGAAAAAGAGGGGAGAAGTGCTGCAACTCAACCATTTACACTTTGAGAGCTTATTCCTTGTTGAAGTCGTTTTTCCAACATAGGTGCGCAGTTCCTGGAAGTTAGGATGCACGCCTCTTCTGCATCCAATGATTTATTCATGTTTTTCGTTTTGCCTTGCCTATAGCTGGTAGGAGCTAAAGTTGATCACTTTTTGAATCAAAGTATACCAAGTACAATATAAGTCTTCAGCTTCTGGGGTAACAAAACGTGAGGGTTATTGTCAACCGGAAGCCACATGCTTGAAGAGCCTTGATGCAGTAAAGAGAAACATATTTATGTGTTTAATTGTATTCATACTGTAAGCAGATTTTAAGCATTCAAGACAGAGATATTGAGAAAACCAAATATTGAGGGATAATATTCCATCATAAACTGTTAATCTGCAGCTATACCTTGCTCAGTTGTTTTGTCTACTTGACATACAGCTCCATGTGAAAAAATACAGCTTTGAAGTTATTGTACCACCTACACAGGTTTGTGAACCTGTGTATAAAGAAATGCAATAGATGTAGATGTCACTGTACATAATCATGCAGCCTTTTTCACAGATATAAACACAACTACATAGATGACTTGCAGCTTTTGCAAGTCAAAAACCTTTTCCTTTTCCTTCAGTCCACCTCACTGAAATGAATCACTGCAAAGGCAGTGCTACTGCCTGAACTCCTCACTCTTTAGTTTTTCCAAAGGTTTCTCAGAAGTCCATTGTCTGCAAAGATGATTTAATGAGACAAGCCTTGCAAACCCAACAACCCTCTGGGTGAAGAAACTTTTTCTAAGACCTAACCTAAACCCTGACACAACTTCAGGCCATTCCCTCGGGTCCTGTCACTGGTCACCACAGAGAAGAGATCAGTGCCTGCCCCTCC
>JAWWEU010000125.1:50590243-50623549 GCA_035583155.1 Acropternis orthonyx
ATGCTGTGCCTGATGCCCCCCAGGACAGGGTTGGCCCTCCTGGCTGCCAGGGCACTGCTGACTCAGATTCAACTTGCGATCGACCAGCACCCCCATGTCCCTTTCCATGGCACTGCTTTCCAGCATCTCACTCCCCAGTCTGTCCGTACATCCAGGATTGCCCCATCCCAGGTGAAGAATCCGGCACTTTCCCTTGTTGAACTTCCTATGGTTGGTGATTGCCCAGCACTCTAATTTGTCAAGGTCTCTCTGCAGGGCCTCCCTGCCTTCCAGGGAGTCAACACCTCCTCCCAGTTTTGTGTCATCTGCAAACTTACTCAGTATACTTTCCAGTCCCATGTGCAAGTAATTTATGAAGATGTTGAAGAGCACAGGGCACAAGATGGAGCCCTGTGGAACCCCACTAGTGACAGATCACAAGTCTGATGCCACCCCATTCACTATTACCCTCTGTGCTTGACTCATGAGCCAGTTGCTTACCCACTGCATGATGTGTTTATCCAGCTTTGCTGGCCATTTGGTCCAGAAGGATCCTGTGAGAGACAGTATGGAAAGCTTTACTGAAATCCAAAAAGATTACATCCACTGGCTTCCCTTGATCAGGTGGGTGGGTTACCTTGTCATAGAAGAAAATCAGGTTGGATAAGCAAGACCTTCCTCTCATGAAGCCATGTTGGCTGTGACTGATGACAAGAGAGGTTTTGTGATGACATCAGCCAGCTTTTTGAGGATTCTGGGATGAATCCCTTCAGGTCACATAGATTTGTTGGGGTCCAGCTGAAGCAGCAGGTTCTGCACAATTTCAGCACCAGCTGGGAGCTGATCATTCTCAGTCATGGTCCTCCAGCTCAGGGCACTGTGAGCCCCTTGGTCCATCATCTGTGTTGAAGGAGCAAAGAAAGCGTCAAACACTTCTGCCTTGTCTCTGTCCCTGTCCCTGTTTGTGAGGTGACCATCCTCATCCTGTAATGGGACAATGATATTTCTATTCTGCCTCGGGAAGTCATCACGGCACCAAGCCTGACCCAGTTCAAAAAGCATGATACTCAAAAGCATGAGATCATGTTCAAAAACATGATACTGTTGGGCACATGGTGTGATTTTTGAGGGTGGTCCTGTGCAGGCGAAGAGCTGGACTTGATGATCATTGTGGGTTCCTTTCAACTCAGCATATTCTGTGATTCTGTGAAATGAAGGTTCAAGCACCATTCTCTTCTGTATAAAGCACAGCGCAGTAGGGACATCAGTCAGATGTGACAATTCACTGCTCTGCATTGCTTCCAGGCAGGGACATGCCTGGTCCCATATTGCAGAACATTGTGGTAGATGGACTGTCACCACAGGCAACAAAGTCAGCAGTCATGATTTTTGTTGAAAATTGCTTTTAGTTCTGATTACCAAACCACATGAGCCTATACTGGACAGTATCATCCAGTCAAGTGAAATATTCTTTTACATTACTCAGAGAAAAAAAAAATTAAAAAAATTGCCTGTTTGCTAAGCACAGAAGGATATAAAAATACTAATCAACAGTTCCAGGAGAAATATAAGAAAGCTACCAGCAAAGATTTACAAGAAATAAAGACCTCTATTTCTCTAACAAAGATTTGGAAAATGCAGCTGCTTTTCTACAAGGTAAACAGAGCTGATTCGACAGCAAAACCTTCCCTTGACTTTTCACATTGCTGTGGGCAAAAGCACATTAGTCACTATCTTTGAAAGAGATAATGGCTTTTCAACTGTTGTGTGCCCCCTCGTGCATCTGTAACAAATGCTCTGAGGGATAACAGCTTCAGCAGAGGCAAAATGGAGAGGATGAGAGCTGAGACTGGCTGACTGGTCTCTGCAACTACCTCCCAGCTTTGCTGCCATCACGTGTATGTGCACTGAACACACAGCTTGCATCCCAAGAGAAGTGGTTGGAAGTGATTTTGCGAGGCTGCAAATCAATTATAAAATTTGGATTTGGTCCATTGGAACAGACCTGTAATTATATCAGTTAGTGGCACACTTTGCCATAAATCCCTTCTCAGTATCATCCTACCTGTTTCAAACTAAGAACAAAATAAAAAATGCATTTAGGACTACCGGTAGGATATGTGTTAACATAACTGTTAACTGTTAACATGCTGTTCTTTTATTCTTATGTTTTAAACTCTAAAGTGAAGACCTGTGAATACTACAAAAAAAGAAGATACAATGCATTTCACAGCTCTATTTAACACTGCTGTCTTCACACTTAACCTACCTAAAGCCTAACTGGGACATGGCTGGGTACGGGGTGCAGAGGCTTTGCAGGAGTCATGTATGACCTGAATACAAGGCTTTCCTCCTCCAGACTCTGTAAGAGGTGTCTCCCATATAAACCCACAGAACCAGAAAGGGCACCAAAAAGCATCAAATGTTTTCTAAAATCCCTTCAAAGTGTCAGTTCATGAAACAGGCCAGAGAGCTCAGTTTCACTCTCAGGTTGGTGATGAGTGTTATCATCATGTGTCACTCAGAAAAAACTTTAAACTAAGACTTGTGGTAGCACGAAGTCCAACACAGAAAGCCCATGCTGCAATCTAGTCCACATTAATAATACATTAGTATTAATGAATAGATCATAGACGCCAAATCATTGACCAGAACTAATCTTTTCTAAGAAAACTTTGTAATTAGACTAAAACCCATTTACATTTAACATCCTTTGGAAAAATAACCCCTTTGTTCTCACATGGCAGGAAAGTGCCTTTGGAGGTGACACCTTCAATCTGAGTGGTAAGGACATATTGTTATATGGAAGATTAGTGTACCAACTCCTTGGAGTTATGCACTTCCACAGAGTTTTATGAACCAGCCCAAAGGCAACCAAAGAGCACTTGGCCACTGAGAAGAGGAGACATCCAACACGAGCAAGGTTCCTGGAATTCCAGGTCCAAGTCCAGGTCCCTGGAACAGCAGTTCTGGCATTACTACAGGTAGTTTCTAGAGATATGGATGGCATGTCTCTGTTCCTGTGCTTGTCATGGAGTGGTTTTGTCTATTGGATGTGATAGAAAAAAAATCTTGGTTTCTTTTTCTGTTTGATAAATTCTGCTATTTCAAGGAAAGATTTGCCATTCTGTTGGTTTTGGTTTAGTTTCTAGACCTGTGTGACTGGTTTCTGCAGGTTTTAAACACCAGGTTATCTGCTTAGAAAAAATGCATCTGTGAATGAAGGATGTGCAATCAACTCAGAGAATTTGCAGTGCATCATGTGCAGTGAAGCAGATAGACTCTATGGATGAGCCAACGGTGACTTGCAAGATTGTCTTAAATAATGGATATTTTTTTCCTAAATGGCTTAAAACCCCATATGCTTTGTGGTTTAGGTAGTTCCACTAGCTATTCTTGCAGAGCATGGGGTATTCCATAAGGTCTACAGAGCAGCTCTAGCCTTGCAGAGTGGTGTGCATCCCTCTTGCATATTTAAGTTATGTCACATTTTAAAACAAAGATGAACAAGAAAACAGAGTCCCACCCACCCTGTACTATGGAAAGAGTCACATCCTGCCCTGTACCTTCGATCGCTCTTTTTTTGGCTCTTATTGCTAGCAAAACTTGAGCAGCTTCCAGCTTAGTCATTTCCCCTTATCAGGAAATTCAGATGAAATTACATTCCTACCGGAGGCTTTTAAAAGTATAGATACATTCTGTTTGCCTTTACAAGAGATATATTTCACTGGCATCTTTTTTTTTCCCAGCCCAGTTGTGGCCATCTGCTCACTTCCAGCATCCACGACCCCTTCTGATTTTCACTGCAAGTGTGTCTCTGAAAAAGGGCATTTTGTCATCCAGCTACCCAGCCTAGTAAGTGGGAGTAAAATAGGGTGAGTCTCCACACTGCAAAGTTTATTGAGTAACTATTTAACCAGCTTCTCAGTACCAGGAACGGGATCCATCTGAGACCAAATCTTGGCTAAACTGGGCAGCAAGAACTGTACCTAAAGGTAATCTAAACAAAGTGGTAGCTGCCTGCTTTTAACTATCCCCCAGAAGAGTTCTCTGGATAAGGATCAGTGCTCACAAGATACGCGGTAAGACAGACTATGACGGAGGAAAGGGGAGGGATGGAGGGATCACAGCTGGATAGGGTGGGGATGAGCAGAGAGCTCTCCTGGGGGAGCTGGCACACATCCCTCTTTGCTCTGCTCCGACGCCTGAACCTCGGCTGTAACAGCCCACTCCACCAACACCTCCAACTTCTTCCATATGCCCTCAGCTTCATCCCACTGCTCAACAAGCCAGTGTCCTCTCCTGGGGCACGCCAAGGCCCTGTTAGCACAGTGGTTTCTCTCATGGCCCTCCTAGCAGCCTTTGCTACCTGCAGACAACGGCAAGCAGGTGACACAACTCCCCTTTTATAAGGCTTGTTAAATTATTTTGGCACTAGATCAGTGCTGGAGGAGTGCAACCCCACTGGTGCCCGTTTAGGATCATAAATGACTCTGTGCAGGTCAGAGCGGCCAGGTCACATTCACCAGAAAATAATATTACAAAAAAATCATACTATGATTTCCACCATTTTTCTTGGCTCGTAAGGGTCACAGGTAGTGTTTGTCTGGGTGCACAGGAACCTTGGTGCAGAGCTGCTGGAACAGAAATAGCTGCCTGACTGCCTCCAAATCCAGCCTCAGAGCAACCTCCAGTGGCAGCAAGCTGTTCCCGCAGACAGAGCACGGATGGCACCGCCGGGAATCCCAGCATGCCTCTGCCACCACCGAGAACGCTGGCCCTCAGTCCAGAAAGGACAGGCAGAAATAATGTAAGGCCACTACCATCACTATTACGGCACCAGGATAAAAATAAATAAATAATTTTTTAAAAAATTAAATTGTCAGTACTTCCCCATGACTCATCCAACAGCCGAGATGCACTTCTGGCACAAACCCAAACCCATCATCCATTTAAGACCCAATTAAAAGGAACAAAAAGAGGCAGTTATTAGTTTAAAATTTTGTGTAAACTTTCTGCTTGTGACTGGACAAGTCACACGCTTGCTGAGATTCAAGAATTAGTGACACACCTCAGCAAAAACTCAGAACAAACTGAAGTATCTTTGCTGTGGGGAAATGAAATAAACGAAGTATATATTTAGCATTACCATATATAAAGTGTTTTGTTGAGGGGAAGTCTGAACCACAGGCCACCAACATTGAAAGTTCTTCTGAGGATTTTGAGTTCGACTCACAGAAGGCCTTCTCTGCTCATCTTTTACCATGACAGGCACACATGCTCTTGTGAATAATGACCTACAGCTTTTAGTGGCAATCCACAGCATATTTTGTCATCTCAACAATGTCTTTTTTTATTGTCTCATCTCACATACTAAGACCTGGGGAACATAGATTGGCTCAGCCTGCTCCAACCAACCAGAAGCCTCTACGCTGCAATTCAGATTCACAGACACATCGCATGCAAAGGAAGTTAGTTATAATAAATAAAATCAACACCACCAAAGGTAATCAACATTTTATTTATAAACATACATTTACTATAAAGGTTGTTGCATTTTAGACAAGATTTCCTAATTTCCAGAGGCATTTTAGAATAAATAAAAGAAAGGAAAGATTAGCATAATTTGTATTCAACATTAACCCCAGCTAGGACAGCAATCCTTGTCCCTGAATGGACATGCAGATAAAGGATGGTCCCCTTCTGGTTCACCAACCTTTGGGACATTCATTGAGAACTACAGATGTACTGCATCAATAACACTACACAGCAAGAGTAAGGAAAAAATACACCATAGAAAATGGGCTTGTAAAATATAGATGGTTTATGACATCTGTTCAGGTTCTCTGAAATAGTAAGAGGCTAAATAAATTCCAAAATATCTAAAACCCATTACATACACTGGATTTGTTTATTAATAATAAATCATTTACGCAAAAAATACGTTTACGTTGCAGTTCAAATGTAGTAAAGTGTTATTTTTCTGTGCTCACAGGTCCTGATTAGAAATGTATCACATTTATGTGTTTAAACTGGAAAAAAAAAAGGAAAAAAACCCACTTAGCCTGAATGAATTTGCTATGTAAGATTCCAAAGGGAATATAAAATTAAACATAAGCAGTTGGCAAGTACAATTTAGAAAATGGTTGAAAATTATTCCGTGCTGGTGAATAGATGTTCATTAGGGGGAAAAATTGTTGGAGAATGCCACTTCATTTTGCTTTACATACCATCAACTTTGCTAAAACATGCATGCATGAAACTAATTCATGGATACTGGGATCAATTTCTAAGCAGCTCCAGAGACCCCGTGGGGTGTCTGTAGTGCAATGCACACCCCCACCCCACCCCCTGCCCATGGGCTTTGTGCTACTGTGGTTCTAAGCCCTTTGGGCATCTAACCCCTGCGTGAATGAGAAGCAGATCTAACCTCTGTGACAACCAACCCTTTTATACACTTGGGGACACATTTGCACATCTAACTCTATCACATGGGTGAAGCAGTGGTAGTGACTTATACCAAATGGATGCACAAGCATGCATGGTCTTGTTTAAAAATTAGGTTCAGACACCATATATTCACATATTCTTAATGCAGCACATGGAGTTATACACATGTATCAAGTTAATTACAAAATCTGCTTCTTGAATTTCCATGTTACACATTCTTGGTGGGAAAATGTTATGACCACATGCAAAGAGTAAGCATCCTGGTTGTTAAAACCCTTTTAACAGTAAATCATGCAAGTGGTTGATCAAAATATTGGATATCACTTTTAGTTCCAAAACATTTGTCTTATTTATTGTTTTGTTTTTTTTTTTTTACTTAAAAATATTCCCCGGGTGAAGTCCGGGACTTCAGCTTGTTGGATTTATTGCATCCATAAGTCATCACTGACTGTGTGCAACAGCTTTGCGTTTTCTAAGGCACAGTATTAAGGAAGTAACATGTAACCTTCCAGCAGACAGTCACAAAGTCCTCCAATGACAACATCGCACGTGGGTATTCCATGACACGCAGTTTTGCATGGTTATGTAACTCATATGCAAGCAACTGTCTAGCGTTTCAATAAATAATTGCTACCTAGAGAACAACTCAAAATTATTGCTTCCCTAGTAACTACTTCATTTCTATTTAGCAACACATCAAAGGACAACAGATATGCACATAGATAAAAGAAACCTCTACTCATTTAGTTTTGTCATTGTTTTAAGGCAGAATAAGTAAATTTTTCCCCTCCATTTTAAGATATACAATGAATAGCTAAAATGGGATATTTCCAGTAACTGTTTATCAGAAAGTGCTAGGATATTTTACAGATGGAACATGTTCCCTAACTTTGTCTGTGTATTGTAGGTAACTGCTGAACCGCTGTTTCAATGAGCTGCTGGATCACTTTAGCACGGAGCACATGCTTAATCAAAGAACACAAAGGAAAACTGTCCCAAACACAGGCAAGTTAGTTTTTCTGACTGCTACTGCCAGCGTTCTCCATGCCTGCATTCCACACTCTTGGCTTTTCCTGACTTTTTTTGGGTAGTGGATGGAGGAACGCAGGCTCAAGGCTGTCTAATTCTGTGCTGGGGAGTACCCAAACCACATGTGTTTCTCTGCATAAAATTTCAACCAAGTGCAATATTTGCAAGTGAATGAGCCGATCTCAAAGCAGCCTGAATCCTCAACTGGCAAGTTACATGCCAAAGGGAAAAGCTTCACCATAGTATCAAACTGCAGCACAGAGACTCCCAACTCAGCTAGGTCTGCCTGCTTGGCTGCCTCTCCCCCACATCACCTTTCATCGAGTTTCGTAACAATACAGGCTGCTGAACTTAGGATTGCTCCTGATGGGAATCTTGCCGTCGTTAACGGTATGCAGGCTTTAGGTTTAATGAAGAAATCTTTATTTGAGAGAATATTAAGCTATAGTCATGAACATTACTTGAGGTACACAAACAAAAAAATCCTATCACTAAAGGTGCAATAATTTATTTGTATAACTCCTACCCTCCACTGAAGGTAATATAAGCACAAAATGCTTCAGAATTACAGGATGTATTATCAAACTAGTCTCTGTGTAAAAAAAGTTATAGCTTCAGTTATAACAGAGAAGTCGTGCTGTGATGTTTAGTTGTTTTTCAAATGCACTGATTAGATACTATCTTAAAATTACTTCTCAGCTCAAATTGGCATATTCTATAAAGGTTCTGTAAACTTAAACTTTTAAATTCCTAGAAATATTAAAACAAGACAGCTTTATTGCATGTTTATTTTCTTATTACTTTCAAAAGGACACGGTAACAGACTGGAAATCAAAAGCATACCTGAAAGATGAGATTTTTTTTTTTTTGTAGTACTTAGGCTTTGCCTTCCCAAACATGGTCACACATACTTTGCAAATTACTTAAGAAAGCAAAACCCAATATATTGCATTTCAAAGGAGCAGGTGCAGCTTTTTTGTGAGTTTTTAAAAAACAAGATGAGAGCCATCATGTCCATGGATTCAAGCTTTTACAAGTGATTGTCTGGAGGCAGCCGATACATATGAGAAGAGAGTTCCTTCTTGAAAGTTACTAGGACTGAAAGTCATGTCACAATGTAGTTGGCTGTCCAGCAGCTGGGTAAAACAAAACCAAAACAAGTCATTTGTTAACAAATTTTAACAAACACATATAAACTTTTCCTCACATGATCTCTACTGCTCAAAAAACTGCATGTGAAAGTATGTATCATTTGTGCCCAGGTTTTCCTTCTTCCTGCAAAGCTGGGGCACAAACTGCAAAGCAGGATTCAGCATAACTCCAGTGGAAATATATTTTCCTTGCCATGGGATGAATGCATTCTGCATGAACTTTTATTTTATTTCACTCCCAAAGTATTTGTGGGCTTATTTATTTCAGGCTCTGCAGTGGCAAAATAGTAAAGCAAAGGGCTGATGAGTCATCTTCAGCTGTGCCTAGCTTGTGTGACATGGTAATTCAGACCCCTTGAGTTCTTTGGCCTATATAGGATCTCATTAATTTACTTCTCTCCTTTGACTTTGACACTCACACACGTGTAACTATTCCCCATGTTTAACGTGGAATATTGGGATTCCTTTCTTGTGGAGTTTTGTTGTACAGAAACAACCTACTAATAAAACCCCACCCACTTCTGTCTGAAAAATAGAAATATTTTGGACCCTGGACCACTACATAATCTTTAATGCTCTTCTCAAGGGTTTTGATGATTCATTTTCAAACAGAATCATCCACATTTTCAAATAATCTTCTGGCAGCCAAAATATTTCATCAAGGTGTCCATAAGCATCTCAAAACAGTACTGATTAATTCTGGGTTGGTCAGACACTGTCAGTTGTGCACAGGTTTTCAGATGCAACCACGGGGGCAAGAAGGTACAAGCCATGCAATCAACCAACTGATTTTACATTTTTCATCAGACTTCCCAGAACTCAAAGGCAAAACACTGTAAGTGCACCAGTTTGTTCTTTATTTCAGGTGTAGAGTCCATCAAATTTTAGTTAAAAATTCAACTAGCCATATTTGAAGTTCTATCAAAATCAGTCCCTTTGAATTGTCAACAACAATCAGTGTGGATTAAATTCAAGTAACTGAATTTTCAGATTTTGGATGAGGAGTGAACACATCAGGAAGAGGCAACCTGTAGTAAAAAAGACAGACCCCTTGCCATCACTATTCTTCAGGAAATACACATTTCCTCAAAACTTATTCCCTGTGTCATAGATCTGGTTACCATCCTGCTAGGTATGTACAAATGCAAAACATTACTGCATGAAACACTGTACACAGCTCTGTAGTGCATGTTCTAGCAACACTGCTGTAGAAATTATGATGGAGGCGGTGATTTCTACAACATAGAAGATGACAAATAATTTATTTGAGCCTTCACCTATCCTTAAGGGACCCCAATTTTTATTTAAGCAAAAAGGATTAAGAAGAACAGGAAATTATGACTTTTATCACCTTCCTTTCTTTTTTGTGTAAAGGATGTGTAAACCTGCATTTTAGGGGTCAGGATCTCATCCACATGAGGAAGGTTTACAGTATCAAGGCTGAAGGGGAAAAGCTATTTCTAAATCTGTCAGGTGAAATAAATAATAAAAATCTGCTAACATTTCTTAGCAGAATTTAAAAAAAAAATAACCAAACAAATGGTTATACAACAGCACCCTCTAGTTCTGCTGATGGGGAAATATCTCCTTCTTGAAGAATCAGAGAAAAAGTACCCATTCTTCTGCTGGCAAATGTAGGGACGTACTTGTCCTACTCCTGGATATCTACAGACACTGCTTTTGAGAGAGGAAAAGGGAAATAATAAGCAAAAAGAGTTCTATATGTCCACTTATCAGCTGGGACTGTAGGCAGTGAATATACTAAATAGTATTGAACAGGAAGACAACAATTACTCGTACTGTTTTTAATTTCATCTTGCTGTTTTCCACAGAGTGGAAGCCTGCATGAGCACTGCCCATCTCTTATCAATGGTGACATAGGGGTGAAGCTGAAATGCTCTAGTAATTTGGTATCAATCACAGAAATCCAGGACTTGGAAGGACATTCAAGTGACCCGCTCAAAGGCATACAAATGCATCAAGTTTTTTTCTGACATGCAACTGTCTGTCTTATTCTTCAAAATTTATGGTAAGCAACACTACCTGAGCATTCCACCATAAGGATTCACTACGAGTTACAGAATGTTTCTAATATTTTACATGACTATTTTGTCTGCAAAAGAGAGGTCTGGAGATATACAAAACAGGAATGTCTCCAAACACAGCCCAAGGTCCTAGATCTAGTAGAATTATCTATATTGTCTCATGTGATGTGAGAGATCCAAGACTCCAGGACATGCAATATGTGTGCATAGTGTAGGAATTTATGCACAGCCTTTAAGTCTAATACTGCTGAGCACAGATCCTCTGGGCAAAATTTAATGGGTGTGGAAACCTTTCCTGATAAGAGAAAATAATTAAATTGGCATGAGAAGGTTCCTCTTCCCATGGCAAAGGTAGGCCTGAGTGCCAAAGCCAGGAGGAGACAAACCCACCAGTTAAGATCATGGCTACAGGATTTTTAGAGTTCACTGTCCTTCAGACAGGACTTATACTTACTTCTGGATCGGATATAACAATCGTTGCAGTTAAGAAGACCATTTCTAATCCTGACATCTGTCCCGCTTGCTGCATCTCCCAGCTGTCCCTTGCAAATGCCACACTGTCAGTTGAAGAACAGAGAAAGTAAGAGAGACCATGCTCAAATGTCCCAACTCTTCCAAAATTTTTACTTTTGTTTCAGTGGTTCTTGGAACAGTGAGAAAAAATAACCCCCTAGAACCCAGCCTATGCTTCTGGGGAACACTGCAAATCAGTGAGAGGGGTTTTTTTTAGTGTTTAGTCAAAAGTGTTTAGGACTGGATTTCAGCAGCCTCCACTTACACAGAAATGAAGTCTAGTGATTAAAAATGACATCTGAGTTTAAGGTTGCCTTCTGGAGTCAGGCCAGTTGTGATGGATAAAGCTTAGAGAGACCAGAGTTTTAGTCTTTAGCTTTTTTGGTTTTTAAAACAAAAAAGGGCTTCACAAAGGCCTAGTATCACTTGGGCCAGAGATATTGGAAACGGACTTTCTGAGTTCTCTAGCAAAACTGAAACACTCAAGAACAGTCAAGTATTTCCATTGAGATGTCTGGTGAAAGCTGGAATATATCATATATTCCACAGTCAAAGCTTTTCAATCATGGGTCAGACAAATATGGCTTTGGGACTGACCACGTTTTTGGAAGGGAAAAAAAAATTTAAAAAATATCACATTTATATTTAAAATGCAATGAGCACAACAGGGAAATTATATGATGCTTCCCTCTGTAAGTGTGGAAGCTAAGTTTGTTCGCTCAATCACAGGTTTTAGTTAAATTAACATATCTGACCACAAAAATCACATACTAATTGCATTATTTCCACTTCTTTACAAACACACACAAACAGACCTACATAACAAACATGCAAATCCCCTGGTCCTTTCATTTTCAATTTCACATCTACAGTCTCAAATATACTCTCTACTGCATTGTGCATGACTTGAGATTTATTAAGAAAGCAAGAAACATACCCTGAAGCACTGAATATGGAAATAAAGACCAAGTGTTTCAATAATCATGGCAGCTCCTTTTCCAAGAGGGAGCCCACAGGTAGAACAAAGCTTCTTTCCACCGACAGACCTAGGAGACAAACATGACTTTAAGAAAACAGCAAATGATGCTAAAATTGTGCCAAATGTTTAGACAGGCTTAAAGAGAGGGACCAGATGGAAGGAAGGAGCACTGGAGGGGGTTTCATGTAAATACACATTGAGCCTTCAGCCTGAATCAGCCTGCAGGTCTACCTTGCAGCCAAGCAAGCAAAGGACTTAAAATGTCTTGAATGCACAGCACCTCAGATACATTTTCCTGCCAGTCTGCTCTGCTAGATCAAGGGAGATGCAAGCCTCATAACAGAGGCCTGGGTGGCAGGGAACCATACCTGTGAATTCACAGACTCATAGAATGGTTATGGTTGGAAGGGACTTTAAAGGTCACCCAGTTCCAATCTCTCCTGCCATGGGCAGGGAACCTTCTACTAGACCAGGTTACTCAGCGCCTTGTCCAAACAGGTCTTGAACACCTCTAGAGACAGGGAGTCCACAGTCCCTCTGGGGAACCTGCTCCAGTGCCTCATGACCCTTACAGTAAAAGTTACCTAGACTTAGTCAGTGCCACAGCAATCAAAGCAGATGTCTTCACAAATTATGCAAGTCAGACTCTTAGCCTGGAAATTTTTCAATTTGTTTGCAAACGGACTTGCTCAGTGCAAGTCAGAAAACAGGGATGCTGATGGTGCTCTTGCACCCAAACAAGCTGGAAGCCAACAGTGGCAGTGCAACTGCAGTAGCACACACCAGGCACTGGCTAACTAATTTCAATCTATGCTACTGCAGCTATGTGCCAGTTAGTACTGAAACTAGTTAGAGAAAAGCTGATACTGGATCTTCATTTGCAATGCAAAAAATATTTCAACTCGCTCCTACAGCAGTGCTGTCTAGACCTTTCTAGTAAATCTGCTCTTGGATGACTGTTGGGTGAAAGTTCAGAGCCCCATGAATAACTGCTACCCTTTTTCACAATGGTTTTAACAGCAGTGCAAGTGCACACTTCTGTGTGTTTCACACTCTTCCCTTCTCACCTGCCTGTCAGCCTGACAGAACTGATGCTTGGTCTAGTGAGATGAACCTGAGAACAAAAGGGATCCCTTGTCATTATGTGTCATGCATGCTTTATTCAGCCAGGGCTGAAACCAGGAGAGAAACTTTTGATACTTCATGAGTTTTGAAAAGATGGTTTGATGAAATTGTACACAGATATGCAAATTTACAATCTCTTGCTTTAAGGTTTTGATGCAGCAACATAAGAAGCCATTGACAGAGACAGATCTGGACTGCAGCATGACAAAAAGTCATTCTTGGGGGGGGGGGGAAGAAAAAAAAAAAAAAGAAGAGAGACAGAAGCAGAAGCACTATCATAATTAGAAAACTGTCCTTTCTTCCATTTAATCCCTGTCACTGCTGAGCCCACCATGTACACAGGCAGCACATATCACTGTCTTGTTTCGTTATCATTATTCCTTTTAGAATAACTTTTCTGTTTTCTAATCCCCTCCTACAACCTTAAGCATTCTGCTTCTCTGTCATTCTTAAGTTCACCTTTGTTTTCACTTCTTCCCCAATATCAGAGTTATAAGGACAAGTTAACGTGTTGGATCAAAGAATAAAGAGCTTTTGAAATTTTAGTAGAATAATGCATTACATCCCATTCATTGTTTTCAAAATTAAGATTTATTTCAGGAAAAGATCATGGAAAAGGGTCTCAGATCAGAATATAGCTGCTAAATAATAAGAAATAGCTACTGCAGCTAGCTACCTATAGCAAGAAATTATCTGCAATCCCACTAAAACTGCAGCTAAAATTACAAAAACATAATAAATTGTCCACACAAAAAATTCCCAGTAGTTTCATGTCAATGAAAGTGACATCAGAAGGAGGATTTTGCTACAAATTGTCAAGAAAAATGTAATTTAAATAGAACAAAACTTGCTGTGTTCTGTGTTGTATTACTTTATCCTATTCAATAGGCCAACTGATTTTAATATACCCCAAATTATCAGTGATTCAATCAGGCTACAGTTAACATTTATTTAGAGTTGGTACATGTAACTTACTAAAAACTGCACAGATTGCTTGTGAGATTTAAACTTCCAGGAGATTATCTTTAATGTAGGCAAATTAAATTCAGCAAAAAAGCAAAATGAGTTTCAAGTTTGGAAATTATAGGAAGAATTTATTTTTAAATCAGTGAGTGTTGAAATGTGACCATATCTAGAACATCTCTTACTCCTGAATATGTGACTATTCACAGTGAAGACATCCTTTGGCTTAAGAGCTCTGAACTCACACTTAACTGCTTCCTTTGACTGAGGCTTATACTGTTGCATTTAAATTTCATTGACATGTGAATGGTCAGGCAAGACTTCTACAGCTGCTTCCTGAACTGTGTTATTTGAAAATGTAGCAATACTGCTGAAGCAGGCAAGAAATATGGGAGAGGGAGTTATATGTTTATCCCATGGATGCTTATGAATTGCAACTTTTAGAAGAATTAATAGTGCATGCACAAAATAGTAATGTGATTTACACTGCAGCAGTTCACCAGCGACTACAAGATGTGTTTGGTCTGCAAAATTCCTTATTGACCTTTAGTACCTGTTGGGTGACTGACTCAAAGCAGCAGGAGAGCAGGGAGAAGATGGCCCAGACCTGAAGTTCTCATGATAGCCTGCCCTAAAATACAGGAGAGAAGATGCATTATTACAGCTGAAAAACAATTAAAACCAGATTTTGTGTGGAGGAATTCTAGCTGGTGAATTTCAGGATTTGCAGTCTAAAAATTTCATCCAGGAATAAAAAGGTATAAATCTGTTGTCCACTGCCATTTTGATACAGTGAAAAATAGCACAAAATTTTTGGTTCTGAGTCTTAGTCCACTTGCTACTGCACAATCAGGTAACTCACAAGGTGATCAGCCATGGGGAGACTCCTGCCCACCCCCATCAACCCAACATAGTTCCCACCATGGGGAAGAAAATGAAGCCAAATCACACCACACTGTACTCTCTGCTGGCCCTTTACTGAGTAAAAAGGAAGCCACCAACACTAAAAGGTGGTTTATTTGGATAATGGTTAATTTGTATTCATTCTACCCTGCAAGAGTTTGGTGAGAAAAAAAATGCATGGTTTTTATTATCAGAGATTATAGGATTGATTCAAACTATCATAGCTTAAAACTGTTTACAGGTTAAGTAACATTTTTTTTTAAACACACACACAAGCAATTTGTTCTGAGGAATAGGAAATCAAATCTCAGTCTTCACTAGTTTTGAATGCATACAAGCTTCATAGAGGTAACACGTTCTGCAGAAGACTTCATATACATGCTAAATGAAAACAGATATTCCTTTCTCATTATATAGCTATACTTTCTGTAAATATTAGGTAAGCAGATCCCTTATTTACCAAAAGAACTGGCATTACTGTTCAGTAAGGCTTACTCAAAGCTTCAAAGAAGTAAAAGACCGCACCATAATTTACAACAGAAAGAAAATACTAATCTCTATGTATCTTCTTTTAAAAGCTATAATCTTTAAAGGGCTAGAAAGCAGCACTCCATATGTGTTTGGAAGTTAGAGAATGAAGCTCTGGGATACCAACGTCAGAGGCAGACTTAACCTGATGTTCCCACCCTGATATCTAGCCACTTACTAGCTACAAATGTTTGTCTCAGGCATTTAAAACAAGTTAGGTACATGTAAAGTTATGCAGATGAGTGCTTAAAGAGATAAGGAGAAAGGAGAGTGAGGCAGAGGGTGTGCTCCCTCATGAAATTAGTTACTGGGGTGCTATAATGAAAAACAAAGTAGATAAATGTTAGCAGTCTTGGTGGGAAAGCCAAGAATCAAAGGTGTCTTCACATTGCAGGGCTAACAAACATAACCTAAAGAATGCTGAGTAGGAATATAAGAGAAAACAGTGCAAGTAGGACTTCTCAGTCTCTCCAATAACCTTTATGTTCTCACCTTCTCACTTCCCCTGCAGGGCTCAGCTGTTGTCCCGCAGTCTGGCCTGGGAATGGTCTCTGCCGAATGTCCTCTGAGCGATGTGGAGATTGCTTTGTCATCAACTGCTGATTCCAGGACATGTCTGCAAAAAGAGGTGGGAAAAACTCAATATTAGAGGCAAATTTTATTTTATTATTATTATTTAATTTTATTGTTTTTGTCAATATTTATAGACCAGAACAGCTTGTCGGCACACCATAAAGAAGATGCGATGTACTGTTACTTAAAACCAAGCCCTGAGAAGTCCCCTACAAAGTCAGAGACCGGCTCTGCTGCGTCAGAAGTCCTCTATGGAACAACACTCCTTTGCATTACCTTCACATAGACATGACTATGCTGTTGCTGAATCTGTTTCTGAAGGGGGAAAGGGCAAGGTCACACAGCCATCCACGAATAACACTTGGGAAAATAAAGGATTGTTGTCATAATAAAGGAAGTACCAGGGAGACTGAAACTGCTGTGATGCCAGGGGATCCAACCTTCTCCATAGCAAGAGTTAAGGGGACGGTGGTGTAGTCACTGCTTCCCATAAGCCTACTGATAAACAGTACCTGCCTTTTAATTTCCTTCTGTGCTTCAGATGGTTGCCCAAGGCTCAGTGACAATAACAGCCTCTCAGCAATATGCAATGATCTGTGTGATGCCCAGGCAGCCAGTCATCCCATCTTTGAGAAACAGTGAACGATCTCGACCCTTCAAGATGAATTTTGTGGCTCGCAAGCTGGGAAGAAGCCTTACCCTGCCGTGCACCAATCAGCTGGTTTAGAGAATAAAAACTTTGCTGGGTCCTATGAAAGGCCTGTTACTTATTTTTGATATCAAGACAGTAAAATCATGGTCCTGACTACTTAAGGGCTTAAGGAGAGAATAAGGATGTGATGCTTTAAGAGGCAAGAAAGAGGCTGTCAGAATACTTGTAGGGGACCAAATTGTTGAAAAGAACCTAGAAAAACCCTGATTAGCAGAAGCAGTTAAAAATTGTTAAACCTATGAAGTTTACTTAATCACTACTACAAATCCACAAGGATGTATTGCTGTGTAATATATTATTCTTTCTTTTTTTGAGCAACCTTTATCAAAGCACTAAGAATACAATAAAATTGAGATAAGGAAAGCAAACCTACTAAGTTTAATAAACTGAATTTGCATTTGGAGCAAGTAACAGCACTGAAAACTTTTCCATCCATAGATGCTTCATTTTTTAGAATCATGAATTTTTATGGTGAACTGAAAACAAAAATTTAAAACTTGATTTCAAAATCTACATTTTCTTTCTATTTTCAGCTCTAATTATTTACTTCCCACTGTTCACTTGTATTAGGTAAGGATGCTAAATTAGTGAGTTTGCCTCTTTTTTTATGATGATCCTCTTGACAGCAATGACGTGGGGAAATTCCTTCATTCAAAAAGCGTCAATACTTACAAGAGCTTAAAAAAATCAATTAACTTTAAATGTCATCAGACATTTTTAATGACAAAATTGAGGCAGATGTCACTTTAGGCATGCATTGAAAAGGTTACGTATCACATGTAGTGATTTTTACTGGACTGAAATGGACATGAGTCTAATTAGTTATCAAAACAAAAAAAGTGTTGGAAATATGCTCTCTGTATAGAGATAAATTCCACATGTATGTAAGATTACGTAAAAGATGGAAGATAACAGTTTTAAACTGCTACTGAGAACATGCAGGCCTATAAACAAGATTCCTACTGGCTGCTGAAATGCTCATCTCTGATGAAAACAAGAATTTAAATTTCTCCTTATCATATTGACCTTTGCCAACAGAAAATAACTCTTGAGTCTGAGACATTCCAATTTTGAAGATACATGTGTACTGTAAATTTCCAAAATTCTTTGCATTAGATTTCTGCCAGATTCCTATCTGGAAAAGAACACATTCATATGAAGAGTCTTTCTCTCACCCTGAGTCAACGGCAGATTCAGCCTGGCGGGTGAGCTGTGCTCCATGACTGGCATGTGGTGCTCCTGTTCACTTCCTCCTTTCAAGATACCCATCTCTGGATATCCTGAGAGCACTTTATTTCCACTGTCAATAAAAAAAAGTCAGGTTGTATAAATAAAGACAGGAAAAAATTTGCCTAGAATATAATGGCAAAGTCAGACTTTTGAATATCAACCTATTTTTTGCAAAGAGAGTTTTGTTATTGTGTCAACAGTGATAAAGTGATGAGGATAACCTTCACGAATAAACAAGTTTGTCTCTGAATAGGCCAAGTCTTCCTGCTTACCTCAAACTGCCACTTAGATGTGCTGAAGATCATTTTGGATTTGTGGAAAATGCCTTCTTTGACAGAGATAAAGCTTTTATCCATGTTCTCTATACGGTGCTCAGCATCCTCAGGTACCTCTCCTCTTTGTGAAACCTGCTAATTAGCAGCTGGGCCAAGTCCAGGACTTTGAACACCACCTGGCAAGTTTGGGTATGGCAGTTTCGAGACAGCTAGGCAATTTCACTCAGATTCTGAGTGAAAACAGCGCCCTTTATTTGTTATAAACTGCTCCTTTACTCATTCAGCTAGCTTGTGAAATGTGCTCAAGACAGTGCAGTGACATCCAGAGATGTCTGAGCTGTCTGAGGTCTGATCTGGTTGATGTGACAGCCTCTGGGCAAAGCCATACACTGACAAGACCAGCCTTCTGATATGCACAATCAGCACTGTGCATTGCCATATGTGCAATAACCCCGCGGGGCGAGGGAATACTGATCGGGTTATATTGCACCAACATTGCATCAGGCCACTGGATGCACCAGCATCAATCATGGGCAGATGTGACACCCCAGAAGTCTGCAATACACAAAGTTCCACAGGGCTATAAGATGCTTAGGCTTGATACATACCTCCTCTTTTCTTGCCAGAGTTCATTTTCGTTGCTTTTTAGAGATGGCATACTGTCCTGCTCCCAGAGCAGCTTTTTCTGTCTTGTAACTTCTTTTTGTTTGCCTTCCTCTGGACAGCTGTTTGAATCAGCTGAGTTCTAGAAGACAAAAGAAGAAGGAACAAGAAGTTCCCTTTGAACTTGGCATTGGCACACACATGGGAAAGTACAGATTGCTCCTAGATACCGTGCTTTGACACACCTTATTATCAAAAAGGACATCTCACATTTATCCAGTGGAACCATTTGAAGCTGGCAAGGCTAACTTTGGATTTAATATAGACTTTAGCTGAAACAGTCAACTAATTGGACTAAACAGAGCACAAAAAATGTTAAGGACCAATAAATTTTTGGCAGAAATCCTTGAATTACTTTGAGAATCTAAACAGCCTCCCAGTGGACTTGCAAGGACTTTTTGAGTGATCTCAGCTTGTTTTCTCTGCCTAGAGGCAAAGTATTGACTTCTATGCACTGGGCATCCTCAAAGGGCAACACCAGTACTGCTTCCAAAATAGCAGTGGAGTGGTTCATACCTGACTGGTGGGGCTTGAAAAATCCTAATAAGGCATGAGATCCTTCACTTCTGGGTACAGGCACTGTCCTGACCATGGCATAAGCAACTCTACCGAGGAAGTTACTTCTACACAGCCATGTGGAAAATAGGCCATGGCTGATGCCCTTGCACAGGGATGAGTGATAAGAGGGGACAGGAGGGGGAAGCCAAGAACCAAATGATACACTACTCCTAATTCCGATGTTGAGTGGAAAAGGGCAGATGACTGGGTGCAGGTGCCTTAAGCAGGAGTAAATTGTGTCTGGGAATTCCAGATTTACTCTACTGTGATCTCACCTGAGGTGATCTCTGGCAAACGCCGCTGATCTCTGGTAAACACCTACTTAATTAGATGCTAGATGCATTGAATTGAACATTCTGTGCTGCATGAGTAAAAAAAAACCACCAAACAGGGAGTGAACATTCCTCTGGTTTGCTGCTTTCTAGGAAGGATGATGGGAGAGAAAAGGAGGAAAACCGGGGAGGCAGGATTCAGTCTCATCTGAGATATGTTTAAAGCACTATCTCACACTCAAGATTTTGGATTCAGGGAAACCACTTAGGATTTTGATGGCTTTGAGAAGGTACTTAAAAGAAACAGAAAGAGGTAATTGTTTTTCCACAGCACCAGTTAAAGAAGAGAAGCAGCTGCAGTGAGAAAGTATCACTCTCTGCTTCAGCTGAAAATGGGATGGTAGCAGTTTGCTTGGGAGTATGGCTGTTCAATTGTGAAAATAGACACATTAAAGCACTCTGAGGTATCACCACTTACAGAAGGAATCCAGGGACTACCCTTACTCTTAATGCTCCCAGACTTTGATAGCCTTTACTAAAGGATTAAACTTTGCACTGAAGATGGCTTAGCCTTTATTGCCTTACTACTCCATAAGAAACCCACCGCTGTCTTGTTTCCTTCAGTGGCAGAGGAAGAAGAGGAGAGGAGCTCAGCAGAGTTTGAAGAAACAATGAATGGAACTACAGTATCCTCAATTATCTTGCGCTCCTAAAGAAAGAGGATCAGGAGAGAGCAGGAGTTAAAAATGCACAATGTAAACTATGAGCTTATGAAGTAGAGGCATAAGGTTTGGCTATGTGCCATATGGTAACAGCTCATTTTTTGATTTGCTTCAAGGTTTTGCACTGCCTTTCCTTTCACCATTACCATCTTTAAGACGGAACCAAAACTGGAAAGATTATTCCACTTGGGATGGCACCACTGTTTCTGACAGCATCAGTCTACTAAATTTAATATAAAAATGGAAATTATCCTTGGTACAAGACAAACTTATTCTGAAAGTAGAAAAAAAATTTCTTGTTCAGATCACAAGTATGTTCCCCAAGTACAGATGATAAAACATCAGTTTCCATAATGCACTAGCCAAACTGAAAACATTAATATTTCTCAACTTCCTGCAATAATGACCCATGTACAACAGCAGAAAACCACTATCTTATATATTGTTAATATTGTACAACTGCAAGCTTTGAACATCTTCTGTGGATAATTTTTTTCTTCTTAAAATAAAGGCCAGTTACAAAATACCTACATGACCAAGCCCACAGCAGAGAACAATTTCATTTGGAGTTCCACCAAGTCTAGGCACCAAGCATATGCCAAAGTACACATGGCTCTGCCTCTGGAGGGAATGAGTGTGCCCAGACACACCTGCACTGACTCACCCAGACTTGCACAACAATTAGACACTTCCAACTGTACGGAGGTTCTGAGAATACCCATCCAAATATTTAAATGTTTTCCCTCTCCATCTATGGCAGTGTTTGAGAGACACAATCCTCTTGAGAATTTAGCCTTGAGAAGTCTTTTCATTATTTAATCTGGGGATGGGATTTTTTAATTTTTATTACATAAGTGGGTGCATTTAAATATCAAAAAAAAGTCAATAAACAACTTCCCACTCTGAGCCTTATACCTCCTCATAGTATCTACGCTCTTCCTCTTCAACTTCTCTCTGGGCCTTTTCCCATTCCTCTTTAAGCTTGTCCTGTTCCTTCTGATACTTCTCCTGTACAGGGATAAAAATGCAGGTAAATTCAGAGCACTATGTATTATCTCAACAGTGAAAAGGAACCTGCTAAGAGTGGATTAATCAGAAATAGGACAAAATAGGAAGATAAAAATCTGAAACATCAATGGGTATCAAAAAAAGCTTGTTTTTCCACTCTCCCCATTTGTTTCTAGCACTTATATTTAACACCTTCAAATTACAAGGAACTTTTGACACATTAGAAGTTTAATTTGTTAGAATTTTTTAAATCTTTGGTCAGAAATTAAATTTATATTCAACAATTTCCATAATTCATTGTTTATCATACAGGATTAAACTTCAAAAAGTTATTGCATACCCCAAAACACCAAGACATGGATTTTACATAAAAAACTTCATCAAAGTAACATATAAAAAAGCAGGTTTTGCAGATACTGGTACTAGTTTAAGAGAGATGTCAGTACAATTTAATGAGTTATGAATACCTGTGCAAGTTTAAAAGATAAATGAATAGTGTGTAAAGGTTTGAAGAGAGTAAGCTTATAAACAGCTAATAGCCTATTTTCCTCCTTGATGGAATGATTTCTTGAGAATTGTTTTCACACAGTTTTGCACAAAAAACTACCTTAAAGAAATGTTTAAAATTGTTTGCCAGAACTGGTTTGAATACGGAGAAAATGGTGACTTCCATTTCCCTTTTTCACCAGTTCCAATTTCTGTTCAAATTAGAATCTACATCTCTGCCTAATCCATATGAGATCCGTTTACTGTTGAGAGAACACCCACATATGCCAGAAAAATTATTATGAGAATTTTACACCATTTTAAGAAGAAACAACACTACTAGCTAAAAGAAAATAATCTCAAGAAAGCTGTAGGGACACACAAGTAATTCTTAGAGGATTAAAAGACCCCATTTTATTATTCTCCATACTTTGCCAGCTGTTTGCTCTTCTATTCCATGGAAGAAAGATATTACTTCTTTGGGATCAAACCTAATCACAGTTTCAAAAGACACTGCTGACTGACTGGGAAATTCAAATTTTCAGGGCCACTGCACTTTCTCCAACTAGGACACAAATCCAGCACTTTTAGAGCTTAACATACCACCAGGCAAAACTAGTGGCTGTCTTGAGGATATTTCCCTCCCTCACAAAAAAACCCCAAATCCAAGTCCTTTCATGTCCTAATTTAGCTTGGTATTTTCCAAGAAGAACCTGTGAATACAGCAGAAGTCTACAAGAATCTATTAAGATTGTAATTTTAAAGAACAGTTGCATAGACATCAGGGTCAGCAAATTGCCAGCCTTAACAAGGAGTCTCCAAGTAATTAAATGACTCACAGTCTATGCTCAGTGTACTTTAAATATAATTGAGGACAAACACATTTGATTTAACTCTGCACTGGAATGCAGGACTAAGCCCTTTTGGTCTTTCCATGGAGTGGGGAAGGGAGACATGAGAGTGCCTAAACCACAGAGAACATGTGTGTATGCTCATTTGATCACTCATCTGCCAGAGAATTCACTCAAGCATTCACAGAGGACATGTTAAATGTGACACAAAATGTCCAACTTTTGTCCAAAGGGACAACTGAATAGCTGAACGACACAGTGGAAGACATACAGTTTCTTCCCTACCTGAAGCAAGCGTTCTTGCTCATGCTGCCACCTTTCCTGGCGCTTTCGCTCTTCTTCTGGATCCCAGGACCAAAAATTGAAACGCTTACATGAAGGAAAACCAAGCTATTAGACTGTGACACTACACTTCACAAGGCTACCAGAGAAACCTGCACTTCACCTGTCCTAGCCCTGCCAAAGAAGTTGCAATGGGAAATTGAGAACTACATAGTGGTTCTCTCCATTAGCAGACAATATTCTTTGATTCACTGACACTTTGGATTGCCTACAGGTATCCAAATGATAAAATAATCATTTGGCTTGCAAAGAAAGGCTTGGGAAACTTCAACTAGAGGGGAAAAAATGAAAACAGATCTTAAAGAAAGCTCTAAGCAGCACAGAACAGACCCACCTGCAAGAACTCAAATTTAAAGAACATACCTATTTTGCTTCTCTATAATCTTCTGCACAACACAAAAAGCAATTTTATGTTGTAAAAAATAATCTCTCATTTTATATGTCTGCCAGCACAACAGCCTATAGCCTTGCTTTGAATTGGTATCCATAATTAAATAAAACCTCAATCTTCACTAAGAATACTATTACATGATACATTTAAAATCCTTATAATCAAGGGCAATTTTAGACCCTTTCCACTAAGAGTAGTATTTGAATCTGATAGGAAGAGATTATGTCTACTTCTATGTGACAAACAGAGTATTAAATACTGTTTACTACTGAGTAGCATTTGTGGTGTGTTGGGTTTTTTTGTTTTCATTGAGGAGACAGTAAAATTGTGGAGTCCTTTAATTTCTATGCATTTAAAACAGAATGGATAATTTACAGCTACATATTATTTCAAGATTGTGACACTTTAGTGGCTCCAGCAACTGAGTACTGTATAGCTACCATTCCCTCCAGAGAAGAGGAAAATGCATCAATTTCAGATGCACGCTATGCCTTGACTTGGGTTTTACTTTTTCTCTCACATGTCTATGAGAAAAAAATTCTCATTCTGATTTATGGATGTTACAAGACAGTTTGCATAAAAAATTAATTTTTGCTAAACACAAATCTCTAAAGCAAACAGTGATGCAAAACAGGTACTCACATTTGATTTGTCACCACTATCAGATTCAGCTACTAAAAAAAAACAGAACAAGGAAAGATTAAATCTAACACAGCAAAACGTGCTTAGCCTGCAATTAAATCTACATTACAGCTGTATAAAAAAGCTTCATGTTAGTTTCCTATTCGCTCCCACAACCGTGAGGATGAATTGCAAACAAATAAATCAGAAGACCAGATTACACCCATCACCAACAAAACTAGTTTTTATAGGGGTATAGAGGAGCACAGTATTAACTAACATCAGGTTCTACTCTACCACTAGCTAATGACATCTACTTCTGGCCACAGATGTTAGCAGTGTTCAGATACTGAGTATTACCTACCTTGATCTACTTTTCCCTTCATGATTCAGTGCAAGAAAGGAAAAAGTACAGCAAAACTAAAAGGATGGGACTACACTACTCAAGAGCCACAGTTACGAAGAGAACCATTGCCATTTTCTATCCAAATGTCTTTGAAAATCAGGCTGATTTAAAAAAATTAAGAAAAAGGTATTTATAGGCAAGGGATTTCTTTCGGATGCCTGAAAGCAGAGCATCGCAACAATGCGCAACCCAACAGCTCTTTGTCAACTGTGCAGCAGGAATAGATACTTTCTACAAAAGCGAGAGGTAGAACAAGTCCCCGTGATCATGAGTTTTCACCCCAGCCCTGCATCCGAAGACACCTATGGCTGGAGGCAGAAGGGCTGAAGTTGGTCTTTGCGCCGCATTTACCTGACTGTGAGAAAAACTGTGAGCGCCGCCAGTTGTTGCGAACCCTAAGCGGAACCGCAGCCCCGTGGGGCAGCTCTGCAGGCAATGGCACAGAGACAAAACAAGAAACAGTGTGGTCAAAAAGCGATGACAGACTCTCAGACCTGAACCACCTTGGCCACAAGAGAGATTTTGACTATAGTCGATCTGGCCCATGGCAGCTCATTTACAATGGACCTCAAGATCACATGGACTATCCATATTTAAATGATACTTTTCAACATGGCACCTGAACTTACATGAGAGCTCTAACACACTAATGCTATTCAAGGACAACCACCCCTTCAAGTCTTTGCATGGTGCTTGCATTCATTCCTATTGTACATACGGGTTTCAAAGGTTTTGTGATTCTTTCAGCACTCTGTGCTGTGAACACTAGAGTGCAGCCACGTCTTTCAGCACCACTCAGAAAACAGGCGGGAGACCTATAACATCTGTTACTTGATGTTTCAATTGATTCGTGCCTAACATAAAACAATATTGTTCTCAACATCTGTTTGGGGAGCACCTACCCACTTACAACAAGTGAGAATTCTATTTCCTTTCAGACAATTGTAGAGTTGTTTGTGCTGGACTGAACCTTAAAGATTATCTATTTTGAACTCCTGCTGCCATGGATGGGGACACCCTCCACTTGACTAGGTTGCTCAAAGCTTCATCCAACCTGACCTTGAACACTTACAGGGATGGGTCATCCACAGCTTCTCTGGGCAACCTGTTCTAGTGCTTCATCACACACAGAACAAAGCATTTCTTCCTAATATCTAACCTAAATCTACTCTCCTTCAGGAAGGGTAGCCTCTTCCCCTTGTCCTGTCACTAAGTTGCCTTGCAAAAAGTCCCTCTTCAGTTTTTCCGCAACTGATCACCTTCAGTAGTTTCAACCTTGAACACATTAGGCTAATCAATATATTATCTTTATATAAACTAACAACCTAGGAGGTTGTTTCTCAGGACGGAGAAAACTTTAGATGATTTTTCTCTCTTTCTTTCACAATATCTACATCAACATCAATGCAACTCTAAAATAAATATGAAATGAAACTACTAAACATTATCAATCTCAAGCAGAGTTTTGTCATTAAGGCGAGGGGTAAAAAAATGTTCTGCTTTGCAAGAATTTGTGTTGGGCAGCAGTCAAATTCAAGGATGTGGCAAGACATGTGTATTGTTCATCTGTGAAAAGGAGCTTCACATGAGCAGCCAAGTGCAGAATTTATCTCCAGAAAATTCTATCATGAGATAAAACCAATTGCTAAGTCATTTACATCTTTGAGCAGCAGTAATATTCATTGGCATAATACAGCTTTCATTGCTAGGCCAGATAAATGCAAGATAGGTCTTTCCCTGCCCCCCTCCACCATGTCACATTTCTGCTGTTGTGTTTAAGTCAATCAGCCAGAAGAGTCCTTCGCATCACTACCAATATCAGTCAATGCAACTGGAAAATAACTATTTTAGTTCCAAAACCCTCAAGGTGATTGATTAGGCACTTCTCCCTGAACACGACATGCACACTCTGAGCTACTGTCTGGCTGAGTTCTCCAAATGCTTTTTGCTCACCTTGTAGACCACAATTATGCAGAGTAACTTGGCTGGTCTCTTGTAGTTTCTTCAAAAACGGCAATACTACACTCCCCTTTTTTTCCAGGGCTTTTGCTTTCATCACCTGTTCAGACATTTGGGAGCAGAAAACAGCATTAAAAAAACAACAGGTTCAATCAAAGGTTAATTTAAACCCTTTCTATTTATCTTCTTAATCAACATATCAAGGATGAAGACTCTGTCTCCAGTATTACAACCTGGAGTTGCAGTTCCGATGTCCTTTAAGTAACTGGCAGCTCTTTGCTGTTGCCATTCACACTGCCCTGCACACCAAGGCCAATCTTCTAACAACATCTAACTAAACATCAACAAATTTACCTGACAGAGCAGTATGGTCACGGCCATTTGTTACCTCTGCCACCACCTGCACTTACTCAGCAGTTCAAGAGGGTAAGCTCCACTGCCTACACCTTCTGGATACTCTGCCCTCCTAACAGACAGTGGGACTGGGGTTTGTAGGTTAAGTTCTCATTTCTGGCCCAGCCAGTTTACAGTTTTACAGGTTCAAACACTACAAGCAGACACCATGGAGTTCCTTTTGAGGGGGAACTCTCTGATGACGACAGGATTTGGAAAGAGAAACCATCCTCCAGGGTCATTCCTTGGCAGACAGTGTTGAATGAATGCCTGAAGTGACATTATGTAGAGAAAAATACCAATTTGCACAATAAACATTTCCATGTGAGATCCTTCCCCCCCCTTATTCTTTTCTGTTTTGTTTTCCTTTCTGCTCCCTCTCTTTCCTGTCCATACATACCTCTGGTGCAGGAGGGAGCTCTGCTTCCTTCTGCTGTTCCATTTCGCCTTTTTTCACATCTTTGTCACTTGAAGCCGTTTCCTCTGAAGGGACAGGACTGGGAAGAAATTCTAATCTCTTCACAACAGGGGTGGCACAAGCTGCAGTTGACTTGAATTGTGTTTGATCTGAACCTAATCCACACATATAAGAGACAATGTTGCAAGGTTAAAATACTTTTTGAAATAAAATATTAGGCCTATTTCTTACAATCCAGTTCCTTACTGGATATACCATGAGCCCATTTACTGGATGATTTGAAGAAATAGTCTTTTTTCTTCAACACAGGCAAAATTAATTTCTCAGAGAAGACAAGACTTTAAGGGTGAAACTCACCTGTCAGAATGCAGGTGCTTACACTTGGGCATCATGGGACACCCCTCATGGTCAACAGAGAAGCAGTCTTTGGGAAAGAGTCACAGAAACTATTTCAGACACTCCCCTTTGGCTAAGATGAGCTGTAACCTACAATGTGCCTGCTGAGCTAAGATCTCTTTACTGAAGTTATGTGATGAATCCTATCCTAAGATGCTACACAGACAAGCACCTATACCACAGTAAACACGGTCTCACTGTCAGCACTGGAGGATATTTCAGCTTGACTGTTTCCACTAAATCACATCAGTTGATCATCAGACAGCAAACAAACTGTGCTGATAGTAAGCCTTAGACTGAAATAACCTGGTTGCCATTCTTAAAAATTCTTAAAAACCCCCAACAAGCTGATGCTGGGTTATGGGAGAAGGGACCATGAGCACACAGATCAACAGCTGAGGACTGTGACAGCTAAACTGCTGGCAGCTGATACCACCGTTGAAGGCAGAGCAGTTGCTAGCATCCCAGGCACTGCATCAGTACCCAGATATCTCTTCAATCTCCTAAAGCAGAACCTTCAGATCCTGTCCCCTTTTCAACCACAGCAGCAGAGGTAGCTTCTGAATGTACTTCTTTGACAGGTTAGGAGAGTGAGCTAAGAAAGAGATGCACCCTAAGGCTCCACTTCACACAAGCAGAGACAAGAGCTGCTCCTGCTGTCAGACAGATGAACCCTGTGTTGGAGCAATTCCCACACCATTAGTAGCATAAGGGCCACAGCATAGAAATATCTGGCTTGTCCTGAACAGCAGAGGAGGTTGCTTACTCTCCAAGAAGCTCACACAGTCTGGACGGCATCTTTCCCTCCAAAGCAAACATCATGAAAACCCCATGTTACTTTACCATTTCAGTTTTTGCAATGCTATCTCAGTTTTCCTTGCCAGCCAATATTAAACTTTGCTGTCAATACTTAATGTTTAGCATTTTTTACAGCTGTGAAGCTGAAGACAAGGTGGCTCTGTGATTTGTAGACAACATCAGCTCATCACTGTTGACTCTTGTGAGGAGAATTTGGCTGGTTCATCACAAGATTGCACCTTCTACATTACCTGACAGGTGCAATTCAAGATTGTTAGCCTATGTACTTTGGCATCTACTAGCTGAAGTAGTTAATTCAGCTAATGAGCCCTTGCTAACAGCCCATGTGCTTCTAATCTTTGGGGAATGGCACTTCATTGATGTTCAAGGGCAGAGCTCAATTGTTTAAGTCACATTTATCCTCAACAGGGGCATTATGCTTACATACCAGTTACAGCCAGAGATCTCATTTAAAGACATACTTGATATAGTACTTTTTTACTTACCCATACCAAGCTGAACTTATTAGACCCATTTTAAAAAAATGAAAAGAAAAAAAAGACCATGAACTTACTACAGTAGCGGACAACAGATGAAACGCCTACTCAACCACAATGTTTCAGAAACACACTTTTGAGCAAAACAGCTTAAAATTCTACCAGCATTAGGAATTTCCCCAGATTAGGAATCATGCATAAGGCTTTAAAGCAGAAAACTAGGAGCCTGCACAATACTGTCCATTTAAAGCCCCCATAGGGACTGAAGTGCCCCTTCTTACTCTTTTTCCCCATTTCTTAATGTCTTGGGGGTAAAAAGTGTTAAACAGAAGCTATTACTGACTGATAGCTTCTGCCCTTGTTGCTTTCTGGTTACAGCATGCTGTGGCACCAGCTTTTCACTTGCACAAACAGCAAAGCAGACAACTCACACCCTGAGTATCACACAGTCAGGTCTGTCATTTCAACCACAGAATGACAGAACAGCCGGGGCTGGAAAGGGCCTTGACAGACCATCTACTTCCACCTTTTCATGGGAAAGGGAGCCTAGAGGAGATTGTCTAGCACCCTGTCAGCCACATCTGAAAACCATCCTGCCATGGGGACACTACCCCTTGGGAAGCTGCTGCAGTGAATGACTGCTCTGACTGAATGCAATTCCATTTTATGTTGAGATTTCTGACATCTGCAGCATTTCCTACTGAGCCCTGTTGGTGCTGGTGCAGATCCTCTTACTAGACTCCCACCACAGGGTGGGCCTTGACCCCAGGCTCATAGGTGGGGACAGGCAGGGGCAAGGGTGAGGGCAGCAGCACACCCACCTGGGCACAGGCAGAGGCAGGGGTGAGGGCAGTAGCACACCCACCTGGGGACGGGCACGCCGGGAGAGCAGGTGCTGTACTGCTGGGGCTGGGCTCAGCCTGTGGGCTGGCAGCTCCATCCACTTCCACCGGGGAGGCCTGGAAAGAGGAACACAGCACAGACAGAGTGAGTGCAGTGGAAATAAAAGCACGTGCTAATTCCTCAAGCCGGTGTTTGTTGCTCCTTTGTACTGTATTCTAACCAGCTCGGTTTGCAGTTCAGCAGGGCACAGGTGAGTATTTTTCAGAGCAGTATGTGCCGGTCAGGCGCTGAATCACTGGGCTTTAATTTCCTTTTCAAATCACTCAGCAGCAGTCATTAATGTGGCTGGTTTGGAATAGCTCCTACAAGCTTTTAAAATTGTAGGATATATTGGACTGTGCTCGCTGGAGATAAGCATATGTTTCACCCCTAGTCTCCCCTTCCAGAGTAACACAAAAATGTATGCATTAGTGAATATCCAGCACATACTAGGGTTTGAAAAGTGGCAAAGTAATTTAATACTTCCTCTATTTCACGGTTGTCCAAACAATCTGTTATCTGAAGCGAAAAGCCAGAGTTGGTATTAAAGGTAATGAAATACTTGAAACACTCCTAAGAGAGGACTGAAAAAATATGGTGAGACCATATCAAGCCAATAATCCAAATGCTTTTGAAAAGCAAGCTTCCTGACACAGGGTAGGGTTGTTGCAGAGTTAAAACCACACTGTCAAAACAACGGTAACACTTCAGCTGATCTATTCAGCAGCTTCCACCATACATCCACTTTTCCAGCAGGCAAATCAAGAAAAACTGCAGCAAAGCAATCAGCCACTTCACAATGCTTCTAATTCCAGAAAGATCTAGAAAATGGCCCATTCAACACAGGAAAATAAAAAGCAGACTACTTTTAGAAATAGAAAGTCATGTATTTCAGACGTAGCCTATTGTAGACTCTTTCCTGTCCTCCTCCCACCCCTCCATCATAGCAAAAGCTGCAAAAGAGGAAATCTGATGAAATTTCCTCTTTTCTGCAGGCAGGATTCAGACTTCTACCTTTTGCACAGATCCTGTTTCCTATCTCTGCAGGCCCACATAAGCCTATGGCCCCTTATCCAAACATGCCCCATGAAAAACAGACCTGGACTCTCACAGCTCGGTCATTGGGAACATCTGCTGGCAGTACCAACAGGATACCAACACCTGTAGACACACCACAAAGCTCCAGAGAACTTTGCTGCTGGCCAAGTTCATGAATTCCTGCCTCTCCTCCTCTCTGGAGAATGCTCTGAAGAGAGGCAGGGGACATGTCTGGGAACACGCACTGCAAGGCAGTGGTGTGGACTGGTGTGGGACCGGGGCCAGGGCCAGTAACCTGGTCAAGCCCAGCAGGAACCCAGCAGTGCTGGGAACAGCACGAGCCCACAGCTGCCAAGCACTGTGCTACCCCCTCTCAGCTGGACAGGCACATATCACAGCCATGAGTCTCTAAGAAGCGGCAGCGTGTCTCCTCCAGCACTTGCTGGCGCTGGCTGCTTCCACCCTCCCCATTGCCTGCTGCTTCCCAATGCACCCTCACCTCTGCCCACCCTCACCCTCTGCTCCCAGCAAGACACAGCCCCCACCTGCCTAAAAGCAGTTCTCAGACTGGATCAGGCAGAGAGTGGAAAACAGTCTCCAAAAAGGTAACGTGGGAGGTTTCAGGACCTCCTCTCCGCCACATTCACCTGTGAATTCATCTATAGCAAGAACAAACAAGGCACAGACCTCTCCCTCCATGTCACCCACACTCCAAAGAGGGACAGTCACTGGAGATGAGGCACGGGCTAAAACACAGGCCTCAGAGAAATGCTCCAAAGACCGCAAGTCTTGTGCCCTAGAGGTTTGCCTTGTGCCATCTAGTTGCTCTTTTCTCTCCTATAACCCACCTCTCTCTCCCCTAGCCCATCTGACACCAGCCTGTGTTTCACTGAGAGCTTTTACACTAAAAGTCTCAGCAGAACACTAATGCAACTAAACCAAATTTCTCTTTCAGCCTCAGCTCTGGCTCCTGATACAACAGCAGCCTGGGGTAGATTTCACCGGGAAAAGTGAGAAGCTCCAAACCTACTTCTCGAAACCATAAGCTCTTTCAAAGAAATGACTGCAAATTTCAATTATTTATATAGTTATTGGTTTTGGTAAAACAATGGAATTCACCCTCCACTCTCATGAAGCAACTGTCCAAATTGAAAAATTCAAATGAATAAATGAATTCAACTTTAATTTCAATCTCGGAGGCTTTAAAGTTATAAACTGTAATAACGCCAGGCCAAGACAAAAAGTGTTACAGTGTTACTTAAAATGCAGGAAGGTCAACTGCTGATGTCAGCTGGAGCTGGGGAAAGAGCACAGCCACACTGGCCTCTCAGAGGGGTTAAAATGCTCAGTGAATGCTGAGATGATGCATGATGCATGGTGCTGTCATGTAACTATCCTGCACAAGTGCAATAACTAAATCTACCCATAACCTATATCCAGGAGGTTGAACCAAGTGTAGACATAAATGTTATTTATAGAAAAAAGAATAAGCTACTACTTGCTGCAGGAAAACTGATTTTTTTTCCAATGGTATGCTGCAGAAGTTCTTTTCCTGCTCACGAGACTTGACTCTTTCTCCTCCCTCTGCTGAGCAATTAAATGCTAGTGACATACAGCTAAAAATATAAAGCTGATTAGTAAGTAATTTATAAAAAAATTAAGTCAACTTCACAGGGGAACTCTCTCATTTTCACTAAATCTAATTCTATTTATAATACTGAATTAATGTAATATTATCTAGTATTTTATCCCCAGGTATATGATACACTTAAGAAAACTCTTGTGCTCATACAGTTGATAAAATATCTTTTCTACCACAGACTATCATCCTTCACATTTCATAAATGTTTTGTAATCAAATGATGGTGTTATCACTGAACATGAAAAAAAGGCATACAAGTATTTTATTATACTTAAGGGGATCATATTTTGACATGGACACTGAAAAATGGAATAATCTGGTGAGTGACATTTCTGAGATGTTTCAGAGGAGCTCTCATGGTTTGAGATGAAGGACTCATGTGGCCTCTGAGTACCCCTTTGCCACAGCCGTATGTGTTTGCGTGGGCAGAGCTCTCACTCTATAGGGCAGTAGAGCCATTCCACAGGTTGGCTCTGCTGCAGGCACCTGTGAGGGAATCATAGAATCA
>JAWWEU010000125.1:50623649-50685498 GCA_035583155.1 Acropternis orthonyx
ACCTCTAAGCCTCCTCTTCTCCAGACTAAACAATCCCAGCTCCCTCAGCCTCTCCCCATAGGACTTGTGCTCTAGTCTTTTTACCAGCCTTGTTGCTCTTCTCTGGACCCTCGCCAGCACCTCAATAAGGTCACACAACACGTTTGGCTACCACCACAGGCAATGAAGTCTTCAAGGGAAGTAGGAAAAACCTTGGTGCATAGGGGCTGTGATTCTCTGCACGCTGAGAGAGGCTGGTGTGAAGACTCTGTCCTGCTAACTCCTGAAAACTGAATACTGTTGTCTTCTTGGACTGGTGTTTTTAGTATACTGAGCATCTAGCTATCCAGGAGTTTCCTGGTAGCTTTGCCATTTACAATTTAGAAACCTTAGTCCATGATGGAAAATTAATTATTGTGATTGCAGCTGTGGTTATGAGCAAATCAGAGGCCAAAGCAACATGTGGCTTCTGCTAAACAAGGTATACATTTAACAAAGACACAAGCACAGCTGCACATATAGTATTACCACACACCTATTAGGCATGAAAATAAATTAGTTCAGCTTGTGACAGATAAGATTTTTATCACATAAATTAGGATATCAGTACAAGTATTTCTTTAATTAAGATCATACGAGCCAGAAATAGCCATATTGCCTACTATTGTGTCAGAACCATACACCCTTATAAAACCCTAAAAATACAGAAACTAGGAACACCTAACACACAGAATATCACACCTTCTACAAGAATACAAACTCCAATGAAGTTACAGTAGAACTTTATTAACCCTTATTGCAAATTAAGTTGAAACATAGCTCAGTTAACATTGCTTGCACACAAAATCACGTGAAATACTGTTACTGTATTTTCTATGAAAACATGACAAAACAAGCTGTCTGGAAACAGTGAGAATGCAGAGATATCAGGAGGAATCAGGTTAGAACTACAGTTTAAATTCTGTAAAATCATTCAGTACTGAAATCAGTTGTGGCATCAATAGCCACATGTAAAAGTTGCCCGACACACCTTTCAAACGTTTGTGATTCAAATTCTACATGTATCATTGACTTTAAAATTTTCGTATGATGATCTCCTCATCAAAATTAGTGTTTTCATTTAATGTGGTTAGTAATGGTAGCATGACTTTGGACTGCCACAGCTAGGTTTCTTGCATGCTATGCCAGCTACAGCCAGAACACTGCCTCAACAGATTAAGTCATCTGCCAGCTATATAATGTTATACTCAGGCCAGCTATTACAACCAAAGGTCAGGGTAATTAGCAACTGACAGAGAAGCCTTGAAAATATTGCAAGAAACAGTGTAAAGTGTTCCTGATAGTCATTACAGTTATTACTGCTTGACTGGGATGTAAAATAAGCTCCTGTCACTCACAGACACAGAAAAGTGCATGGCTGTCTGGCAGACAGGAGACAGGCATGTTATATTCATAACCAAACTCTGAGCAGAGTTCCCTTCCAGCAGCTTTGAAGCTTTGCTGCTCTCACTTCTCATGCTAGACCTTTTTTCCTTCAGGTAGTCCAACCCTCCACATATCCTTTCATGTGAGGTTCAAGACAAAGCTGTCAATCTGGAACAGGCATACTTACTCTACGAGTGTTTCTTGTAATGAATTAAAGAACAAATACTTGTTTTACTGGATATGTACAAATCAGGATTTCAGCCTTGCTCTCCTGTAGCTTGGCCAACAATACTCAACCACAAGAAAGCTTGTACTTTAATCTCAGTTCAATCAGTGGATTTTTGAAGATGAAGGAGAGTGTTACTTGGATACAGAAAACAAGTTTATTTTGTGCCAAGCATGCAGTGAGTAGAAATGGACAAGTTTAAGCTAGCCAGAGAAAAATTAAAAGAAAGTTATCTCCTCACCATCACCACCTCACCCTGATCTTTTTTAAGTTGCTGCCTATGGTTATTTTTTTGGTTGAACAACGTTATAATTAGAACTATAACAAGCCAATGATTTCTAAACACTCCTAAAGAGATTGGTTAAAATAAAGTGATGCTACTTAGTGACAAATTAAACTCCCTACACTAAAATCTGCACAAACATTGTTTTAAAACAAAACATTTACTTTGCCAGCTTCTGATTCAAAGAGCTAGAGGATAGAACTCAGCATTTGTAATGTGCACCATTGTTCTGTATAATGGAAAGCAAACACAACCTAAGTGGCTGACAGGTAGGACCAGGATGAGGAGATGATTCTCATGTTACTGCTGGCATTGTCACCAACTGATCAGACTTTGGGCCTTTGCCCCAGTTTTCCAAACTGCATTAAGAGAGGAGTGCTGTACATACCCCTGTTAGCCTCACATTGCTCCACAAACAGCAGTGGGATATTTTTATCCTGTTTGTAGGCCAAGTTTATCCTTTCTAGCCTTAAATCTTGGGCAAAATTTCATAAGCTACTTAAGTAAAGGTAAGTCTCTTGTAAAATTCCCAATACACTACCTATACTCTACCTAATACTCTACCTATTCACTACAGATACAAGTATAGTTTCTTGATAATATTTTTCTTTACTATTCTGCCCAGTTGCTGCAGTTTTTTGCGTTTCATTTCATAGCAGATTTAGGCAGGATGTACATGTATTTCTCAATCAGTCTCTGATTGCCAAATGTTAGTTCGTTCACACATAGATGGGGTTCTTCTCTTGTCAAAAAGACAAGCAACACTGAGGTCTCTCCCCTAAGAAGTGATCCCTGCACTTCCCTAGCTCCCCAAAAGCCTTAACAGTATCAGTGTTTCAAATGGTGCAACTTGACTGAACTTCAAGCCAAAAGAAGGCCAGGAAGTACTGCTGCACAGCATCTTCCCCTGTTGCAGACAATGCCTGAGGGCAGCCAGACAGATTTAAACTAGGACTACAGAGCTTCAAAGGGAAGCCTGCCAGGTGGAAAGAAGACAGGAATTTGTCCATTTGACAAATGAACTGAAACAGCAGGGAAGAAGCCCTAAGAGGAATGAAGGAGGAGGAAGGGGCATGTAAGGAACAGGAAGAGAACAGAAAGGGAGGACAGGAGGGCCAAAGGTAAAGTATATATGAAAAGGAATATATGTTTCACAAAACAGACTTGGGGCAGAAAATGAATGAATAAAACACAAAGCTAAACCAAATCTATGAGCAACTGGAGGGGGACAAATCAAACTCCTGAACCAGCAACCCTTAATGGAGGTACTACTGCCTGTGAAACTTATTCAAAGTCTGGGAAGGACATAGCTAACAAGAAATGTATCAATAAAGTATAAAAACAAACACAGAAATGGTTTTGAAAACATGCTTCATTTGTAGAAGTTTTCTCAAGGCAAAAGAACTTCAGTAATTTCTTCCACTCCAGACAGCTCTTCTTCTTCATCTCAGCTTTTCTGTGCCTGTTTCTGTTGTCTTCTCCTCCTCTTCCAAAAATTCAGAAGGATTAAGCATCAGACAAAACCCATAGCTCTGTTTTCTCTTTGTGGGAGGTGATACAGTGGAGGCTTTCAGAATGCTTTCTTACTTGTAAGAATGTATTGCTTGAAAGTTCCATTGCTGGGGACAAAACCCATCCTCTTTTTCCCTTCTGGAGGGCTGACAGTGACTGCTAGATGCAGCATCCTATCCAGGAAGAGGCCACATTTTATATAGAGTGGGACAAAGCCATGAGAATCCTATCTTTCCTAATTTGGATTCCCAGCCTTAGGAGGGGTTATACCTTCAGAGAGGAGTTTAGCATTTCAGGCTGCCGATGAGGCTGCCATCATTGTGTTAGTTGTCAAAAGACCAAAGTAAAATAGGTACTGGGAGAAGGCTGAGTGAACAGAGTCCAGTGTAGCTTCTCAATTCATGCAGGTAAGGCCCCAGACCAATCACATCCATATCAAACTGCCCATAGCAGTGCTGCTCTGTGTCCCAACACACGCAGTGGAGGAGCCAAGCATCAGCACCAAATTTTGTCTCTGTAACCTGGCATCTAAGCCCTTTCCATCCACAAACTATAGCCCTCCTGTGTGCTCAATAGCTGAATTACTGCCCATGCCTTAGTCTGAGGCATGGAGACGTGGAAAATTAAAAAGAAGCATATGGGTAAAGAGAAGTAAACATCCAGAGGAACTTGACATCTGATTTTAGGCTGGGAAATTTCCTTGCAGCCACAGGCAGGTCTTTTTCTCCTTTCCCTCATCACACTCAGTGCATTCCACTTGTTTTTCCATGAAAAGATCTACTTCAAAGCAGTCTGCTATCCTTGCTCTGTCCTTGTCATGTTTAACACACATACCTTTGCTTGAAGCTGAAATGCCAGGAGTAATTATAATGCCTTCCACTACCCAGTCACATTATTGATGGAATTGTGAAGGTAGTGATATAAAATCTGTAGTTAGAGCAGAGACACTTTGTCAATAGCACCATTTGGGTGTACACTTATTCTCCCTTGAAGGCTTCATCATTAAGTGCACTCAAGCTTACAAACCAGGAGCTACTCTGCAAATGTCAAGAGACACAAGGAATCTGAGGAGTCAAACTCTTCTGCCTCCTTTGTCAATACCACCACAAGGGCTGAGAACTGGAAGCAGAAATCAGACATAGAAAAATCTGTGTTCTGCTGTCCATATCATCCTCAAAGTTGTAGAAAGGGAAGGATGAGAGGCCATCAAACAGATATGAGTACACTCAAGAACTAACAGTTGCTGAATTTCCTCATAACTCTAACTAGGCCTGGAAATCCTAAAAAAGAAGACAGTAGCACTTTTATTTGGCTACTTTTCTGATTGCCATTGTGCTTCTAATCTCCAGCAAGCTGAGGTTACCCTCTATTCTCCAAACACTCACATTATCTGGTCTTCTGTATCAGATGCAACACTTACATGGCTTTTCCCTCACAGCCAGATTGTTCTGACAAGGGTAGTCCCAAATCTGCCTTCCCTGCAAATCATTCATTTTTGACTCTATACTAGTTCCCTTTGACAGGATCAAGTCTGTGCTCCCAGCACACCCCAGTTCCCATGATTGCTGCAGGCTCCACAGTTTGTCCATTGATAGACTGGCATTAAGCAAGGGAGTAAGGCACAAACCCTTTTCATGAATGAACCATCACACCCCAGGACAGATCCCTGTCTGCTCCCTGTTATCCATCTGGCCAATGCTTGGATGAAATCTGAGATGAAAGAAAAAAATTATCATACTCCAACTCTCACCACATCTCCAATTCTCTTTGTTGTTACACAGAAAAATATGGTGAGAATTCCCTCTCCTGTCACTTGTTTGCAACCCTTTTACATATTTTATTTGCAATCCTGTCTTTATTTCTTGTTTTGTTTTTACTATCTACTTTTATTACAGGTTTGTAGCATCTAGATGCCTGCTGTGATATGCTCTAGTTTTACTCCTGCCTTTTTCTCTAGGGAAGAGAGGGAGAGAAAGATGAAAAGGTAAAATTAATTTGTTTCTCTGATAAGGCAGTTAAGAAGCATGTTGGCCCCTCTGAGCATTTCAATAGCTTATCTCCTTTTCTAATATTTCTGAGAGGGGAATGAAAACCAAATGTTCAAAACTGCCAGCATATCCACATTCTCTTCTTTGAAAATTGAAAACTGAGACTAATTATAATGGTTCACACAGTCCAATTATGTTGCTTACATTAGGAGAAGTGCTGAATAAACCTGCACAATGGCTGGGACACTGAATCAATTTCTCTCTGGGTCAGCACATTTAAAGCGTATTTATCAGCTGTGTGACATCTGGGGCACAAAAAAACCCCCCGAAATACTAACTGCATAAAGAACTCACCCTCCTGTTTCTCTACCCACATACAAAAGGAAGAAGCCTCTAATTTACAAAGGATTTTGGTTTTTGTTTTTCTTTTTTCCTGGTCCAGGCACACCCTCTTGAAATAAGGCAAACATAAGCACTCAGGTATCACCAGTTAGTGATTAAATACATCATGAGACAGAAAATTGGCAAAGAAAGTAAGGCTGGTTTGTTCGTGTTGGTCTTACTGTTGGCTCTTTGTGCACACTCTGAGTGGCAGGCCTCTGTAAACTGAGCTCAACACTTGGGGGGTCCTTCTTCAACTCTACTGGGGGCCTGTCCCCTCTGGCTACTCCGTCAAATTTCAGAGATCTGCTTGGCGAAGGAGTAAATGTTACTGTTGTACACTCTTTATCCTTTTCTTCTGTGCCGTTGACATTTTTTCCATTCATGCTGATTTTTCCATCTACCTGTAGAATACAGTTAAATAAATATGCTGAGGTAAATAGCATTCAAACGAATTTAGGAAATTAGGTTTTCAACATGGTATCACGATCATTAACATAGTCTGTATTATCAATGAAGGATGGAGCAAGCACACATTTCATTCAGGCCAAAATAGAAGACCCTTTGACTCTAACAGGGTCATAAACAAAACACAGGCACAAGGTAATAATTTTTCTGGATTTCCTGGTTTCCCACATTCCATTCTCCCAGTAACATACAGACAGACTTTGTGTGCATCACAGATCACACAATTTTTTTTAAAAAAAACATAGTTTTATGTTAAATTTAGACAAAAACTGTTGGGTTCTGCATTGCCTCATGCAAGAGGCAAGCAGATTCTCTTGGTCTAATTATGCTGATGAACTGCTTATGTACCCCAATGACCTCACCACAGTATTAGTGGACCATGCTTTTTGAAGCACTGTCATGTGAACTTGGAAGGGTCAGGAGCAGCAGAGTTCATCTGCTTGTTTCTTTATTGTTCCTAACAGGGAATCAAGGAAGCAACAAATAAAACTGGGCATTCCACTCCTCTGCATGAGGCGATAAAATAAATCAGCTTTAGGCAACCACCTTGAAAAGGAAAGCACAGAAAAAGTTTAACTACTTTTTTTCTCAGGGTCAAGTTAGCTCCTTGGTGGCCATATATTCCCATTAAGGAATGCCTGAGCAAGGAAGAAAATGCAAAATATGCTTTGGCTTCTTCCTCTGCACTAATACAGTTGCTTCTCAGGAACTTTACTAGTTCGTAATTCCTGAATGGAGGTGGCACGTAAAGACTTCCTGAAGTTTGGAGGGCTGTCTGTAGACAGAACTCACTGGTCATTCACCACGAGAGGGCCCAGGTGGAGAGAGACCAGGAGAGGACCAGGTTTCAGTACCACCATACTGCAGCTGCCTAGATACAGCACAGATGTTTATAGGCTTGTCAGCAGGGGCGAAGAGGGCTCTGCTGCTCCGTGCACAGAGATCCTTCCTTACTTACTGAGTAAACAGCCTGGATCCTCAAAAGTGGCACTCCAACTTGGCATATACCATCAGTACCAAGCTGAGGGCAAACTGCTCCCATTGACTTCTTGTACACGTGCATCCAGAGGCCCATTCTCCATGAGCATGATTAACTGAGGGGCCATCTCCACGTTGATGGGCATCCTCAGCTCTGCCCACTGTGCAGAGAGGTTAAAGTGGTAGCACCTTGCACAATCATTTCCACAAGCTGTTTTGCCCCTTCTGACTGTTTTTCAGATGAAAAGGTTCCCTCCCTTTCCTCACTGCCATCATTCAATTAACATAGTACCTCTCTTAGGGCTTGTTTCCAAACAAAAGAGTGAGCTGACACTGAGCCCCAAGTCTGCTGGGACTGTGTGTTGGATTATCTGCTAGAGAGGCAGGTTATGAAAGACCTCAGAAATAAAAAAGCCAGGAAAACACTAGCAGGTTGCACCATCCATTTCAGTGTCTCTGTTTAGACTAAGACATTTCTGTAGTTATTCTAAGGAGGAAAACCAAATGCTCAGGACACATGCCCTGGCTGCAGAGTTAAACAAACATACTCCTTTCCTTCTGATCTGGAAGAAGTCAACACATTGTCACCAGATCCAAGAATCATTGACAGACTGGTGTTTCAAGGGAAAATAATGCTACAGCCACATGTGCTAGGGAATAAATCCTACTGAGACAAATCACATTCTTCCACATCATGTGAGCAAGATCCAGACAGATTTTTAGTGGTAGTTGGTGGGGCCTAGAAGCATCCATGGATTAGTTTCTCCCCCCTTATGTGAACTATATATGCAATAACGTGACAGTGATACACACACATCTCTTGGTCCTCTGAGGAAAAAAGTGTCAGGGATCAGAAAAAAACCAAAGACACAGGATTCACTGGCATCTAGAAGGTAAACTCTAGGGGCATACCAACTGAGGTATAGGAGAAAGAGGAATTACCAGCTTCACATTTCAGCTAGGAAACATGGTGGGGGTGGGGGCTGGTTTCCACAAGAGCTGGGACAGACTTCAATAAATTATACATCACAGCACATTTTTCCCCTATCTATAAAAAGCTGACATTTTTTAAAAAGCAAACAACCTGAATACACATGGTAGCAATGCTACTGGGTCATCAGCAGGGCTTCAGGGACCCTTGAATGCCCCTAGCAAAGCATCATCAATGGCAGTCACAAGGGAACCCAAATTCTACAGGCTGGGAGCATCCTGTCTCATGCTGCTCACAACATGGCTACCCAATGAGACTTGGTAAGGTCCAATTTTGGTACAGGCACTGTGAGCAACAGACTTGTGTGACTTATTCTGGCCTGTTCTCTCTAACACATCCCAGTTCTTTGCCTTCTCCATCATTGGTTCAGTATCTTACTCCCATTCTCCACAACCACCCAGTCCAAAGATACACACCTCACATTTCATATCCTGGTTTCAGTTCCTTCTCCTATCCTCTTCTCCCACAAATCTCCTAGCTAGCTCCTTATACCAGGCAGCCCTGTTTTCATCCAAGTTATCACTTCTTTTATTCCCATATTTTGGCACAGTTCTTGCAATCCAATGAAGCCACTCCCCTGCTCTCACTATCAGTCTCCAGTTACTCTGCTGCCCAAGTATCAGTTTCCCTAAACCTGCATGGACAATCTAAATCATCTTAACAGCAATGAAGCAGCTCTCCCCATTCATGCCTGCTGAGAAATATGTTTAAGACAGGCAGTATCTTTGGGAAGCTGGCTCCTGACTCTGAAGGAGTAGGGACACTTTGCACTGAATACATGCACACTTCAGCGTTCCCAAGGCTTATGACTTTGCTGAACGAGACAGACTTGTTTGGGTATGGCAAGAATCAGACTTCTGATGCAAAAGTTAGTTCAGGTCTTGCTTCAGAAGTCAGGGCCTCCACACTCCCTGCCCCTTTCATTTTTTTAAAAAACAAAAAACATGACCTCATATTCATGTACAAACTCGGAGGAAATGCCTTGATTTTTTCTTAAAGTACCCCCTTCCCCAACCAAATTAAGCCTGAGGACAAATAACCAGTGCAAATATTTCAGTCTGAACATGTCAAGTTTCTAAGAAGACTGGCAATCACGACCACTGAACTGGGCAGCACAGAGCACCAAGCTGAGTTTTATAACATCAGAATGTTGCAGCCATTTTGACTTCATTGTATTAAACATTTATATGTTCAGATGATTTAATCAGAATCTTTGCCTCCTGATTGACTTCGGGGAGTGTGATGTATCCTACCTTAAAGTTCTTTAAAACTTCCTGTGTATTTTTGGGTTGTGAGTAAGGCTTGGGTGTCAGCATAGGCACAGCCTTGGAGATGCTTTTGCTGGGAGATGTGCGTCCTGTTGAACCACTGGGTTCTAGTTCAGTGGTTGGAACAATGGTTGCTTCAATGGTGGCAGTGAATTTTGGAGCAGGAAGTGACTGTTGCCTTAAATATCTCAGAGGATTTGGGTCTTTCAGTGGGGAATTTGGCTCCACTGAATGGCTTCTTTCTAGAATTTTTGGCATCTGCAAACGCTCAAGGACAGCTTCACTGATAGTGAATCTTTCAATGTACTGCTGGAGGATGCTCTCAGCCTCCTCTTGTGTCTTTGCATTCTTGTATGCCTCATGAAGCTCCCGCTCTCTTCTCTCTCTGCAAGGGAGAAGACACAAGAGAAACCATCTTATTAAAATTACCACTGGAAATCATGCCTATTTCCTCTGCTCCATCAACATCCTTCCCTCCCTCCCTCAGGCCTGAAGGCATAGCTTCCCAAAGCTATCACCTATGGAGCACCTGGCACTTTGAGACATGCCACTAAACTTCACTAAAACAACATACTTTTCTTCCACAATTTCTCGGTAGGTTTTGATGCTTTTTCTGCGCTCATTCGTTCCATCTCCAGACAATAATCTTTCCATTTTTTTTCTCTCAGCTTCCTTTTTTATCAAATCCTGTGAAGCGCTCCTTCGACGACTCTTCCACCGAGCCAGGTCCTGCGAGAGAAGGAAGGCACCTGAATGCAGAGCTACAAATAGCTAAAAACTGGTCCCAGACAACAATGAATCCAACTAGCTGCTTTGCAATGTTTGTTCTTGCTGTGGACTAGGCTCCCACCACCTGGAGGCAGTGATGTTTATTTTACTGAGAAAAGGAGACTATACCATAAAATGAAGATGTTGCCTGACTGATTTTTTTTCCTAGCAGCAAGACTCAGTAACGATTTCATAGCTTCATTTGTTTACTTTCTTTCTGGCAGGAAATTTGGCCTAAAAGGACAAGTCAGGGCACTCATTTTCACTTGTCCCAACATTAGGGACAGAAGTTAATTTCCCCAGGAACATTAAGTAGAAAAATTATGTTTGGTAAAGAATTTTAATAATCTGATATATGTGAGGCAGGGGTTCATTGAAGAATGGATATTGTTTCAGCATGAGCTACAACTGCACTGATAGTCTGTCTTAGAGAGCTGATAGTTCCATGTGTTGCCTGTGCTATCACACAACAACGTACAAGCATGGTTGACTCATGATGTTGCAGATTTTTTGATAGAAAAATACAAAAAACTTCAATTCTTCCTCATGGGCACCCTGCAATATTTTGGATCCAGATGTGAGCAAGACAGTTTAGGGACTGAAGTGGCTCACACCTGGCTGGTGTGAGAGATGACAGAGCAAAAAGCTTATGGTTTGTATTCAGCTATATAGAGATGTCCTTGTTGAAGTACCAATCTCCAGCTTTTCAGAATCTGCCTGCCCAAAATTGTGCAGAAGATTGATTGATTTCAGTTCTTTGCCTTTCCTGAAAAAGTACCCTGACACCACCAGAGAGTCACAGCAAATATCTGTTATGGGTCCCTATGTCTTGTATCCTGCTTAAGTTACAAATTCACAGATCCTGGAGGGTACAGGAGCAAGACCTTTTCCACAGTACAAGTATTACAGTAAACAAGTCTCCTAAGCTGTCAAATTTCTTTGCAGCCAACTACTAAAGGAGCAAAGTTTTACACGTGAAAAAATAACTGCTGCAGAACTTCCGCAAAGAAAATAACTTTGCAGGAAACTGTAAGGGCATATTGTCATTAACTTTACAACATCAGGAGATTAGTACACAGATTGTATTTCATACTCTCTAATAAATTCTGGTTTTAATAAAACCCAGATATTCAATACACACAATTCACAGGCTATTTCATTAATTACATGGTTTTCCAAATATTTTAATTGCATTTTTATTGGTAAACAGCAGAAGGTACTGCAAGCATAACTTATTTTATTAAAAACAGGAACAAACCTTGTCACTTTTAATTTAGCTTAAAACCGCAAATTATTGATGTTACACTTAAGGGAATGCTCATTAAAGTATTTCTTCACATGACCTATATATATCAGTGTATAATCTCCTTCATGTAAGGCCTTTCATTTTCCTCAGTTACTAATTATTTTCATTGAAGTACCAAAACATCTCTTTATTCAGCTACTCCCACTATTGCCTATTGTTTGGAAATTAGTTTTTCATTAGGAAATTTTGTAACAAAAGCCCTCCTCCTCTTTTTGCAATTAAAAACCAGACATGTTTATCTTTTCCACTTCAGATGCTTTAGAATAACAATAATTATAAAAAACCATGAAACTGTTAATTGTTGGCAAATTTACAGCACAGGCACATAAAAATATCAGATCGTGAAAGAGCTGTTGTCACTATAAAGCCTTCAACATGCCAAGGACATTCCAATAAAGGCATTTTCAGTACCTCTTCAGAACTTTTAGTTCAGTGCAGAAGGTGCTGAGGGCCTCGAATACTTAGGCCCTTTACCTCAGAGGATTTTCAATTCAACAGCAAAGAGTTCTCAAACTTCTTGAATGCTTTTGGACCCATTCTTATCTCTGCTGGGAAATTATGGCTTCCCACACACGGAGACCTTTCAGCTGAAGTCCTTCATTGTTCTACTACAGAAAGGTACATCTTAGCTGTACATACTTTTTCTTTTTTTTTTAGATTTTCCTAGAATTTTCTACCCAAAACTTCTCTGACGTGTTTCACAGTAGCTGTTCTTGTAAAGGGAAAACACCGTATTTGAAGCAATGTGTCTTGTGGTTTTTTTAAAATAAAAGTCTAAAACTCCTCATTTAAAATCAGTCTTTAGGAATGAACAGACTTGAAACTAAAACTCCTGATACTGACTTACCTGCATCTCATGCTTTTCTGCTCTTGCTAATTTGCTGCAGACAATGCCAAATGATAGGACAGCTTAAGAAAATGCATAGAGGAAAGAGCGTTTGGAAAGGCCTGAAGCAGGGTGTAGCTAACTTGAAGAGTAATTTGTGTGTTTGGACAAGATGGAAAACACTAGCATTTTCTGTATCTATGCAAATTTATTAAAGACAAGTCCAACCTATTTATTCACTGTCCTGCCTAGCCTTGTATTTTGTCACTTTAGACATTTACTAATTAGAAAAGTTAGAGAAGGCAACAGCTAGAAGTTGTTCTGCTTTCATTTTTACCTAATCAAAGTTTAACTACCTTTCTTTTTTCTTCCTAAAGCAAAATACCTGGTACGCAGGCAGAGGCAATACAAGATGTTCTATTCTGCAATTTACACCAAATGATGAACTTCCATGCTTTTAGCGAAAAAGCACTGTTGATTATTTTAAGCACTAGACAGCAACTGTAGATTTAGCAGGTCGTCCTGGTTTTGCCTCAGTGCCTGCCAGCACTGCAATGTTGTATACTCACATCTTGCCACCTGGTCTCATCCTCTTTCAGCTGGTTGTGTATGTTCTGCAGTTTCTCATGGCGAGCTTTGCTATGAGGCTGAGTCACAGCTTCTTCTTCACATCTCATGTCAAACATGCTCATACTCCTAAACAAGGGGAAAATAACAAGAAGCGCACTGTTATTTAGGGGTTTATATTCCTTCAGATTTTAAGAGCTCAAGCCACATGGGGGTGCTGCAGCAGAATCAGACACCTGCACTGTTACAAAACTCCCAAAAGCAGCCGTCCCTTAGGGGAGGACCCGATAGCATCCCTGTGGCTCCCACACAGTACTTCAGGCATTATGCTCTTCAACTTTCTCTTGATTTTGTTAATTGACTACAACTTTGTCTCTCACTAAGAAGTGCTACTAACTTTCCACTTCCATCAGCAGCTCTTACTAAAATCATTCTATCATTAAGTACATTTTACTTTCTGAAGATTTGCGCCTGGTGAGTTTTCAAGACCCCTCCAATTAACACCACAGACAGAAGTTTCCACTTCAATGTAAAACAAGAGAGGCTTGAGAAGCGCATGAGGGGGAGCATGGCTGGCTAAACGCTATTGCTCCAAAACCAGGGCAAGCCCGCCCAAAGAAGCACATGCAGTTCAAACTGCATGGTACTTCCTCCTCTCCCTGCCTCAAAGAAATCCAAGGCTATCAGCACCAACTCTTTAGTACAGCTAAGCTAACAAGGAAAAACTGATGTCCAGAACAAAAAAGTTTCTTTCTGTTTCTGTCCTTGACCTTTGGAGAATTAAAGAGAAAAGAAAAAGGTTATGGTTTGATATTATACATCCCTTCATGTTATATAAAAACCTTCACACAAAGATAATGTGCTTACTACTCCCCCTCTACTACCTATTATTAGTAAAACATGACCTCGGTTGTGCGATTCAAAGCAAAAAAAAAAAAAAAATTAAAATAAAACCATGCAGTTCCACATGAAGTGATTTCATAGCAGTTCTCAGATGATCACCTGTAGCTTTAGGTGAGCCAATGAGACAACTAGCAAGAGAAGCACCCAGTGAAGATAACATTGTAGGCAGCTGTGTCCACAGTTATCAAAGTGAACAGATGCAGAAAGCTGCACATATATTTATTGAGCCAGCATTTGTATTCAGGCAAGCAAAGATGAGAATGCCACTCTGAAATGAAAACTTGAAACAGGTTTTTTTTCCCATCCACCTGGACAGCGGATGGAAAAGGCCATGCACAGACACCAATCCTTTTAGGAGGTATCTAAGAAATGAACAGAAAAAAACATCCTATTGCCTTTAAGCATGAACAGTGAAGTTAGTGTATTACTGCTCTTCACCCTTTAAACAGAGTGCTGAGGGGTACACTAGTTTGGGTTTTTCTGTAGGTGGTTTAAGGATTGCATTGTTCAGAATTGCATTGGAGCACTCCTAAATAACAAAATCTAAAGAGATGTCTAGCTTTGGGTTTTTTTTAATATTAAAGGCATATCACCTACTAAGAATATTTCAGTATCAGTCATATTTTGGAGGTAGTCATATTTGGTGATTTAGGCTGGGAGATGCATAACTTACAATAAAGTCACTCTTATAGGGTTTATTCCAGTTTAAGAGCTTTTGAAACTCACACTAAGAAAAGCCTTTAGTATTAGGTATTTGCCACCTTGTGCCTACTGGTTCAAACTGACTGTGCAGCTCCTCTCTTGTATCTTTTTCTCTTGTCAGAGAATTTTTCATTCACGTGCGGTAGAAGAAAACATAAGAGCTTAAATGGTGGCAACTGGGGCTAGTAAAGTGCATGAGAACTCACCCTCTGCCACTTGGGATAACCAAATAAAAATATTCTCTAGAAGGAATCCCTGGATGCCCTAATGAAAGGCTAGTATATATTCCCTGAATTAATTCAGATCTCACAGGGTGCACAGAGACAGCAAAAGGTTTTATGGCTATTAACAATGCAATAAAAAAAGTAGTCTGGAAAAGGCTTCAGCCTTGGCCAAGAGTCAAAATATACAGATGTACTTCCTACTCTGGCTGTCACCTCCTACTGCTGGGCCTTCATTGCCATGGATAAGCAATCAGGTCAGTTCGAACATCAACTCTGCAGCAACACATTCTTCCACAACATCTTCCCAGAGAGCAATCTCAAGCAGTCACATCTCAAAACACTGTGCTCTGCTCTGATCAACGTGTAGTAACCATTAAGGAGAACAACCTACTTTCCTGAGTACATGGACAAGGCCAACTGAAACGTCTACATCAACTTCTCTGCCCGACAAGTTCATCCTTAGAAAAGAATCAAAGAGGCCAAAACTCTGAGCTTCTGTCAAGACACTTTCACTATGAGTCCCACATAATTTCATCCTATTTCTTTCTTGTATAAATGACAAATGGCTCCAGACCATCGCTAATACCTGCATGAACAGAACTAGATTTATTCCTTCCTTCAACCATGCACTGGACCAGCAGGCACACAGCATGCAAGGAGACAGGGAAGATGGAACTGCACCAAATTTGACTTTTCTGCCATTAGCACAGCTCTGGAGATTGTATACAAACTCTGTCTGGAGGCAAGAGGCCTTTCTGTTGACCAGTGCATTGGACCTGACATCCTAACAATGATGTGGGAAAAAACACTGTGCAGACCAACAGTATATTTCGGAGAGCTAGATCTTTGGGATGTTGGGAAGTTTGGACTTTATTCTCACAAATTACAGTTATTCTTGCCAGTGATATCATGCAGCAATTTATTTTTTTTTTAACAGGTCTGAACAAGTGTTGGGTAAAAAAGTTCTCAAGGACTTCAGTATTTAGACTACTTAATTTAAAATTGAGAAATAAGGTAAAAACCTTCTTATGAGAAAATTTCAAAATTCTTATGTAAGGCATTTACTGTGGGAGTCAATTACCATTTTACATTCATCCTAAGACTTAAGAAACCCCAACAAAACATAAAAACGGATAGCCCGGCTAAAGAATCAGACTCTAGTAAACAAATACTCAAAATTCTCAGCTCACTATAAGCCTAAATTCAGATTGGACTTTCATGGTACCACCAGAATTCTCTCTTTTCAGGAGATGGCAATGGGCCTGATCAGAAGCAACACACTAAGTATTGCCTCTTCTGGACCCTGAGACATATGAGGGCTGATGACAATATCTAGTGTTCCCCTAACCAGCAAAGGGAACTTTGTCAGTCTAATAAAGGAGTTCTTAGTTTTGCTTCTGGAATAAAGAACATCTAAGTCTACGACTGAATTCAAGTAGCAGTTTTGAATGACAAACATTTTGGAGGTATTTTAAATGTCAGTTCAATTTAGTTTTCCTACTTGAGAGATGAGTTTTATTAGATTCTTCGTAAGTACTTTGTCTTCAGCAGGAAAAACACAATCTCACATTTATAAGAACTTAGTTTAGGAGAGTAGTTGTTCTGTAAACTGTGGCACATGTGGAAAGGATGACGATGAGGTTTGAACATTTAATGTTTTGCCTTTTAAAACAAAATCAGAATCAATTTGGAATAAGCAATATGATTTATTAATCTTTGCTACTCTCACATTATACCACCAACCCCATTGCAATGCCTCTTTGAAGGTATCTCCATGTACCTTCTCTCATGTTTGCATTTAATACAGACATGCAAAAATGAAAAAAAATGAATCATACAAGAAGGCTTTCTGAAATGGCAGGAAAGTCTCCATTGTTAAGTACAGCACTTCTGTGTTATTCTGCTCTTTTTATCTCATCCCTTCATTTGATTGGACAGATTTCTGCTGCTTGAAAACAATCATATTTACTCTGTGATCAGAGAACAGAGGCTTTGTTCAGCATAAAGGTATTACACAACTTGTAAAGAACATTCAGTTCACAATTTTAAGCTTTATCATTAGACAAAAGGCTGAAAAATCACATATGAGTCTCTGTATATAATAATGATAAAAACTCCACAAATCTTCATGCTGTTTCTATTTTGGGATTTAATCTGGGAGACAAAGAAGGTCATGTGCATTTCTGTGAACAGAAGAAGGATATTAAGGACATTATTATGTGGGTTTATTAGTATATGATTATTACTTGGGTAGTTCTCAACTATTTCTTTGCTTCTAAATGCCAGCACTTTGTAAAAATAGCTAGTACTTTCACAGAGCTTTCTAAATGACACTGTATGCTATTCTGTACTACAGTTTACAAGCATACACACACAATTAAAACTTTTGAGTGTAATAAATGTCAGTTTTACTCCTTCTGGCAAAAGTAAAGCATCGAGGTGAAGCACTTAAAAAATGAAGTTTAGTACAATACTGTATTAAACCTAACCTGGAAGGTATTCAATATAAAGTTTTTAAAAGAGAATAAGGGACCAGCTAAATATGTATTTTCCTAGTAATTATTCTGAAGATCACAATGGATTTTATTTTGCTTTGAGATTTCTTTTCTTCTTCCCCTTCCTGGTTATACTTCATTTTTTTCAACACCGAGATTCAACCCAGCTCTCTTTACCGGTAGCTGATTAGAAGCAACGGAAATTCAGAAAAAAACTGAGAGAAAATAAAAGAAAAAAAAGAGGAAACAATACTTTAAGCAACAGCTGGACATGAGTAGTATGCTTAGTTTTTATGGGCTTTTATATAAAAATTATTTTTAACTGCAATGTAAGCCATATTCCATTCCATTTTTCAGTGTTTTCTGAAAAATTTATTTGCTGAAACACTGCAAAATAATAATGAGGCATCAACTGCATTTTAAATTAGTAGAAAGATGGGAAAGCATGCAGTGTAAGTTGTTTAAAACAGAATCTTGTGAACACAAGACAACTTACTCTGCGTCATCAGACACAGCAGTTCTGGGGCCGAATCTACAAGACCAAATATAAAATTAGAGGGTGGATAAATACATTAAGTAGTAATTGCAACTGGACCCACACAATTTTTGCAACTCTCACTTGTACTAGTAAATCCGACCAAAATAGAATGATACTGTTCAGGTATTGCATATTCAGCAACCAAGACTTACCTGATTATCTGGAAGTCATACTACATAAGAACACCACCCCCCCCCAAATTCATAGTAATGCCCTCCTTTATAAAAATCTGCTAAAATGTGTGTAGAAAATAGTTACTGAAAATAGACAATGTATTAACACTTACATAAGTGCCATACATGCGATAAATGGAGACAAAACTTAACAGTTACGTTCCAGAGCAGTGTTCAGGATCACCATTACTGAAGCACAATAGAGACTGATATTATAGTCAGAAAGCCACTCACAGGATTTCCTTTTTCTTTCTGTGGTTCTGGATTTTTTTTTTGTTTGGTTTTGGTTTGGGTTTTTTTTCTTTTTTTTCTTTTTTTTTTTTCCCCTGGTTGGTTGGTTGGTTGGTTGGTTGGTTTTTTGCCCCTCAGAGCAGGTGGGGGTAGCTGAAAAAAGTTACTGGTAATACAGCAGCCAGCCTCATTCACTAAAATGATGGTCCTGTCTAGAGCTATGCAAACCACATATTTGTATCTGGGATTTATCATAAAAGAATACCAAGTGCAAAAGTCAACATTACAACAAATAGGATAAACATCTCCCAGTGAGCAGAGACCATTTTAGCCTCTCCTACTCATAAACATTTCTTGCTATTCAACATGTATACTCTAATCAGATATTCTTTTCACTTAGCTTGCAACTAAATATTTGAAAAAATTCAGAAGAAAATGCATTACACAACTATTCTATTTGTTTCTAAAACATGTACTGCTGTCATACAGTGTTTTAGTATGGACTGAAAACACACCAGGCAATGCACAATCTGAATTCTGAACTGCGCACACAGGAGTGTACAAGCTGCATGATTCACACCAGAAAGCTCACGTTTGCAGATGCTCATCCCTGGATGACAGTGTTTCCATTTTGTTTTCCTCAGGAACCTCCTGAAGCTTAGACATTTGACCAAGCTGGACTTCATTATGACCATCTTCACCCACTTGGGCTGTACAAATAATCTCATCTTGTCCTGGAGGAGCAAGACTGCCTTTTTCCTGCCCTTGCTGCTGTTCTTGTGCTGGTTGTATTGCAGGTTTTCCAGAGCTATTAATGCAGACTTGTGGACATTTTTCAGGCCTGAGTGAGCCAAAGGCAGCAGTGCAAAGGGACGTATTAAGCAACATTTGAAAAAATCACATATACATAATGAAAAGTACAACTGTAAGTTAACAAAAAAAACCCCTCCCAATCCAAATAGCTGACAGGTGACAAGCTAAGTGAGGCAGGTGCAGAAAACATAATTTTAATAGAGTCAAATACTTACACCATTCCTCTAAGTCAGAAAATGTCCAGATTAAAGTATTAAGTCCATATTTTAACTAAGCTATTGGATTTAATGTCTTTTCAACACTGTTGAATTCTATGCTAGATGAGAGTTTTTTTCTCCTGGCTGAGCCATATGCTAGTTTTTCATCCATGTATGTACAGGCACATGCATATTCTTCTCCTCATGTACTTTGAAGAAGTTGATGAGTAAGGACCTTCCTGCTCTTGCTTGCATGTGGCTCAACCATCCAAGATAACTCTTCTCAAAGGCTTCAACTGCCAGCTTCCCCACACAGCCTCAGGCATCTGAACAAAGGTGCTTAGAAAACACTGAGGATTATGAGGAGGGATCTTGGAATGTCTAGATTTCCTGTTTGGAAACCACTGGCACCTGTTAAACCATTGACAAGTATCTAACCTACTGCATCCAGCATCTCTGTATCTAGCTGGAAACATTTGTGATGATAACCTCATATTTAAGCAGAAACCTCTGCAAATGTAACACAGAAGTAATTGTTATGTATATCTACTTCCACACACTGTTAGAATTTTGCATCTGCTAGAGCCCTGCTCTGAGTCTCTATAGGGCTCTACTAAAAGGCCCAGAAACTCTGTATTGCCTTCTTCTGAGCAGAAAGAATTGGAACAGAACTGAGGACCAGTATGGGAAAAAAACGCTGCTGGGCCACCAGCAAATCTTCCAGATCAAGAGATCAAAAAACCAGACCCACAGGGTCAGCTACAAGAGACAGAGAAAAGCACAACTTCCTTACCTCGTGGTTTTCTTTTCAAGTTCTGTAGTTGTGCCCTGCTTATTCTGATGCTTTGAAAATGGCATGGGAAGGAACTGCTTAACATTGGGCCCAGGCTGTTTTAGAAAAGCTCCAGTTCTTCTGGCCAACATGTCATCTCTTTGTGGGTCTGGAAATTTCACATTGTTTTCTGTTCCATTACTCTGCAGCTGAGGGATTTCAAGCTGTTCTTGGCTCTCTTCTCGTGTGACAGTACTGCTCAGAGAGACAAGTGACACTGTTCCATGATCATGCTCACTTGTACAGCAAGTGGCTGCTCAGGCAATGTGGGGTGCTGTTACTCAAAGCTGAGAGTGATGGACAACTAGGGAAACTAAGCATCTTTAGCTACAGCATGGGGAGTGAGAACAAGAGGAAACTGTGTTGAACACCGCAGTTATGTAGGTGATTTGTTAGAAGCTGGGAATTGCATAAAAATCTATGAGACAAATTAGTCACTTGGAAGTTGGCATAAAAATTTAGACAAAGCACCATGGATTGCAAAAGACAACCCCCCAAAAGATGTAAGACTGTTTTCATGCTGAACAGCAATTAACAACTGAAGTACTTAAATATTATGAAAGAAAACAGACTGGTTTATGTTCATAGGATACATTCTTGTAAGTAGTTTCATAAAACAGAACACATGCCATGATGAATGAGTAAAACACATCTTTAAAGGCCTTGTGAAGAATGGAACGACACTGCTGACTTATCCAAGCTAACACTACACACAAACCAGACACGAAGCTCAGAGGGATCTGCTTCTGTTCTCTGACCTTTCTCCTTCCTGTGGAGTCTTCAAATCCTTCTCACGAGCTACTGCCTCCTCCTGCTGCTGCAGCAGATGAGGAGTTACTGACAGGGGACGACAACACGTGGGAATGGAGCTAGGAGTACGCCTCTGAAAAGTTCCCATCCTTCTAACCAACATATCATCTCTCTCAATATCTGGTAAATGCCTGTCGCATTCTTCCTTGGTGCTTTCTTGCTGTTTGCTCAAACTGCATGGGGTTTGTTTCTCCGAGGTGATGTCAGAAGCCAGTACAAGTAACGGAATTCTCCTGCAAGAGTCATCTGTACATGACTTGACTACCTCACTAGCAATCAGAACAAGAGGGGTGAGAACAGAAAAAACATTCTCAGGTCAAATGAAAGGTAAGAAAAGGAGTCCTCCAACTCAGTTTGCAAATGTTTTTATAAATATACAAAATTAACTGAATGAATTGCTTGCTAAAAGCATTCATTAAAAATTCTTGCTACAGCCACAGACTAAGTAATTAAAGTCAAAGAAATATAAATTCTGTTAATGTGTTAACGACCCAGAGCTGTAATTCTTCTCCAGATAAATGCCAGAAACACAGAACAGCAATACAACCTCTTCACAAAAAAAGTAAATCCATTAGGTTTGAAAAAAGGTTTTTTTGACGATCGGAAGGCCAGCAAGCTGAACAACAAATTCTTAATGTGCTGAAAGCAGGCAGAATTCCAGCAAAGTCGCTGAAATTCAAGAAGCAGAAAAAGCATGAAGGATAGCTCAAAGTCTGAGATACCAGTGATTTCACTGTGCATCAGAAACTTTGAACAAGTGCTCGGAAGACCCTTGCGCAGCATTGTTTTGCACAACCCTAAACATGGTAAGGTACTGTGAAGGCATCAGATGACTCCTGAACAAGGTCGTGCACATAAACAGCTCTTACGTCTATGCTGCAGCTCACTCCCATGCAGATCAGCATCTGGCAAGAATAGGTTTCATTTCCAGCTCAGCAGCACTTCCTAAGCCACACCAAATACCTGGACTCATTCTCTGGCTCATCGCTGTGTTCAGCAAACCCAAGACTGACAACAGTGATTGAAGGAGAGCTTTCAACACCGGAGTGACTCTCCACGTAGTGTTTCTTGCTTTCCTCTTCTGTTCCAATTTTGGATGAAGCTCTGCCAATAACGAGCTTGTCCCATTTCTGTTGATCAATCTCAGTTACTGGCCCAAAATGCACAAACTTCTGCTTGGGGCTACCAGGCTTTTTGTTTGCTTTGGCTTTGCGGACAGCAAAATCATCATGGGCTACTGCTTTCACCATGGTATCAGTTGATGGCAGAGTGTCACTGGGACATTTGACATCTTCTTCGCTGGTCATAAGGAGGAATAAAAGAATGCCCCCAACATGAGACCCTCAGAATATAGCAAATTAAATGCTTCTAAGGTTTTGAAGGGATTTTATTTTAAAATTCAAGAACTCAGGTACAAACAGCTGTGGCATACTGAGGCCCAAATGACAGATAAAATCCAAAACTACTGCAGACCTGTGGGGGAAACTCTGGGAGAATATCCATGGAATGTCTTTCTAAGGGCAAGGAACGTAGCATGTGGCCCATTCCAAACCTAGTTCTTCACCCTATCAAAGCCAGAGTTCCATTATCTGCTCAGGTGAACCCAGGCCATGCACTATATGTTACTGCATGGCACCAGAACTCACTCTGTCATGGAGATCTTACAGCAGTATGAGAGCACTAGCAAGGGCAGTTCACTTATCCTAAATTAGGGAAGAGGACTAAATCTTGATTTTAATAAATCACCTCAAAGGTAACAGAGAGACTACTAATAACTTTAGGATGAAAGAATGATTGAGTTTTGATTGTGTTAGAGATAAAATTAGATACAGTAACCACATTGTGAGAAGAATGCCAGAACAGATGGCTGCCTTTAACTGGATAATGGCATGCACCTAACCAGGAAGACTAGGAGTTATCCTTTCCTAGTGGAGTCACAAATCCCCTGCCTTTGTTGTAGTCCATCTCCATAGGGAAAAAGCTTAGAATAACTGCTTTATACTGGCTCCCTTTGAAGAGGTTTTGTTCACTACAAGAACATACATACACCATACAGTGAGGCTCCTGGAAGCCCTGCTGCAGTGAGAAACAGTGCTGGTTGTATTTATCCAGCACTGGAGTACAATGCTATGCTGATATATCAGCTCAGGTCTCAAGAACAGCATGCAAAGAGATGCTGATCCTACAGGAACACATCCAAGGTATAATGGCCCAAGTCCTGAAGACAGCTTGGTTAGCAGCACAGCCCTACTGTATTAATGGTGCCACTTGGATCTTTGTGCTCTTCAGCTTCAAGCAGCTCCAAAGCAGATTGAGCCACAAGACAAGAGGAACCTTTCTGATATTGTATTAAGAGCATCCACCAGGGAAGTGACCATGAAACTATTATAGTGCTCTAAATGATGGACACATTTTCATTTCATGATAGATAGCAACCCTGTACAGATTTTTGGATTCCTCCTGAAAAATGAAATAGGTAAGGACTTGTTGTCATCAAGGCATTCTTCAACTTTAAAATCACAAGCAGACACAGCAGATTGCAACAAACCAAACATGCTTCCCAGGGTGCCAATCCTGTCCACAAGCAGAAACCGTACCTGGGCTCCCCTGACAGTTTCAATCTTTTCCAGGTCTCCAGATCTGCTCTTGTTATAGAGGCATTCACAAATATCTCATCTTCTTGTAGCTGAGGAAGGGTGCTTTGAGATTTCTGTGTAGCCAAACCATCACTCTCAGTATCAGGCTCTTTCACCTGCTGTTCCTCCACAGACTTCTCATTTTGCAGAAGAGGGTTATCTTTGCTTGTCACTATTTGCCTTACTGATGTCATGTGCACCCGTCTTCTTCTAGTGCACATTCCAGTTCAGCAAGAAAATATATTTTGAGGGAGTAATTATAAATCAGTGTCAAAAGAAGAGGTTCAGAGCACAAGAAGATAAAACTGAATTTATAATACTAGTTTTACAGTAATTTAGGAAGTAAACATGGAATTAATAATTTGAAGTTTAAACCTCTCATCTATGCTACCCCACTCATGCACTACTGAGACGACTTCTTTCTGTGAACTTCTATTCCTAGCTCAAGCTAGAAAAATCTTCATGTTATTACTGTAATAAGCATTTCTGCAATGAGCTTTCTCTTAAATAGTTAAAAATATCTCATTTGCGTATCATTCACAGAGTGAATTCCAAGTTTTGCTCTCAAATGTTCTATGCAATTTCTTTGATCTTAGAGTCATGTCAATAGCATTGGACTACTAAAATTTGGTTAGATGCTTTTCAGATGTCCTGCCAAACAAGTCATTAGAAAAGGCAAATATAATCAAATAACCGGCAAACAAAAGGCACATTTGACATTACTGAAACGAGGTACTAAATACTGAGAACTTTTCTGGAAGTATCAGTTATTACAGTCAAGGTTCATTGTGATGTGTATATAGGGGTTTTATGTTTGCACAAATCAAACATATTTGTTCACTTCCCAAAAGAGATCTCCACCTAGCAGATACTTGTGTTCAGCAACTTCTTAAAGGTCTGTATCACCAAATTAAAGAAAGAAGAGAATTTCTAGGCTAAAACATTGTAACCCATGGTCATTTCCCAAAACAATGCTGTATGAGACACATTAGGATCATATGCAACATAATTTGGTGCAGTACAGCAGGCATATACATTCAGTGCCTTAACTAAAGAGACTAATCTGATCCGTGTTTTATGCAGGGTATTAGAAGGGCATGAGATGAAACAAACACATCCAAAACCATGTACTGAGCATGCTCAGAAAAAGAGCTGAGATACGAAACGTATCTTCTAAGTTTATTCACTACTACTCAGGCTCATGAGCTGTCTCATGAGCTTAGATAATAAATGTGTCCTGCCTTTATCTTATTTACACTCAAAGTCAATTTAAACTTCTGGTCCTCATACTCTAACAAAAAATTACAGTTTGCTTCACTTTATGATAAAGCATTTACTTTACCCTGTAAGTTTCTCTGTAGCCAAAACAGCTTTAGTTCCTACACAACAACGCGCCATGGTGAAATTAAGCATTATAATTGAAAGAATAAGATCATAAATGCAAACCTTGCATGTTCTTTTTTTTCCATCTGCAACGGCTTTTTAACATATTCCAGTTTACCTTTATCTCTATTTGTATAGGGTCCAACAAAAAAGGAGTTAAATGGAACTGTGTGTTTGGGTTGATTCAGTCTGGCTCTCCGGGTGGCAAAATCATCCTTTTCTAAATCAGGAACTCTGCTGGTTGCTTCATCTTCTGAACCAGAATCCTTTCCTTGATAATGTGTCATGAAGGGATTGTCCTTGCGAAGGATGATGCCTGGAGTGCTTTCGTTGTCTTCACAGATCAGCTTTTTACTGACACAGAGCAGAATTAAATAAAACTCTTGATGCACCAGGGGTGGAGAGGGCAGTGTAGCACTCATCTCCAGGTCAAAAAACAAGCACAGTTAATCAAATATGCTCCAGGTTGCTGTTAAATGGGCAAAGCCTTTACAGAAATAAAACTTCTCATATACTAATAACAAATACACAAGGACTTTACACAAAAAATCAGCATGCTGGACCTTTACTTGTTTTAGCTATAGCTGGAAGAACCAGTAAGAACGAGTTTTAACATACTAGATGCAGTGAATGTAGTACTCTAAATGGCAGTATTAAACTTCTTGAACACTTCAAAGTAAGAAAGAGATTTAATGTAAATACCTGATCCCTAGAAAACATGCTGAGTCCTGAAATATTAAATATTTGGCATTTTTCTTCTTAACGGCTCTATTTTAAAACCCCCCACCTAAGTAACCACTGAGGTTATCTGCCCTAGTATTGCTTTTTGTCTCATGCACTCACACTTGATTCTTTTCCTAATTAACCTTCCCTTTCCCCTAGAAAAAGCCCTTCATGCCAATGCTGCCATACAGCATGATAGTACCAATACACCAATGATACTGGCATGCTGGAAAGCATTGCCACCTGCCCTCATCAGAAATGCCACTGCTATCAACATGGCCTTGCTGTTACTGAAGATTACAACAGTAAAGACCCTTGAGAGCTTGTACCTATAAAGATTAAGCTTATTTTAACTTGTAATGGTCAATACTTTTACACAAACTGAAAAGACATATGGCAAGAGATAGGCAACTCTCATGTTTAAAAACTGAATTGTATGTATTGATATTTTAGGAAGTTGGGCAGCAAGCAGTGGGACGTTCCATGCAGTACTTCTGTAGGCATTTGCTCTTTTATGTCGCACACTTTGCTATACAAAGCAAAAAAGAGATCACAAAGGATTTAACAGACTGGCAGTAAGAAAGCAAATCTAAACAGCTCAGGGGTTGCTTCCAGTTTCTCTACTGTTTTAAATATCAAGAGATTTACAATTAGCTGGTTTTCAAAAACATTTTAAACACCTTAAATCCCTGCAAGTCCACTATATACACCACTTATTTTACATCCCCAACTGCCCTTTCAAACTACTGCTCAACAAAATTACTGGAGAAACTTACGGGGAAGCCATAAACCATCCCTGACAGGCCAGCCTAGCTCAAGCTCAGAGGACACAGAAAACTGCTTCCTTTCGCCTTGTTATGCTGCAACACACAGGACCCCCTGTTAGTGATGTGGAGAGCATGGTTTCAAATTAGCTAAAGGCAACTTTTTCCTCAGATCTCTCTGAAGGATCAAGATTTCATTTAAGGCAACAGACAACACTGGCTGATGGCACTCCAAATGAAACTCCTGTCCCTCTTCCTCATGAGCATCTCTGTCCACATCCCCTTCAGAAACAGCTGGTTCACCAAGTGATTATTCACTAGAAACTGCTGGATTTTTCAGTCTCATGTTCACCAATGCTATTGAAGCTTGAGATCATGAAATATAGCATTTCTGAGAGCAGTATTTCTGGCAACAAAGAAATATTGAGTTATAGTATTCAAAAGTGCAACTAGGAGTCATTGTAATGAAAAACATACAGCTTTTAGTATGTAACTAGACTTCAGTAATAAGTTTCTAGGTTGAGAGCATTTTCCACTCATTTGCATTTTGTTTTTAATGGAATCAGAAATTAGCTGTGACATTTTGGGGTCTCCTGAATCAGTTTGTGATGGTCTCAAAAGTGTTTTTTAATGTCAGCTTACCATGGAGATAGCAGAGACTGTAGATTTAGCTGTAAATTGCTCTTGTGCATCCTGCTGCAGTCCTTACAGTAACAACACAAGAGTCTATGCTAGTATAGCAGGTGCTTCCAAAGTGTCAGACTGCAGGCATTTGTGCTCCCTGAAGCAAGCAAGGTCTTATACAGGCTTGTGGATCCTTATATTGCATTTCAGAACAATGCACAGTTGGTTTTTTGGGGGTTTTTTTGCACGTTTATGCTCTGCCAAGGTAAGAGTCCACATCCCTTTTGCAACAAACATATGAACACTTGCTTACATTTCCCTCTTTCATTTTCCTCTTCATCATCTCCTATAACACACTTAATTATTCTCTTTTTAGGGTATCTCCATGAATCTGATCTTTACCGTTAAAATCCAACAGACTAAGAGACAGATGCAGGCAACAAGCAAGCAAGGAGGATCAGGTAACAGTAACAACATGCAATAGAGACAATATGCTCCTTAGGGAAGGAGAATGGCATGCATTTTCATAGCATGTAGTTCAATGGAACCTTTTCCTATAACATGCTACAGCAATGGAGATAAGTAATTAGACTCCAAGCAAAAGATACATTTGCCTACAAGTTCAAATCATTCCTGGTCAGACTCAGAAATGTCCCCTGCTGAGTTTCAGCTTTAGTAACAATTAGATGCCTTGTAGAATGCAAAAGTCACAGTGGGTGTCCTCCAGAGGTCAATACTGTGAGATGAAACAGTCTTCTCAGAACTGGAAGAAAACTGACAACCTCAGGTAAAAAAAAGAAAGGTTGGCATCACAGAAAAATGAGGGAATAAGAAAGGTGAAAGAAAAAAGAAATCAGAATACAAGAGGGACTAAGAATTTCTCAGTGCCATTAGTGCATGGAAATTTGAACTTGATGCCAAGGAGAGAGAGAAAATGGAGAGGTTTAAAGAATAGGGAAGAGCAAAACAATATTAAGAAAGACGACTAAAGGATCCGCTGTATCCAGAGAGTCACTACCAAATTCTTCCATTCTTACCCACTATTCTTCCACTTACAGAAATAATTCCCCTTACAGACCTCTGACCCCAGTGTCTTTTCTGATGTGTCTTTCTTCAATCCCCAGAAGCAGGCTCCTACTTCACTACAGTGAAGCTTGGGTTACAAAGCTCTGCTCTTTCTTTCATCCTTAGCTGCGACAGAAAACCATCAGCTCCTCCTTCTTCTAGCTGCCAAATTCCGCAAGTTGCTTCCACTGAGAGCAAGGAAGAAAAATGACTTGTTATTTCTCCTCCCTTCTCTTTCAGCCCTGTCAAGACAACAGATTGTCCAAGGAAAGAGGAGACCTGATTTCCTGCCAAAGAATCACACATTTGATCGCATATGCTTATTTTGCAGACATCAAGCCAGCAGATGAAGCACAGGGTTGGAAAAGGGACTCTCAATGTGGTGAGCATCCTCCAAATGCAAACAGAGCTATTTATTGTGCACTGCGCTGCTAAACACAAGCTATTACTACATTTTAATACATATTACTACATTACTACTATTAATTCTATTAAGCCTTGGTACTCAGAACAGGATTATGCTAATACCCACTGGTTTATAGATTCCCAATTAACTAGCACACTAATTGAGACTGAAGGACTAATTTTATGCCAAGTAGTTAATTTTCATTAGCATCTGGCTGTGTTAAAAATAATACCCCAAAACCATACACACAAACATTGGTTCAGTACAGCTTCACAACAGTGAAGACCTGAGAAAAGGACATATGACAGTCACATACTGTGACTGTGTTATCTGCATATGGCACATCTGTATGTGGCCACAGACAAGTTTCGCTGTACCTATGAATAAACTATACCACATATGAGCTGCACTTCCTAACATTACATTTCAAGGCCCAGACTGCAGATCAGCATCTGCTAAACCACTCACTGTTAAGATTTCACCCCACAATACAAAACAAAAGGTTTTGGACAGAAGGACATTTGGACATTTACCCTTTAGCCAAACCATTTTGATCCTTTTTAAGTGTCTAGTCTTCTGACATGTTGGCTAAAACTCTGCTTTGCAGGTCATCCCCATGAGTAGAAGAGATTTTTCATGAGGATATTAGACGACGGAAAAGCATGGGCCGTGAGCCTAGCCATCATTCAGCTCTCAAGTTAAAGAACAGGAAAGAACCAAATTGAACAACATCCAAAAATAAATAACATAGGTAGTAAGTGAGTAACTACAGATACTCCGTGCCAAAGTCAGTCAAATTATGACCGCTGAACTACACTTTTATGCTTTAACTGGTACATGTGTTAACAAGCACTGTACTTTAATAGTTCCTGCCAGAAAAAAAAAAAAGTATAATTCATTAACACAGCTAAAAATATTAGCGACCTAAAATGTGTGGTTCACCATCCCACCAGCAACAGGTAACGTACATTTCCATTACTTTTATCTAAACAAGGCATTTTTAAGGTACATTTATATATATTTTTAATAAATACAGGAAAGCATTACATAGAATGTGACAAGTAGTCTGTGTAGCTTTCTTGGAGTCTGTTTACATTACGCTGTATGACAATACAATTTCTCAACACAAATGCAGTTAGCATCATAGAACTCTGCAATCCACAGCCACCACATCACAAGCTTTTTCAGACCAAGAATTTCACTAGCAATTGCGCATGCTTAGCAGACTGGGGTTTTGTTAGATGTGAAACCACAGTGGATCAAGGAAGCCCACACTTCAGCCAATTCTAAAAATGTGAAGCGTGCACAGTTTCCCACACTGTTGGTCTAACCTGCCATAGCGCTGGGCTGCTGACATGACCTTAATGCCAGCTTGCTCTAGTCTTCTTAACTTTTGGATCTCTTCTGCATCTTTCCCCTTGGGTGCTGATGTTTCTTTTGCGCTACATGAAGGAGACTGGTCTATGGAGTTTTCTTCACTTTGATTCAAACCTAATTGATTTTTAACGGAGCTTGCCTCAGGAGTCATGGAGCCTGCTCTCTCCTTTTCACACAGTCCTGATGTTTCATTCAGTTCTTCTTCTATGGTTTCAGGGTGGGGTTTACTATCAAATTATATACGTTAGTTTAACATAGACTGTGCCTAAAACATATACACTTTTAAGTACATTTTGCTGATATCAAGATGCCAAAGGATGAATTCTGATGAATAATCAGGGATGATAATTATGCTCTTTAATGGGAGTTGCTTCTTAGGTCAAACGAAAGTTAAGTATCAGTTGACATAACCAACATGCAGAAATACAGAGTCACAGCTACATAAACCGTACTAGAGTGCAGACTATAACATACAAATAAGTTGATTTTACAAAAAATGCAGAAAAAACATTACCTATTTTGATTGAATACATCAAACACTACCTAAAGTATCATTTGTCAGTAAATAACTGGCTTGAGAACTGAAACAGATCATTCAGAACAATTTTTTCCAGCCTTGAGTTCGAGTTGACATCCATGGTAATTATATTAACCAACATCTTGTCAAACACAAGTTATACATTGCATTGTATGGTAAATAATGACATCAAGACAGTGATTTTCTACCCACTGCTTTTCTACTACCTTCACCAATTGCTATAAACTGTTTATCAGTACCATATCAGCAAGAGATTTTGTACAGTATTGTACATCTCGTGAAAAGAATGAAAATTGGGCAAGTGTTAAAGCATCATCACTAAGAAAGGGAGAAGCTGGACAGGCCGGTCTTACCTGAAAGGTCTGTCTCCTAGCGGTGAGGTCGCTGTGCTCCAGCTTTTTCTATACTCTTCTCGTTCAGCTTTCTTTTTCCGAAGTGGAGCAGGTACATAGAAAGTCTGATTACTCTTGTTTGGGAGGTACTGGTTAAAAGGCACAGCTGATTTAGGTTCACCATGTGAGGTCCGCCTTGCCAACATATCATCTTTTTTCACATCTGGCATCTTTCTGTGTGGCAGGTCAGTTTCCGAGTCACTTCCTCTCCCTAGCGAGGAAGGAGGAAAAAATCCCCTTATTTTCACTTTCATCCAATTGTTTGAATTTTTTAAAAATTATAGATCAGACACCACCAAAAAATTGCATTTAACCACTTTTAACTGCATTTGCATTTTAAAATCAGTCAGTGATCATAGTAACCATAACATCTACACAGACAATAAACACTTTTTTCCATCAATCTCTGAAAAACTCATCTTCAACTACAGGTCACATCAAAAAGCCTGAGGGTCAGACTAAGCCAGACTTGTCAATCATGGAACACAGATACAGAAGCTTACCTGACTAAAGCCCAGATGACTCCTAGTTGTACATATGGGTATGCCCGACCTGATTTACACTCTGAACCTACACTTACATGTGCCTAGCACAAGCAGAAGCAAAAAAGGGCTGCATGTTCTATAGCTACAGAATGGTGGGAATATGTTGGTGTTTCTACACACACATATTAACACAGCAGTTTGAACACACAAGCATCAGCTTTAGTCAAGCTCTGAGAACAGCATCAGCTGCTATAAGCCAAAAAACTCAGGTGGTCTCTCTCCAGTCTCATCAGTTGCCTTGTCAACCAGTCCAGCACACTGCAAAGTAGAGAGAGACACTTGATCCCCATATGGAAAGGTGCAAGGAGAGAGGGAAGGGACCTCAGGATTTAGAGATTAGGTCAGTACAGCAAGAATGAAAAATACTTACTGGTGAAGACATAAGGTGAGAGAGAAAAATTAAGAGTTACAGAGAATAAGATGCAAAATAACAGAGCTGAGTGACTACTTGATTTTGTTCAAATTAACTAAGCTTCCTGATATTTACAACCCATTTAAAATGCTGAAATCTAGGCCAGACTTTTCTGACTGGAAAACTAAACTCCTAAATGGTAGGAGAAATACCCTAAAGAGCATTTGCAGTGTGGAACTGCCCTCATAGCCATTTTGGAAGCCACTTCATAGACATTCACTAGATTCCCTGCACCATTATCAGCCTTTTTAAATAATTCACAAAGAAGTTATGCAAATAGTTATTTCTCAGCAGTGTAATATCCTCACAGGCCCTGGTTTGAATAGTGAAATGGGGCATGTTCAGCCATTTGTCCCACCAGCATACATGTCTTCTTCAAGCTTTGGAGTGTTGGGTATCTCTTGTCCTTGTCCCCTTTGCAACACTTGCTGTTACCCCTTTCTGGGGTGAGGGGAAGCCACCCAGGTTGTGTCTTCTTGTTAATTCATCACACTAGTAAATTACTAGCTAATTCACTGAGATACCTAATGAACAGCTGAAAACAATGAAGTCATAAAAATCACAAGTAGCTTGTGTATAATTCAAAGTGGGGAAAGGAAAAGACATCTAAATATGCTAGGAATGTTATTTGCAAAGAGCTTTTGCAGCAGATTGAGTTATTAATTGTTTGCTTGGAGAGAGATGAAGAACAGTGAAAGGGAACAGTAAGAAAAGACATGACACAATGGAAATGAACTAGTTAGACAAAAATCACAACACACATTTTTGCCAGTAATCTTCTGCTTGAACAATTTTCATTAAGAACGTATGATAACTAGCATATCATTGGTAACCCGAGTCTATGACTCAACAAAAAATGGAGATATGATCACAGAACCACAGGTATCTGAGTACAGCTGAGGTTTGAACAGCTGTAGTATCTTTAGATTGAGCAGGGCGCAGAGTAACTAAAAGAAAATGAAAAGATCCCTTACTGTTATTTGTACTGTTTGCTTTCGACTTTGTTCTGGTGTCTATTTTTGTAACACATGAAGACCAGTCTTGAACTGGCAGACAGAAATGTTGGAATAGATAACTACAGTAGCAGAGGAATTAGAACACATCCCTCTCCCTCATTACTGATGTGCCTACCAGCATCCCCAAGTTGAGTACTTCAAAGACAAACAGCTTCTTTAATTATTCATATTTTACTCGTGAAACTATTTTCAGCTCAAATTTGCAAAAAAAAAAAAGTACTAGAAGCCGAAAGTACGGAATGGAAGATGCAACTCTGCTCTACATTTATAACCTTAACTTTGTTGTTCTGCATTTCCAAGTAGAAGCAGCAGCAAAAAGTTTCCACAACCAATAACAAGCAGTTATACACCACGGACAAGCACAGATCCTTCACAGAAGGATCCATACACACCTGCTGGCCAAGCGGAGTATTTATTCATTGGCAGCTCTGAAGGCAGGTCAGTCTGCAATTCTACTGTATTTTAAATAAACTGCTCTACCATTGGTTTTGTTTGCTTTTTGCCAAGGAACAGGATCTGCACAGGACACCAGAGCAGTTCCTCAACAGTGAGACTAATCACAGATGGCATTTGTGAAGGCAGTATTTCTTATTGCTTCCACCTAAAATAATCATCACCTTAGCATCACTTAAATGACCTCCATTCATTTTTTTTCTTCTAGGAGTAGAAGGAATTACAGTTTTAGTTCACTATATTATTTGGTTTATAAAGCTCCTATTTGAAAGGAGAAAGAAGTAATGAAAGCAGAACCTTCTCCTCCATCCAGCTTTGCATATAGAATCATTGAGTTTGGAAAAGACCTCTAAGATCATCAAGTCCAATATAAATTATTTCTATCAAAAACTACATGCAGCTGAGTGAAACACTGGCCTGCTGGGGCTACAGGAAGAGGTTCAACATAAAAGAGGTCAGCCAAGTTACACCTCACCTGCAACTGCTGGAGGAGACAGCTGTGAAATTATGTCAGCAGTAAGCAGGGAAAATGGGACACATTAGAAAGTGCTGGCTAGATAAGTCATATGTGTGCACACAGCATTTGCACGCACCCTGGATATGATTAAACTAATTATTAAGAACAAGCTCTGTATGCTTTCATCTTATTTTGTGTTTGTTATAGACTCAAGAATGTGACAAGACAGTATTCCTCAGCTGTGGCAAACAATCACAAACTTTCCTAAAATCTGCTAATACAGCAAACGTTGATAGGAAGCAGCTACAGGACATATGTAACTCACTGCCTACCAGCTCCAAGCAAGCAGGGACACTGGATATCCCTTGAGCATCCAGGACAGAGCAAGACTTCCTGATTAGGACACGTGAGGTGTTCCTATTTGCCAACACACTTGTCTCATTTGGGAAGGCAGAAAAACATTTTATAATGTGGAGCCTGTGCTCTGCTCAGTGTCTGAGGGGTCATGAGGCTGCTTCAGGGAATGAGCCCCAGTAGCTGGTTCTGAATGGCCAATCAGTAACAGCCCAAATACCACAGGCCACTCAGAGCAGCTGAGCAGATCTTAGTCCTGATTTCCCCACAGCTCTTTCATAATTCTACTGTGATACCAGCTCTCCCTGCCAGCTTTCCAGTTCTAAGGAGTTCCCCATCACCTCAGGAAATCTCTCATGTGTCCTGTTATGATTAGCACCAGTTTCTTTCACAGTGCCAAAAGCAGAATGAACATCTGGTTCCTCCATTTTTTATTAAATAACATTACTAAGGAGAAGTGATTCATATGTGCAACACAGCTTCATCTGATGATGCAGCCTGACTTATTTATCTGCTCATCAGGAACATAACTGTGCAGAGACAGCCTCAATGACCCATCCTTTTGTCCTGAACCAGAATCCTGCTCATAGCATGTAGCCTAAGTGCATGCTCCACACCTAGCCCAAGCAAATCCTTCTTCCTCCAGCATGCTGTGTTTACAAGCCTCTCGAAAATTCTGGGAATCAGAAAAGAAAGGCAGAAAAACAGCACCCTTTCTGTACACCTAGAGCTGCATGTCCTTGCACAAATGTGTACAAAGATGGCCACAGCTTTGATGCTGGGAGCTATTAATTTACCCAGTTTTCTAAATACTATGAAAACACATATAACATTTGGCAATGTGTTGTACATCAGACTTCAAAGCTTTGTCAAGGATCAGACATTCCAAAGATATTTCTATGTCATTTATCTGCCCAGTGTTTACTTAAGCAAACATTTTATTCACTACAGTATTTTCCTTGTTCCTGTAATTTTATTTCTTGCCTGGTTTATAAGTTAAAATGAGTCTGCACAACATCCTCTTATACCGTAACCCAGAAAAACACTCTTCCCATCATAAAATTACAGTGCAATGATGTAACTCACTTTCCAGTGCTACGTTATCCTGAGACAGACTTCAGGTAAATTGTTGGCAAAGTCATCTACACTTCAGGGAGCACAAATCACCATTCACAGAGAAGTTCTCTCACCGGCTCAGCCCAATTCAGAGGCAGTATCCAGCTTCTGAATGGCACATTATTCCAGAAACTTTGCTTCTATGTCACAATATTATTCATGTGTCCCACTATGACTGGTACTTACCATCACTGCTCCCTCTGAGCACTACATCTGGAGACGGTGTCTGCTGGGAGCGGGAGCCAAAGGAGTCCAGACTGTCAAAAGAATCATCTCTGCCGTGGCGAGGTGGGGAGAGGGAATCACTGCGTTCTGAGTCCCAGCAGTCTATATAGCCACTGTCACGAATGCTGCGCTTTGGGCTCTCAATATCGTCTGTCTCCTACATGGAAATATCCATTACACATCAGACAGCAAAGCATCTTTCCAAATCTCCTCCCCAAAAAAGGGTTTCCTTGATTTTTGCCCCTTCTTCCCTTCAAAACAAAAGTGCAAGCTTGCAATAAATCCCAATTTGCTGATTAGGAAGAAACCACTCTCATTAGATTAGTACAACGAACTGAAAAAAAGTTCCAATAGGCCAGTTAATAAACCAATCAAAAATGAAAGTAACCTGAAACTTGACTTGTCGTCCACAGTCCATGGCACAGGCAAAAAGCACTACAATTTTAACATCGTGCCTACATCAGCTTTAAGTCTGCTGCTTTCCAAAAGATTGCCCCCCTCCCCTTGACCATCTATTGTATCTGGCCAGGACACCAGCAGACAGCATTTGTTGTTGCTGTTTCAGCTCAGCAAAATAATAAAGCAGTGTGTCCCAGCCTCCCTCTACCTTGAAGAGAAATTCCTGTTATGAAAGAGGGATGTCTTTCTCAAGCAATCAGCAATGAAAAATATGCAAAATGCTTTTCCCGATGCCTCAGAAGAATTCAGTTGTGCTCTTCACTCTTTGCCAGCTCCTGGCTCTGGGGGATTTGAAAGCACTTGTAGCTGACCCACATGTTCAGAGCAGGGAGAACAATGGTTGTCTTTGACAGCCCTGTGATTATAAATTCTTTCCAGTGCAAGCAGCACATACTAAAACATTGAAACTCCAGCAGAGGGAAAGGTCAATAGAAGCCATCCTCATCCTTGCATTATAATAAATCCCTTGTTTTAGAGAGTATCTTAACATTAATTACAATTGTACAGACTGAGAAAAAAACAAAAATAACTAAGTTTATTCAAAGATAAATCTGTTTTTTTTCTTCCCTGACAGTAAGTAAAGTCAGAGCTGTGGGTGCCATTATCAGACTGACATTTTGTGACCCAAAGAGGCTGGAATGTGATTTATTTTTTTCCAGAAGCGTTTGAATATTAATTCCTAATTAAGAAGTACCCCCTGCTTACCACTAGTTGAAGCACAATGGCTATGTTGAGCACAGCTCCCACTGTCCTTGACTGCTAAGGGTTTACCCATCACTAGTATCACCAATGAGATCAATTAGGAATATCACAGTACTCTATGGCAGGCCACCTCCACAAGAAAGCAGGTTTGCTGGAAAAGGGATGGAGGGAGGAGAGCCCTACAATAATTCACCAACACTTCCATGCTGAAAAAAGAGGGAGGCTTGAAGTGAGATTGAGAGATCAGACCAAATGTCCTGCAAACTTTTCAGGAAGAGGGCTTAATTAGTGCCACTCACTACTAATCTGCCAAAATACCACATTAAAGGCAGCGCCAAAGGTCGCCTAAGGCCAAGCTAAACTGTGGTAATGCCATTAAGTAACCTCACTGCAAATAGCAGTGAAAACGTTTTCTAAAAACAAATAAAATGCAGTTGTAATTGAATCCAATGTAATTTCCTTCCTCAGTTCTGCTTAGTAAATTAAAATACTGATAGAAAGGATACACAACAAAGATCTGTCTCCCTGAAATCTTCATGAATTACAGATCCAAGAACATATCTAAAAACCCTATCAAAATCCTGTTTGTGACAAGATCCAAAAATCTTTAAAAAAAAAACAAATCCAAATTCCCTATATCCATGCATCCCTTCATACTCCTAATCTTCAGGTACATTTCCATTTCCCTAAATTACTGTATTTGAATGACACAGAACTGCTGAGCAGCTACAGGGACTTAAACTTGGACAAAAAGCCCCAGCCTGCATTCACTATCTACCAGAGTCTGAAAACAGTCCAACTGTAAACTAATGAGTTCTGCAGACCCTACTTTCAAAGGCCTGTTGATGTTAATTTTGCATGTCACTCACTAGGAATTAGGAGGCAGGCACCAGGATAGGATCCTAGACTTCTGTAAACATGTTCTTTACAGCCTTCCCCTTGGCAAAGATACTCTCCCAACACAAAGCCATCACACAGATGGGTACTTGTCCTGCCTTGAAGAAACGTCATCTCCCAAATGCTACCAATGGGAAAGTGGTTATCTGTGGGCCTGATAACACCAGAGCATGACACACAACAGCACATTGGCCTTTCATATTATCTCATTAAAAACACAGTATGTCACCGAGTGGCAGTAAAAGCATGATCACCAATTTTTCCAGGAAGATCCACCCACTAAATCTAATCAAAAAGCCATGTCATAGCGAATTTCTAGTTTAAAAGAAAAATGAATACTCAGTTAATGAAATTAAAAACAGAGTAGCGTGAATAAAATTAGAAATGAATAGCCCTTTCAGTATGAGAAGTAAAAAAAAGATGAGTCTGAGACAACTTACAATGGAGCTGTCTTTTGATTTGCTTATTAAAAAAGGAGGGCAGAAGGGATTTACAACAGAAAAACTAAACCAGACTGAATTTATGGTCGATTTAGTTATTAAATTCTGTGGAAAAAATGTCAGTAGAGAATGTGATAAAGTGTCTTTTCATCACTTGAGCTCAGCTATAAAGAACATCAGAGTGTTGCACAGCATGATTAACATGTTCTATTTTACAATCAAATCCTCTTCAAATGCAGTAACAGAAAAGCCCATAACTGCCAGTGGGAAATACTGAAGTGGTTATAGAGTAGGGAGGTGATCTCAAAGTAAGTCACCAACGGCCTTCATAACAGCATCACCTAAACAAGATTTTTTTCAGGATGGCAAAATGCTCTGCTTATGCATTAAAAGAGTATATAGCTTTCAGCTTTTATGAGATCTCTACTCTTCTCCCAATTCCAACAAGCCAAGTCCCAGCCTCTTGCCTTTGTTCTTGATTCAAGGTCCAGAGATTCTGCCATGATCCCCAAACCCTACTGCCTGTGGTGTCATGGCTTTACATGAAACCGAGAGGAAATAGCAGGCACAAGGCTATCTGTGGACTGGAGAACATATCTTCATGGCCTTTCATGAGTATCACGTTGAACACATGCAGTGCTAACACGTGGTGCTGCCATCTTCTTACAAGCCTGTGCCTTGCCCATTCCATCCCCAGGAAATGCATGTTGGGCTATCAACACTAACCATTAGATTGACTGTGAGGTTAAATGTCTGATGTCTGGATTCAGGGCATGCTGGAATGCTCAACCAAAAGTCCCCAAACCACCCTACAACAATCACAACTTTTCCTTTCCAACAAAGCTCAGCTCATCATAAACCACAAAATATGATTTCAGCCAGAATTCAGAGCTTGGCAAAACACAGATTTATCGTAACTATGCTCTTGGTGAAACATAATCTCCTCCTCCTCCCCTTCAGCTTTATTTAGATACTTCGGTTTGATGCTTTATGTTGCAACACAAAACCAAAAAAGTTGGTTATGAGACTGAATGTTTTAAAGAGGAAAAAATTCCTGCTCTTGTGAGTCTGCCACCTTACTTTTGAGTCTCAGCTCTTCTAGCTGAAACTTGGTGTCATAAATGAAAATAGGTCACACCAAAACATATGGAAACTCCAGCCTCCCACTTCCCTCATATTTAGCAACAAACAGTTTATTTATGGGACTAGTAACTTGAACTAAATTTCCATTCCCAAAACATAACAAAAAGATACCTTTCTCATTTGTGCCAGGAAACCTTCAAACTCCTTCAGGTTGAGGGTAGATCCACTGTATGATGCACAGCTGTTTGCCACTTTCCCTAGCCAATAAATGGTGACTAATACCTGCAGAAGTTAATAACAAATAATTGAAACCATCTACACAGTCACTTAACTAAATTTATTTCCCTTCAGCATCCCTCATTTATTCTAAACTGTGGAGTGGCACAAGATTTTATTATAAATGAGAATTGAAAGGGAAGTGTCTGTCAAAGGTTAAACATATAAATTAGGCAACTATGAAAATTTAAAGAGTCCTACAAAATATGTAACTTAACACATTCTTGTCCTGGTATTTTTAATAAAAATAATAAAACCGTCATGTCTGCCTGGAAAATAAAAAGAAAAAAATGAATCTGAATAGAAAAACTAGACAAATATATTTGAAACTGTCTAACAGACACATAAATATATCTGTTTGTAAATCCAATGAGAAAAAAAATCCCTAAAGGGTACTAATACTAGCAGTCATTAATTAAAACCATTAAGATCAAGGGAATAAATAAAACATCTCGAATGAGTGCCTGACTAAAAGCATCTCCTTATGTGTGCCTGCCTATTTCAAGGACAGAAAAATTTTTAATCATCCTAATGTAATTAACCAGATGATATAGGAACATTTACTTTTAAGTTTTTGCTAGCTTAAGAAATGCTTAATAAAGAAGATTAATAAATAAAGATTGATCAAAAGCCATGAGCATCTTGCTGTTTCTATCAGACTATAGGGGAAAGAGTTAGTGGTTTCATTAAAGTTCTGACTTGAAGCCTCTCCATACCTCAATAGTCACTTCAAAATTAGAGAGGGAAAAAGGCCAAGAATTGCTCTTGCAAGTGTTTATTTACCCTTTTACTCCTTTAGGTGGCAAAGAAATCTGACCTGACACCACTGGTGTTGCACATCTTTTAGGAAAGGAGAAATTAAGATGCTTAGGATGGTCAAATCCAACACCTCCAAAAATGCTGATGTTTACACCTTGCCAAGAAAGTCCTTCTCTACACCCACACATGCCTCTACTTACAGCAGTATCTTTAATGGTACCTGTGCAGCAGCAATTTGGACTGGAAACTGAGCATCAAAGGCAATTCAGTTCAGTATTTTGCACTGGTTAAAAGTCACAAACCATCACCTCAGAATTTGGGGCTTTTTCTCATTTAATGCTCATTATTTTGGCATATTCTGTGACATTGAAAAGTATTTAAATGTAGAAAAAAACAGAAAATATTTTGATGTGGGAAAGATGTGCAATCAATAATAAACAACAGTTGCCATTAACTGTATCAAAAAAGTTACATAAACTGAAATATAGTATTTTATGTTTTGATGGGATGGGGCCATATGTTTCATACTATATAGTGAACTAAAGAAAAAAGACTAGCAAAAATCCCAAGGGGGCACTGGGAACAGACATATCTCAGACTCTTCTTCCCTAAAAGAGGCACCCAGATTCCTTCAGTGCTTCCTCCTCAGCAATATATGCTGGACTTTTCTCATCAACTTGCTCTAGGATCCCCATTTTTCATTTCAGCGTGATATCCAAAATTATGCAGCATTACAGCTGAGGCCCTGTCAGAAAAGGATACAGTGTGTGTCATACAGATCCTCTATTTAAAAACAACTGTGGTGCATAAAGTATGTATTTTGTATATAAATAGAGTTTCTATTTTTCTTTAGTTTATAAACAGTATCAATAAATCAGTACTACTGTGCTAGGTGAAAGGAGGTGGTTTCACTAGAACTGATTTTTTTGGTCTCAAAACAACCTTTATGTGAGCTGTTTTCCTTCAATCAGTACTACTTGACAAATTTATGCAAAGAATGCTTACAGTTTATGTTCTCAAGTTAAATGAAAACACTTGCAAATACAGTATTTCTAGCAACCAGGAAACTGTGCAATTAATTTTGCCATTCAGTTCACTGATTAAGGATGTGGTATTTTTATTTATTTCTGCTAGCATTTAATCACTTTCTTCTTCCTTTCTTTATTTGGGGTGGAGGGAAGGGGGAAGTGGGTAATTTCACATTTGCAATCAATTCTAACTGGCTGCCAGCAGAGGTTGCAGGATCATATACCTGGAAATCATATATTGCTTAGAATCACATCATGAAGGATACTTTTGAAACTTTACCTTCAAAACAATACATCTGTACAAAGATATTTAGCTAGTGCCTGCAAGAGTGCTAAAATACCAAAGCTGAATTCTTCCTCTAAAACTTTGTGTGCTGAGCACAAAAGATAGCACTCTACTGATGATGGGAAACACAGGATGAAATAATTTGAGGGAGGGGACCTTTTTGTTTTGTTTGGGTTTCTTTTACACACAGCCATGATTACTGGCTTGCAAAGTTACTAGGTAAAGATCTTGGCATTTCTGATCAATTTGTAAGTATGTGAGTCGAATACAAAACCAAATTTCTACCAGTTTATGGTTGACTAAGGACAGACAGCTTGCTAGGCTTTAACAGAATAACTAACTCTGAGACCAGCAAAGTTTAGACATTTTCTTTTCCACTTAACAATTACAGGATCCACTTGTATTGCCAATAGTTTAAATTAATGAGAAATTGAAGTTACATGGAAATAGTCTTTCTGGGGAAACACTAATTTATTTGGAAGAACAATGAGAAAGCTAGCAAACCTGAGAATAAAGACTTACATTGCGATCTAATGATCATTTTGCTTCATTTTAAATGCTTTGCACAAATATACTCCATGCCTATACATACATGAAGGGCTACAAAAGTGTAGCTTCATGGACAAGTCAGACTGTTCCCAGTAAACAGCACATTGGACAGTACAGAAATCACATTATTAATCACTTATCTAAGAAGAGACAAACGGTCTCCATTTTATTTCTATTGTAAGGCTGCTTTGCCATAGCAGCTCTACCTGAATTTGCAGGAGAACCTAATTAGCTTTGTATTCAGAAGGACTTTTCAGCAATACTCATTTGTACTCAGTTTTTACTGACATCTTGCTCAGGCCAAATACATGATTAACCAGACCAAAAAAACCCCAACCCAACCCAAAAAAAACCCCAAACCAACAAACTCCAAGTGATGTACTTACATTTTTCAGCTTCCTACTATAGTCAATGTTCCTGGTTGCACACCCAAACACACATAAAAAAAAAAAAAAAAACAAAAGCAGAAAAGAAAATCAGACACACTTTCCAAGAGCCTGTATGCAGCAGATCACTTTTTCCCTGACAAAATCCTACAGAATGCTTCTGCTGGCTGGAAACACATGAAAGCTAAGATGTAGTTCACACATTCATTTATTCATAACATGGGAGTATTTTGTCACCATTATTTCAATCATTAAATTAGAATTCTGGAAGTACAAAAATAAAATGTGTTTATAATGGTTCCACGGTAAAGTAGAACAGTGCCAAAAATATTTCCTTTAAATAGAGTTGCTGATTTCTTACAAAAAGAAGACAAAAGTTCTCAATGCTAAAATACATTCTGCAGTTATCCAACAGTCAGATTCTGCTCTGTGATAAATCAAGCAATCCATACAGATTCTGGAAGCAACTGAACATGCTTGGTGTGAACATGTTTGGTGAGACATCACCAAACATTAAGCAAATATTGCAGGTAGTTCTGTGGAAAGAATTATCACAAAGAACAAAGTAGATGGGTGAAACAACAAAGATCCTATCAGTTAAAACAGAACTTGTTGCAGAAAACATTTATTTTTGAATGTACACTTGAGCACTCAGACTGAACATTGGCATCCTTCTCAATTTATTTTTTTTCCTCCAATGTTCATGAAAGGCTAGAATTTTCATGTTAGAAACAATGAGGCACAAAGTTTGTGCAAACATGAACAACATTTCAAAATTCAGCAAAGAAAGCATTAAAAAAATGGAGGAAATGAGTATCACATTTAGGTGCTGAAAAATAAGCAAGACTACTTCAGATTTAGTAAAAATTGTCTCCTAATTATTGTCTCCTACTATAACAGTATGACCACTCCAGCATGAAAGGTTACCTGATAAAAGCAAAAATAAATGTACTTAAATCTGTTAGAACAACAAAAGCCTAAATATAGGCAATAGTAAAACAAAGTATTTTTGATAACATCTTTTTAAGCCAAAATTTTGTCCACCAACACTCACACACTAAGCAAAAAATAGAACAGTCCCAGTTTTTTCCTTAGGAAAACAATGTGGAAAAGAGCCTTGTTTAGCAAGTCAGGGAGAAATTATTTACAGCATTAGCTCATAACTTTTATAAGCAGAATGATCCAAAAAGTAGATCTAATGCATACCTCAATTAACATCTATATGAAAAAAAAACCTTAACATTTCATTATCTTGATCATGTGCAGTAATGTCATCCTCATCCTTTACCACAGAATGAGTAGCATTTTCACCATGCTTAAAGAATAACCCAGAAGTCTACAAAAAGGGGGAAAAAATCACCTTCATGCTTTGGGAACTAGCTAGCAGAAGATGTCTTCAACATATTTCTCTACAACAGTCATGAATTTGGCTTGTACACCTCAACTCAGTTACTCAGCATGAACTTGGCCAGTGCTAGGAAAACATTTGGCTCATTTCCACAGCTGCTTTCTCTGAAGAGTTGATGGGGGGAAAAACATCCATGCCAGTGAGATGCTTCACATCTATCTAGCATCATATTCAGCAGAAGGCCAGGGCAGCTCTATAGAGTTTATGATGTCAGGTTTAACTTGGTGACATGCTGGACAGCTCGTCTTGGAACTCCATCCTAGTGTCCCAGCCTGTCAACCCAACTCCATGAAGGTACTCCATCGATCCTCAAACCCCAAAAGGTCAAGGTTCTTACCAGAAAAACCCTTTCTCTCTGGTTTCATATGGAGATTAGGGGTTTATATGGAGATTAGGGATTGCTTTGCAACTCTCTCCAGCCACTCATTGTAATGAATTTATAGGATGTCATGAAGAACCTAATTCAATGCAATATATCAGATTTAGAAGAAATATGTCATATAGCCCCCTCTAACTGGTAGGTACCAGCAAGAAAACCCCATATTAGAGTCAGAAACTTGGAAAGAAGCAAAAAATGGGAGACTATGCCTTCAAACAAGGAAAGTGGGTAATTTGATTTTCCTAACCTTTGAGTTTTCCCAGACAATGTTTGAACACCAAGGAAACTTGCCCAGCTTCCATTGCCAGAAAAGAATTTTAAAAAAAAAAAAAAGTTGCTGAAATTTAGTAAATTGTTTCCATACACTTTTCTAAAATGGATATGTCTGACTAGGATTTCATTAGTGATCTTTTTGGCCAAGTGAAATGAGGCCATTCAATCAACTCAGCAGCATTTCCTTGTCTGTAGACAAATAACTTCTGTTAGAACTGTAGTATTACACATGATAGACTCAAAACTTTCAGGAAAACTTTTAAATAACAACCATTACAAATTCTGTTAATTTCATGAAACTGTGGAGTGCTCTTGCTTTTGGAGGGTGGGGAACTTGTGCAATTTGTGTGGTAGTAGGGGTGGGCTTTGGTGAGAAAGTATCTAAACTGTGGCATTTCCAGTCTACACAGAGATCCTCAGCTCAATTACTGTTTCCCAGCCTCTAGCTCTTGCAGGGCAATAAAGAGACCGTGCTCATGTCTGCACCTCCTAGAGTCTGAGAGACCTATAAAAGTCCTATATTGCAACATCAGAACAGTTTAATTTGAAATAACAGAGCTGTGATTTTTTCCCCTCAGACTACAATAGTTCATTAGTTGGACAGACAAAAAAAGAATGCCATCAGTTTAGGCTCAGGAAAACCCCCAAGTCCCTCAGAATTTCACTGCCTAACTAAAACAGTATTTTCACAGAATCATAGAATATGCTGAGTTGGAAGGGACCCAAAAGGATCATCGAGTCCAAGTCTCAGCCCTGCACAGGACCATCCCCAAGAGTCACACCATGTGCCTGAGAGCATTGTCCAAACACTGTCCTATTTCAAAAGAGCTGTGGTTGATCTCTGTGGGAAAAGTTATAGCCCTTAGACAAAACCTGTTGAATGGAACAATCTGTTCTTCCCAGCACTGAAGGTTTCCCAAACCTCAGCTTCCTATTTGTTTTATACAAATGACAGTTCTATAGCCTTTTTGCTTATCCTTAAATATTTACTATTGCATCACATGCATTTGAGGCTGTAACATGCTAATCACAAACTCCTTTTGTACTTACTTGACAGTGACTCTGTTTGACGTGTCCTGCAGATCACCAGGATCAAAAAGCTGAGATTCTTTAAGTCCCAGCTCTTTGCAACCTCTTAAGAATAATATGACATTATCCTGAAAAGAGACAAAAAAACCAAACCAAACCAACAAACAAAAAGAAAAAACAAACAATAAAAACCAACACTTTTAACTCTCATTGAAAAATACATCTTACCAAGCAGTCCTCTCCCTAACTCGGTATCTGCTCATGAACAGTCATATCATTAGCTAAATTAAGAACCAAAGATATTTCTAGTCACATAATTTAAGAAGTCAGTAAAGATTTTGTTTGAAAAACTGACAGATATGAAACCTTTTTCCTTTTTTTTTTTTTTTCTCTCAAGATATGTAACTACAACAAGCTTGTTGACTTGCTTCTTTTCAAACACAGATGTTGGCAACTGTTTTAATGAAAAAGCCCTGCTAATTTCCTCACCTACTGCTGTAGGTTGCCAACACTACCTCAAGTATGTTACAGGACTTCTGAAGGGAGCAGGAAGAGTAGATATGAAAGAGCCCACTACCACTTAAGCAAGCAGTTTGTTCAGAAAACATTTATCATGTCAATATGAGCAAGCCAGTTAACACAACTGGTCTCTTGACTCTCCAACCATAACCAGCCAGAAGCCACTGAGAGCAGAGGCAGGTGGCTTCTTCTGAAATAAAAACCTTGAAGTTATGCTTAACGTGACCACTGTCTGTAGAAAGAAACAATGCCAATTTTGTAACACTTTTTATGAAGGATTTACACTTTTCAAAGTGGAAAGATTAAAAACCAATAACTAAGAGAGACTAATCACAAACTGATATAAGCCTCTTTCAAACCAATTGCAAGTGATGACACATAGGGGATTAAATCTGCATGTGTGCATATACAGTTAATTTGTTTTACACTTACACGTATGCATGTACACCGCTCCCCTTTTACAGAACCAATGAATATTTCTGACGTGGATAAATCTTCAAGGCCAGTAGAGAACAAGGTTTTAGATATGTATGTTCCTAGACCAGCAACTGCAATGGTAGATGTGTGGAGAAGCAAAGACGTAGCATACAGCTTGATATTCTCTGAGGCCTCTCATCTCAAATCTCCAGCTCAAATTAAGCTGCCACCTGAAGAGCTACAGAGGAGCAGAACCACAGAGTGTCGCAGAGACCTCTGTTTCTGTAAAAACTAGGAAGCAGAAGTGCCTGGGTAGTGTTTAGCTCTTACCCACCCTTCTGACAGAGCAGGATTCGTGAGCAGGGCTCTCCCCACATCTGCTCACAGGCCTTCGTTTGGGTGGCGGGGCCATGGCTGGGGAGAGCAGCCCTGTTTATTCTGTCAGAGGCTGGCAATGAGAATGCTAATCACTGCAGCTCTCTGCATGCCAACACTCTCGTACACAAAGCTCACCAGCCACACGGCAAAAAATACAGACTTGGAAATTCAGAGGAGTCCAAATCTCCCTTTCTTCTCTGGCTGAAACTTAACAGCTCTGGAGGGGAGCCAGGGGGAAAGGAACAGCAGTCAAGAGAGCTGAGAGCCCATAACCCAGAGAGACAGCATCATTCATGACATGAAAAGATGCTTGTAAAATTCTCCATCTGGCTTACTGTTTGCATTAGAATTTTTCCAATTGCATTGTGAATAACTCTTGTGTTTAGTCTTTGATGGAGGACAGTTCTGGGCACTTTCAATTGTGTAAATCTAATAAAAATGCAAAAGCATTCAAAAAAAGTTCCAAACACTACTAAACAAAAATATACAGGACATAGAGGACACAGTAACCTAATCAGCTTAGAAAACAATCAAAGGAGGAGGAACACTGGAGATAACTAATTGCACTCATCTTTATGCCAAAAGTTCACATCCAAGTTATAAAAAGAAACATCAAAAATACCAGTCATTTGTCAGCCATGTAGTTTGGAAACTCAGTTCTTCTCTTGAACAAATGCCGACTTCTCAAAAAAAGAGTGTCACCACCCTGTTTGCCTACATGCTTTCATTTTGATGGTCATCATAGGAATAAGCTTGCCAATTGTCACTAACACCATCACCCAAACAACTCCTCAGAAAGCTGGTATCTTGTATGAGCACAAAGAAGCACATATGCCAACAAGATGCAATCAGTGAGTACTGAAAGAAGGTTTTTTTTTACTTTTGCTAACAGTTTCATATGTTTTATTTCCCATGGTACTAAAATGGTAATTTATTTAAAAGGATTAAAAAAAAAGCTAATAAATAAGATGTTTTCAATTGTTATATTTATTCAAGAACACCTGCCTAGGCTGCCTAACCCCAAGCCAAAAATGCCTCTCATACTACCACAAAACTAAACTTTTTCTAGTTTGCTCTAGTACAGATGAAATTCACATTTGTTAGTTCCATTGAGACACTGGAGAAAAGCACTCATAAGCCACTAAAAGAAAAAAGGAGTCTTAATGTAAAGACCCAGCTCCTAGTAAAGCCTTCTCTCAGGATTACTACACTTTGCACTGATCAGGTTCTGGTTTCTTCAGTTCTCAGAAAATTTTTCTTACATCTTTTGAGAGGATTTATTGTTCAGTGTCTGTTAGCTGCAACTACGCATTTTTGTAGTCATCTAAAATCCCATTCTTTGTCACTGCTGGAGACACTAAAAAAGACAAAAAATCCCAGGTTTACAAGTAGCAAGGTATATAAAACAACCTTACTTTAAATAAAGTGACTGAAAAGACACATTTAATGTGCCTGCCCAGCTCCCTACAACTTGGCAGAGTTAAATAGGTCATGCAAATGGGTCACACTGCAAAGGCAAGGATGGCGGCGAGGCCAGCTGCCGTGCCTCAGCTAACAGGGTGCTATCTCTTACAGTGGTCTCAGGAGACACACGGCCAGAATTCGGTCCCTTTGGCAGCCCCTACAAGGCACTAACACACAATTTCATCCATACATTAAATGGAAATGATACTGATTTTCTCTCAGCCACTACTTGCTGCAGTTGCAATGTTGGAGTAGACAGAGAATTGGTCACTTGGTCAGCACAGCATTTCCGACAGCCCCAGAGGACCTGCAGCTCTCATGCTGGCTTCTCTTGGTTTTACTTCACAGCACTCTACCATCAAAAATCTTCTAGCTTTTGTCCTTCATGCACTCAGAGGAAAGGCAAGCTTATTGGTTACAGTCTAAATTTATGTTGCAAATTTTCTCTATTTTTTTAATATATGAATATTTTGTCCATAAATCTCTCTCTACATATACAGGTCCATAAATTATAAATCTATAATCTACAAATATCTACAGATAGCGATGTAATTTTACCTATGCTTACTTGATAAACTGAAATAAAGTCTAAATAGGCTGCCTACAAAAGACAAACACTTCAGTGTGGTAACAGACACAGGACACAAGCATAGGATACACTGATAGGTTAAATCCCAAACCTTTTCTGCTTGCCTCAGCAGAGTCCTGTAAGTTCCTGTTAGATCAGCACTATAAGCAATGTCATTTACTTGTCAGTAGAGAGAACCAAAAATTATTAATCCAAATGTTTTGCACACTGAATTTCAGAAACAAAAAATTAACCAACACACAAAACTACAAACTCTCAGGCAAAGCCAGCCATGAACCAGTAAGAAGGGTCATGGACAGATAAAGGTGCAAAAAAGGAAAAAGGGAAGGGAAAAATGCTCCTGCTCTCACAACTCCATTTCAACAGTATCACCTTTCCATCCTTTCTGGTATGTAGCCCAACAGACTCACCTGTACAAAATCACTTTGCCAGGACAACCACCTGCAGGTAATGCAGAGAGAGCAGGCAGCGGAGGGGTTACACCTTCATGAAGGTGGAGGGAGGCAGGAAAAAATAACACACTGCTCACTTGTAATCATATTTTGTTTGGTTTTAACCTTTGTGTTACAAATATGAAAAAATGTTCACTCTGTATAGCATTGAGTCATTTTCCTCATGCACAAAGTGGTGCACAAAATCCTGAACTTCATAAAAAAAACCCCAGAAATTGGCAGCTGAACGGGACAGACACCCTGGAAAGCCACTGCAACTTCACACAGTAGCACTGCCAACACACAAGATAGTTCAAGCTAGCAAGAATCAAATATTCACAGCAGGCAAATTCTCTCCATAGGATCTGCTGATCAGATGCAATGGCAAACAGCTTGAATTTGGCCCACTTCCATTCCTTTCATCTGCCACAATAGTATACAAAACATTCTCACTGTATTTACACTGCAAATCGGTCCTACAGCTTATCACTGTGGAGCCATCATTTGTCAGATGTGCTACTGCATGGCCTGGATGAGATATACAGATAAACTTGGGGAAAATAAAAGCGAGCCAAGCTGTATGTCTGCATGGAACACTGAATAAAATGCCAAATACGTGCCAATTCTTTGACTTGGAGATATTATTAGTTGCCAGTAGCACTGTTCTGTTTTGCAGGACAGCTGCAGACAAACAGGTGGCCTTTTTCAGTTTTGGAATGCTGATGTTTTCCCTGGTCCAGAATAAATTGGAAGATCTCTCACAAAAAAAACCAAAACAAAAAAAAAACAAACAAACAAACACCCCAAACAAAAAAAAACCACCAAAACCGCCCCAAACTGCTTTTCTGAGCAATTTCCAATACATAATCTTAAAAGCCTTTTTGTTTGCTCTGAACATTTCTTCCTAATTCCTTTATTTTTCCATTTTCCATTTTATGTAAGTAATTAGTTATGGTAATTTATCTATACAAAAGCGATGGATCTTGCCTGATTCACAGGCTCAGAGAGATACTGAAATATTCAGTTCAAGTTTACCAGGAAAAAACTGTTATGAGAAAGGCTGGGAAATTTATATGTATGGGTGTATGTATATGTATATGTGTACGTGTATATGTATATAGATATACATACATACATATACACATAAGTATGTATATGTGTGTTACTGTTTATACAATATGCTTTACTGTATATATTTAACGATATATGTTTCACAATATGTATGTGTGTATATATATGTGTAGTTTACTGTTTATACAAAGTGCTTTCCTGTATATATATAATAAAACTACACAGAACATAGTCTCAGTGGCAGATTCGGAACCAGTAGATTTGGAAGGAACTCGATTGCAGTTAGGACACGTTCACTTAGAAAATGAGGATAGTTAAACTCCAGAAGAGGAAGGCTGACAGCACACCAGAATAGCAAGGGGAGCCAGGGCTGCTTACACTCCACAAAGTCCTGTCACACAATAGCCTCACCCACGAAAATTAAACGCTACCGGGGCAGCAGGACTTACCGGAGCGCTCCCCGGTCCCCCGGCGAGGCGGCAGCACCAGCACCAGCAGCAGCGGGGATGCTGCCCGACTCCACCCACGGCAGCGGCGCCGCCGCCCCGCCCGGACACGGCAGGGCTGCGGGACACGGGGAACTGTGGGACACGGCGGGGCTGCGGGGCGCCCGGCTCTGCAGACAGGATCTTGCCGCACACCGCAGGGACAAGCTGACGAAGACTGTCTTCGCCAAGAAAGCCCAGCCTTTTTCTGCTTCCTTTAGGGCAGTCAAGAAGGAAAAGATGTGCCGCCTCTAACAATAGCCCTGCTCCCTTAACAAAAAGGGGGAAAAAAAACCTCTAAAACTTTGTAAAGAAACGGGCTGGTTGGCACCATACTGCTACTGCACGAAACACACCAGAAACCGCAAACGTGGTCCTAAGCGATCTTCAGGTAACATCTAAGGCTGCCTGAAGATAGAATCATAGATTTATAGAATCATCAAGGTTGGAAGAGACCTTCAAGACCATCCTGTCCAATTGCCCACCCAGCACTACAACTGGAGCCCCCAAACCACTAAACAACATCATGCAGCACCAGAATTGGACACCTCTTGAACACCTTCAGGGATGGTGACTCCACCACCTCCCTGGGCAACCAGTTCCAATGCCTGACCACCAAAGTGAAAGTTTGTTTTCCTAATACCTAACCTGAATCTCCAGTGTCTTGGCTTAAGACCATTTCCTCTTGTCCCCTCACTGCAGGCACAGTAAAAGAGACCGACCCCCACCTCACTACAACCTCTTTTCAGGAAGTTGTAGAGAGCAGTGAGGTCTCCCCTGAGCCTCCTCTTCTCTAGACTAAACAAACCAGCTCCCTCTGTGCTGCTCAGTACCTGTCCCCAAAGATCTCACTGGAAGTCCCAAGGTGATCCTGCTGCTCCCACCCAGGCTCACTAGGTACTAGAGATGAAGGGGGAACTCTAAAATGCAAGCTGAAAATAAATTAAATGTGTTGAGCAAAGCAAATTGTGAGTACACTTGTCCTCAGAAAACTAAAAAGCACGTTTAAAATCAAAAGCTTGCAATTCTTGGAGAAAATCAGAAGCACAGCAGCACTACTCAAATAATTGTCTTGATATTTTCCTACATCTGTTCTTCACCACCAGATTATTTGCTTTTTAAGATCTTTGCCCTATAACAAATTACAGCCACACTTATAAGCTCCTTATGCAATGCAGTGTATTACTACCATTTGTATGATGGTTATTGCTAAAATAATAGGAATGACCATATTGTATATAATGAAAGGCAAATGCAAGTAGCTTAGAATATAAAATGGCACTGCATGTCCTTGCACAGGTAGTGAAAATTTCATGCTGGGTACAGAATGGATAATGTATCTTATTTCTGCAAGTTTTTAAAAGAGCTTAAAATCCCTGCAGCGTGGTATGATATAAAAGAAGAAACACTGTGGACAAGAAAGAAGGTTAACAGGGAGAGAAAGAGGAAAATAAAGGGAGGAGACCATATGGAAGCACATGAGAAGAGTAGCCTTCAACTGAAGACACAAAAGCAAACCACGGGGGGGTGGGAGGAGTGCATACAGCATGAGCAAAAGCTGACCCTATGACTTCACTAGTCAAGTAGGTCCTGATACTACTCCTTGCTACATCAGGTCATGATCCCTGAAGGCACAAATGAAACATTTAAACAAATGGGGACTCAGTCAACCTACATGTCTTTGGGAGAGAGAGCAATCAGTTGATGTGAATTCCCTCAGATTTGCCAAACCCAAGATACACCCTGAGTAAGATGGCTTTGTTTACAGCAATGAAGACAGAACATAGGCAGGCAGGGAAAAAAAAACCAAAGCATTTTGAGTCTATTCACTGGCTCTGATGCTGATGAAATCACAGCCAGATGTCAACCAGATGTCAGATTTTGCCCAGTCATGGAGAGGGAGTGCCTATCTGATGCCATATTCTATAGTAACAGCCATGCTATGGCCAAGGAAGAGGACATTTCCTTTCCACTTCCTCTCCACAACTCATTCTCTCAGTGTCACTCTGTCGCTATCTTTTTAGTACCATGTGACAGTGCTTGGCTTGGGTTTGGGCCTCAGTTTTATGACTTTTTCTGTTACCTACTTTTCACCTTTTTTTTTTTTTTCTTTTTTTAAGAATAAGGCTCACCAAGAGTTGGGTTAAAAGCAAGCTCATGTACAGTGAATTGTAGTCAAGCACTCCTAGAAGCTGCTGGGAATTCACCTTGCCAGATGGGTAAAATCTAGAGCCACATGGGTGAAAACACAAAACCACCAAAAAAGTAAGGCATGGTTCCTTTTGCTGTGATGAAAAGACTGTTATTTACCTCACTCTGCCTTGTTGGTTGGGCTGTGAAGTGGGTCAATACAAAAGCTGTGGCAGAGTGGGTTGAGGAAAGAGCTACAAAAGAGACAAGAATGAAAGAAACATCACAGCAGCAAAGCTCTCAAGGGCAACAGAGTTAACATCTGTGGCATCTACTCCTTCTTATCCATCCTCTTGGCAGTAGTTGTGCTGTCTACCTGAAGCAGGAGAGAATAGGTCATGAAGACAAATTTGGCCTTTATTTGCACTCACATTATGAGTGCAGGAGTATGACTACTAATCTCAACACAGATTTCAAGTGTTTCAATCCTGAAACCACTGCTAGTGCCACAATGCTTCCCTCAGGACATCCTCTTGGGGAAACTGGACACTCTTCTTTCTCAGCACATCCTTGCAGCTGCCCCCACAAATGAGCTCTATGGCAAAATATAAACATGGGCAAGAAATTCACAACTAAGGAGAACGTGCTGTTTTCTACATTTGGTTTATTTGTGTGTGGTTATCCTGAAAGGCATTAAGGAAAGTACACAGTCTGACTATGGATTTAGAAGATCTCAAAAGACAGCCATCCCAAACAAACTGCTTAAAGAAAACAAAAATACATAAATTTTAAATCTAGAGTTGTAAGTCATGAGAACTACTACACCAGATATTGTGAAAACAAAACCAGTCTGTAAGTAAAGGAGACCACCAAAGAAACTAACCTGAGCATTAAATATGGGAGAGTGTGTTTTTTCTCACTAGACAGAGTGTTAAAGCTTATCACCCTGCACACAAGGAAAAAAAACTAATTCATAGACAAATACAGCTGAATTACCTCCTGAGCAATGTACCCAAAAGGTACAGGCCTGAGGTAGTCCAAAGGAATGCCACAACCAGCTTAAGCTCCAACACAAGTTTTTCACGTGTTATGTATAGCCATCAACTAAAACCAGCACTGCTGTATAAACCTGTGCCTTTCCAGACTGTTGTCAGGGCAATTGTGTCTTAAACCATGGCAAAACAGTTATTTTTTAAAAATTGCTTTTCAGTTCCAGCTGAGATAGTGTACTGTAGTGGTAAGATGACTACCTGTGCAAAGCAAAATCTATGTGCTAAGATTCATTCCATGTTTTCCCTGATTATATTAGCAGGTCTACTAAAAGATAATACTTTTTTTTCATGTACCCTGCCTTCCTCTTTCTGCCTGCAGAGTCCAAACTTCATGGGATCTCTTTGATAACATTTGATATCTCAGGGCACTGATACCCAACACCTGCTTTCTATATTTTGACTTGACTGTAGGGAAAATAACCTTGTTTTCCAGGAAGAGCAGTGCTGACTATTCAAGGGACCCAGCTCCAGGAAACTTGCAACAGGACCTTTGGGGTGGAGTGGGCCTAGCAGAGAAGAAAATGAGGAAAAATTCTGTGGATCAAATATGCTGTGCAAAATTTCTGTCCACCTGAAAAGGTGTCATTAATTATCTGACCAGCATTGTCTATTTATAAACCAGTATAGGTATTGCAAAGCATAATCGATGCATCTGCATGCACATTCAGAGATGATTATCTGAAAAAATACTTCTCAACCTGCAACCACTACCAACTGCTTTTAGTTTTTCTCTCTTACTACATCCAAAGCAGATGGCAAGGACAAGAGGGAAAAAAAAAAAAAAGAAATAGAAATGAGCAATAGTGAGAATTACAAAAAATGCTTTTCTGATACACAAGAACCTGATTAATTAGAGATACAAAACTCTGTTGGAGTTACAACCTCAAGTCTTACCTTCCTCATGTAATTTATCAGCTGTCTTCCCATTCAGGCACAGAAGCAGATTTCATCACAGTTGTATAATCCCCAAAAATACAGGACTTTAATGAAAAATGAATTTCATTTGAAGTTTTGCAACATCCAGCTGTATTGAACCAGCTGAGTACAAAAATTTGAACATTCATAGCTACAGAATAGCCGAAAATTTTTAAAGTTTATTTTTAAGGTTTGAAACTGTAAAGGTACAGAAGAAATTAGTACCTAAAATTAAAATCAATTTGACTTCAAACCTCTAAAACTGAATGTATGACCATCACCTGGCAGCTTCATAGCATTTCTAATTGCAGTAACTACTCACTACTAACATGACTTTACTTTCTTGCCCTATTCTTTTACATGGTATGTTCTCTTCTGCTTGTTATAGTATGCAAAGATATCTACCATTTACAGCCAAACACTAGTAATAGTTGCCAATACTCACTCAGACCTCTCTCAGCAAACAGCAATCCACTACAGGGATCAGGACACTATGCAGCCCAAGCTGTTGGAGGGCCTCTGCATCCCCATGTCCAAGTACAACTGCTGTAGGTGGGCTTTGAAAGATGCAAGAAAGCTGCCTGTGGGGGCTGGGGGCCTGGCAGTAGCTTTTAAAATCAGACCAAACCTCTATTCCCCAAGGCAAACAGCAAAATAGTGAAACTGCCAAGCAGGACTCATTCCTGTTCAGTTCATGACCTCTGCAAAAAAAGCAACAAATTCCACTTCTTCTTTCAAATTAAACATCTACTCCTTATTGCCAAGGAATATGTTTTAATAATCTGTGGTGGTGAAGGTTTGATAAAAATCAGAAATCTTTTTGCTGCTGTTACATGATACCTGACATACATTTCCCCCCCACTCATAGCTTTGCATTTTCATGCCAACATTGCATAAAACATACTGGACTTCTTTAACGCACAGGTTGGGGGTCTCCTTGCAAATGCTTCTAAAAGAAACCGTTCAAGTCCAAAAAACTTTTTTTTTTCCAATTGGCTTTTCCTACTGAATGAAGTTCCAGTACATTCCACTTGCAAAATCTACCTTATTGCTTTTTCTTCTACTAAAAAAAAATAAAAATAAAGCTTTCATATTTAGATGTCCAGAATGATTTTGGTAAGGGAAAGGAAGGGGAAGAAAATGAATAATTTTGATTTTTCTGCAAGTGAATATTACAGACAATCAAAATATCTGTGCAAAAATATGCTAAGTAAATCAGTGTCCATTTGTAACTCTGACCATATACAATATAACAGCTTCAATTACTGAATACCCCAATAGTCAATCCATGTATCTGTTGTTTCTTTCCCAGATTTGAAAACATATATGGCCATAAGTGTCAATCATCTTGACTATCTCCAGCTTTGGTGGGTTTTTTTTATGGTAAATATTCAAGGCAAGATGAGCTACCCAATGGTCTGGTAGTGATTTCTTCTCCATCCATTTTCAATCATCAGTAAAGCATTCCCTATATATAATTCAAGAACTAGCACAACTATTCATGAAACTATGGTAGCTGCAAACCTAGATGCACTGTGCAGAATAGCCAACTTAAATTACTGCTGTTCATTAAGTCTATAGAGGTCATGTGAATATGCCTTTGAAGGGCCATTTGGAAAGCAGGATTCACGGATTACATCTAGATGCTAAGTTTTCAGGAGGAATAAAAAGTAGTACAGTAATACACCACATTTAAAAAGCAGAATTTCCTCAGGTTAATGGATATAAAATCAATGACTGAAACAAGAGGGAAAGAAAGGAACCCTTCTTTTAATACAATGCATTCCTATTATAAGGCTTTTTCCCAGCTCTTTCACAATGTCTTGGTTCTGGTTCCTCCAGACAGCAGAACAGAAAAGGATCTCTTCTCCTACAGGACAGATACTCCTGTTGTTCAGTTTTCTTCAACACATTATAGGTGTACTTGAGGCCTACTACTGCAACATCCTCTCTCCCCTTGGAATGCACAAAGCAACAAGGGTAGAAAAGTGAACACATGCATCACACCAGGTCTTTAGGATCAGGAACTAAGCATCAGAGATGGCAGAAATAGCTTGACTCATTTGTTGGTGAGGGGAACCGAAGGCGGAAACAAATCAGCTATCACTGATAATTTATTCTTAAAATGTCAATTTATACCCTACCCGCTGTCCTTGCCAGATTTGAGATAACCCTTTGTCTGTTAGAGGAAAACAGCCAATTGTGTTTATAATTCAGCTTACCTGGATATGACCAGTGGTTCCTGCTCAGAACAGTCACAAATAAGGCCAGCAGAGATGTTCATGTACCATCAAACAACAAGCTTCCAGCTCCTCACCTGCTACTTCTGAAAACCTTTACAATTTAAAGCCACGTAAAAAACTTAGTAAAAGTTAGCTGATGAGATTTTATAAAGGAAAATAGTAAATTTAAAGTAAATATGATTTTTTCCTTTCCTCAGCAGAGGGACAGGACTCAGAGTTGCTCACAGAGAGGTGTATCTAGACAGCAGAACCAATAGAGTCCAGCAAGATTATTAGTCCATGCTTCAAAAGCCATGAAAGCAGCTGTACTGACTACAGCACCAATAAGAAGCTGCCAGCAAATTAGCTGATTTAAAGCACTGCAGAGCTCCAGTCCCCAGCCAGCTCACATCTTCAAACCACTCCTGCAGGCACAGATTTCTGGAGAATGCAAATGTTACACATGGCTACCCAAAATCAGCTCAAGGCCAGCAGGACTTACTGGCTTTGGCAAGCACTTCTACACTGCCCTTCCCAGTGACAGGGGAATATTCATCAGACACAATACTGCCTTGCTTGAATGCATGGACCCAGCTGATGCCCAGCACTGCACTGAAGCCAATCAGCCCTTGAATCCAGAGACCCTAATGAGAGCTACCTGGGGTTTACAAGGTCAACAGATGTAGCCCCATCCAAATACAGGGACTACAGAGCTATGCAACCACCTTACATGGTGCAGGAACACTGCCTAAACTGCAGCACACCCACCCAGAAGGCACCAGACCATGGTCACACATGCCTGTTTATGTATGTGACAGCCATCCCAGAGCTGCACAGGGGCTTCAGTGTGCCCCATGCTCTGCACGTGACTGCAGAGAGCCTGGAGAGTCAGCTAGCACCCAAGCAGCACCCACTTCCTGGGGCTTTTTGGCTACCTGGAAATCCCCAGTTGTGCTGTTCTGCACTGCTAAGCTGATCTCATGCCTTTGGGCTGCTTGTCCCCAAATGGAAAAGGCACTGGCGTCAAGTTGCTCTCCCACAAGAGCCCTTCTGTGGCTGTCCCGAGCCAAGGTGATAGATGCTGCTGCCAAACCCAAGAAGGCTGTTCATTGAGCTGCCCACACCCACAACACAGAGGTTATCCAGGGTTCTCCATTCTCTGGCATATCCCAAACTCCACCTTCCATTATCCTGAATAGAGTAGTTGACTGGTTTTCCTCTTATTTACTTTCCATCTACTTCCCAACCTCAGTCTGGCATTTTTATTTCTCCAACTTGTAAAGTTATAAACTACAGGAATATTTGTACGCTGCTATAAGAAGAGAATAAATTATACTGGAAGCTTTGATGAAGAGTACTAACCACAATCTTTGAAGTTCACTGTGTGTAATTTGTTTATGTAATAGTTTGTATTAAGGTTTAAGTGCTGGATTTCTAATGTTGCTCATCAGATTTCAGCCAAACAAAATAGAATAAGCAAGGTGAGCTACTCTTGGGATGATAAACTATCTGCAAGAATTTTTTATGCAAGTATGAGAACTCTCAGTTCCTCACAAAATATGTAAAAGTCTGGAATTCAAGGAGTTTCAGTTCTCTAGGATCATATTTTAGAAAGTAAATTTTAGTCAGGATTGGGTGGCTCAAGAGATTGGGTAATAGTATTTTAAAAAGCAAGTGATTAATCTCTGATCAACCAGAGGGTAAGGATTAAAGAGCATTTAAGGTCTCAAACACCCCTGGGAACTAGCCAACTTAGTCTAATACTGTGGATGCTGACTCTAGGCAGATTTTGGATTTTCTCATGCACAGTCCTCATGCTTATGAGTAGCCTCCTCTAAATTTCAGTAGGAGATTCCATCATCCTCCCCAAAATTCTGCATTACAGTTATGCCTATGAAGAGTCAAAAGCAAATAGATACCAGGTTTGCTAACAACACTGTGCTGACAAATACCTTATTTTTCTCCCTCCTTTTTTAACTATGTGTTGTTTCTTAATTACAAACTGCTGAAGGCAGACTTGAGATGCCATATAGCATCTAGCATAAAAGAGATGAGGAGACTCATACCAGTAAGTTGATACTTTGCAGGAAAACATATTTTGATCACTGCTGACTGTATCATGCAAACATCTGAGATGCTCAAAAATGGACACCAGGCATATCTGAAGATACAGCTCCTAAATTCCCTTCAAACTAATCATAATATTGGGTTGAATTCTGCTTTTTGGGTTGTTTCAGACAGAATTAAAGAACAAGTAAAAACAGGTGCAATATTCCTGAAGATAAAGTATCATCCATTCTAAAATAATTCTGCTAATATGTTGCTTACTCAAATTTTTGCTGGACTGCAACACTTCTCCAAGAGGATGTAATTATCTTTCTTCTCCCTTGTCTAAAAATCTATTCCACTGATATATCAGATTCCACCCAGTCACTATTCAGCAGTGTTAAAATAAAATACAAGCATGCACACTAAGGGGCAAGATCAATCTAGCCTGACTGCTTCTCAAAAAAACACCAAAAAACCCCCAGTCTCCTATGACAAGCTTTATGTCATGTTTCTTTTTTACATGTCTGCCACTAAGCACAGATTTTAGTAACAAATTTTATGTGTTCCTTTGGCCCAAAACATTTATTTATGTACTTCCTTCACTTTGGCTCTTTATAGGCTTTTGTAAAAGCTCTGACAGCAGCCTCTGGGTACCATTCTGTTTTATTTACTGGTTTGCAACTAGTTTTGCCACCGACTGATGCAATTCCTGCATTTGTTCATTTTTTTTTTTCCTGAAATATCAGAATATACACTGTTTCAAATACATAGTATCAAGCCTGTAGTAGCAGTTATTAATTTTTTTAAAATCTGTTTGTATTTTCTTTGAAAATAAACATGTTCAGCACAGCAGAACAATGTGTCTATGTCTGATGCATGTGGCACTCTCAGGACATTCCAAGTTATCCTCTTCATGCAGTTGCTACAGCTTAAGAAGCAATTACTGCCTGACTTCTTTAGGGAGAACAGGAGGAACTTAATGAAAGAAAACATCTGAGAATTGTACAAAAAGAAAGTTTTTTTCCTGCTTCTGTGTAAGTCAAGTGAAAGTTCTATAAAGTATTTTCTAGATCAGAAATTGAGAGATTTTATTAGCTGGTGCTACTGACCTGTGCAGACAGTTTTCTGGCACAATTTTCACTACTTGTTTACAGTATCACCTCAGTTATCCAGCACTTCTTGTTATCCCCACAAGGGTCAAATTCCTGACATGTATTAATTACACTGAAAACTGCCCTGTATTACTTGAAACCTCAAATAACTGAGCCTATTCACTATCCTCCCTTTTAAATAACAGAGAGAACACTGTATAGTGGTGCTAATACTTTGTGGCTGATACCTCTAACTCCAGAAATTAATACATAAACGTCACACTTCTTATCTAGTAGGTCTGTCAGCTTTGGTCTGAAAACCAGGCTTGAGAAGTGGAGGACATTTACAGCATGGTCCTACTAACTGCTTCAGGCTGCAGAACAGGAGGAGATAAGGACAGGAAGGTTAAAACCAAAAAACCACCAACCAGCATTCCTGATCCATGCACTGCTGGCCAAGGAAACAGAGCTGCTTCACAGTTCAGCTCTCCTTAGCTGCCAAAATGACCTTGGATCCCTCCTGCAGTCAGCCAAAGATTAGGTGCTGCCTGCATGGTAAGTCTATGTCCCCCTGACACTTCAGCTTTTACAGCTGTGGTTACTGTGCTCCACCTTCCTGTGCCCATCACCAGGCAACCAGGCCTGCAGCTTCTCCCTGAAGGCACTCACCAAGCAGCTTCAGAGGAACCTCTACAACTGCATTATATCGGGGCTTGAATGCAAAGATGATGATGCAAAGACCTACTGGCAACTCACGTATTTAGCCAACAGCAGGCATTAATTCTAAGATCCCTAATGCTGTTGCTAGGCAGGAGTGGTAAAGTTAGGATTGGTTTTGGAAAAAACAGCAAGCTTCCTTCCAACCAAACTAGAAACAGTATTCAAAGGACAACAGCAACGAGGCAGCTTACGTTAAGAGAAAGTATGGGAACTATCCAGGAATGCCTGGTAACACCCATAGGATTTGTTGGCCGTGCAGCCAAGCTACACAGCACCAACCAACCCAACAGTTATAAAAGGCAAGAAGCAAGAGCACCAGCAGCCCGGGCTATCAGCTTAAGGCCTGAAGTTTGTTGCCTCCTAACAGGTGCAGGGCTGAGAGTCACAATCTGACACACTGTCCAATGTGCCTCCCAACACACCGATACAAATTTGCAACACATTAAGTCAAGTAACATCTCTCTAGCAGTAAAAAGAGACCAAATAATACCAACATTATGGCTAAAAAAGAAAAGAAAGGGGAAGGGGAGAAAACACTGTGTTTACCATTGGTCTTATGGGGAAACACAAGCTTGAGTCTAAACTGTGCATGAGAACTAGTGCAATTCAAAGAGAAAAGCCGAGGTCATGAAGTAGCATACAGAATGGACTGAAAAAAGCTGAGTTGAACTCAGTACACACTTGGATGCATGCACACATTTAGCAAGTTCAACACTCTCCCCTTATTGAAAAGTCTGAAAAGAAAACTCTTTCACACATCACACAGTAATAAATCAGCGTGTACCATTGCCCCAAAGAAAAACAGACATTTGCTGTCTAAGTAACAGTGCTTCCCACAGGAAGATGAGGAGGCAGAAACAAAACAAAACAAAACAAAAAAAAAAAAAACAAAAAAAAAAAAAAAAAAAAAAAAAACAACCTCATTTTAAGAAATCTCAAAATTTAATTTTTACACTGTAAAGCAAATATTAGGAAGACATCTGAAAACAGTT
>JAWWEU010000125.1:50685598-50745800 GCA_035583155.1 Acropternis orthonyx
ACAAAAAAAAAAAAAAAAAAAAAAAAAAAAAAAAAAAAAAAAAAAAAAACAAAAAACAAAACAAAAAAAAAACCCATGGCAATAGTGAGGACTTTAACAGAAGGCCACCACTCCAAAGAGATGAGGATTGCCTCTGTATTGCAATATTAATTTTCTAGACCATTAGTTATATTGCTTGACCATAAATGAATGTGTAATTATCCTACTAAGCTGTGGGACAGATTTCCACATGGCGTCACAAGGCTTTTCAGTTTCAAAAGGTTAATAGTTAAAAAGGTTTTGGTGTCCCTCAGTCAGATAGTTCAGCCTACCACTGTATCTTCCACAAGCAGTTAACAAAGCTGTTTCCTCTGCAGCATTAATTTTAACAGGTTTACAATAGTATCATTAGACCTCTGGACATTTTAGAGGAAGCACATTACAATTGTAAAGTACCATGCCAAGCAGGAAGCAAGTGGCTTTAATCCAGGAGCACTGAGGAATGCAGAAGACAAGGAGAATTCAGTGTCAGATATTTCAACCTCTGTGAACTCTTGACCACAGCACCAGACTACAGAATTTTACTGGGCTCTTAAACCAATCACTGTGCATGGATCTTTAAGGCACCAGTTTTCCACTAGCTTGCCTTTCTGCTTCTTTGCTTTAAATCAGGGAAACAACTGCAATGGGATCTTTGGAGCAAGACATGTTCCGTCATCTGCATTCAGCACATAGGCTCCTGCTAGCAACATGCACATCATCTGACAGAAATCCACTTAGAGTGCCCGGAAAGGTTTTCATCATAGAGACCGTATGAACAGTTGCTAGCAGACATTAACTGCAACAGACTTCACCAAGTTGATTTGCAGCCAGGGAGGGGATTACAGGCAGCATTCTTCTGCTACCATCTTCAGCCCAAGGGCCAGGTTGGCAACTGATTGTTGCTTTTCACAAGCGAAGGTAAAGGAAGTTTGAGCTTCCCTATACCATTTTGAGGTGGCAGATCTGTCGGTCTGACCACTGTGAAAACTGTTCCTGGTCTCCTCCCAGGGACGGGTCAGATTAAAAGCTACTGGGAAGGCACCTTCCCTTTTCACACCTCCAGTACTACTGTTATCCGGTTATCAGCATTTTCCAGATCATATCACATGGATCTAGCTCTTCCCTGCAGCAGAGGCTACATGTCACTGAAAAAGACAGTTAGGGATCAGAGACAGTATTTATAGAGCAGACCTACAGACTCCAATCTGTGAGAAGCTTTCCAGAATTAGGGTGTGAGAGTATTACTAAGTATAGTTTGAAATACAGACAACCTTTAAACCAAGGATTTAACGTTTGAGACTTTCCCAGGTTCCCATGTCCTTTGATTTTGGCCAATACCTTAAGAAGTGCATCTAAGTTTAAACTCTGTAGCTGCAGTTTCAGGACTACTTTAAACTGATCAAATGACACCTCCTTCCCCAACTTGGTGAGCCTCTTCCTTCCCTCATGCCTGCACTCCTGCTCATGCTGTAAAATGAAGGCTATTTTTCATCCAGATCAGCTGCCCACTCCAGCTAATAACTATATGAGTGCTATTGGTGTCATGCTAGAAGGTGTAGGAAAGCCAAATTCAGAGCAGATGAAAGCAACCATAGCCTCAGGTCTAGTTTTTCTTGTTAAGGACAAAAGCTGATACTTATTTAGCCTCAAGGCACAAATAGTCATAGCTCTGCTTATTTTACATGCATTGGCCTAAACAGATGCAGTACATCAGCCAAGTGCTTCTTTTTATATCCTCATTGACAAACTAATCAATTTTGCAACAGAAGACGCCCAAAAATTGCAGGTGCATGGATACAACTGCACCAGTGCCACATTCATCACAGGACATGGGTGACACATTCGCAGAGTCAGGGCATCCAACGCATTCACTGAAAACTCCCCGACATCCTCCAGAGCACGTGGTATTGGCCCAGTATTAAGAGGAATCATAAGCTTCAACAGCAGGATTTGTTCTAAAGAGTATAAATCAGTACTCAGAAGGCCTTTTGTTTCTAAGACAACATCTCAAGGAAGGCACTGGATCCTTCATTTAGTGCAGACTTGAGATACATGGCAAACGCCATTTTGTTTGTTAAACTATAATTTTTTTATACTTACAGATGCTTAGAGATTATTCTTGAAAAACTTGCCATTTCTAAAATACTCAACCAGAGTCATTAAACCAATGTAATGCAAGTCATGGCTGAACTTGTATAAGCACTCTTTAGCATCTGAAAGCAAATCTAAAAATTAATCCAGGGGGCAACCTACATTTTTCACAGGTACAAAATGAGCTCCAGCTGACCTCCCCAACCCAAGGAAGACTCCGTCATTTATAGTAAAGGTTAATGCCATGATAAGGGCAAGTTCACATTTCAGCTGCCTGGCATTATAGCTTCACCAACACCAATGTTTTTCTTTTTGCCATTTTCAAACGTTATCCCTGGAATCCTTCAGTTTATTAAACTTCCTATTTAAAACAAACAAACAAACCACAGAGTAAATAATCATTACACTAAGCCTTTACTTATATCATTTTATAAATTACATCTTTGTGAAGTCACTTGACAGTCCCAAAACAGGTAGACTGTTTTTAATCAAGCACTTTTTCCTTAAAGCGTGCTAAGGCTGGGCAAGAAAAGGGTATCTCTGTGAAACAAACAAAATTTTCAAAAAAGGAGATCCTCTGCAGTGATCATCCTCTCTTCATCTTAAAACACAGAAGGTTCCCCTTACCTCTCTGTCTGCATATTAACATTTTAAATTATTCAACGGGTATACAGCTAATTATAAACCTACTGATTAAATTCATGGTTGTTGGGAGAGCTGTCTAAAACCAGACTGCTAATGACACAGGAATGCCTGTGATATTTTTGTAACTGTTATTTATTATTTGTACTAACATACTGTCTAGGAGTCCTGGCTACAGGGCAGGACTCATGGGGTGAGGTGTTAGACAAAAACAGACTAGCAGATGATCCTTGCCACAAAGAGCTTACACATATTATTAGCATTTGGCCAAAACAAGTCCTGACATTCTCAGCAGCAGAGCTCAGCAGGCTCAGGGCACAGCTTAAGCTGACTGTGAAACTGCTGCCCCTTTGAATCCTAACCAGTCTGGTTTGGGAATGGGTCTCAACAACGTGGTGAAGTTTGCATATGTCCACAGTAGCAATGGATCACAGCCATCCTTTGCATGTGTCCTGCAAACCTTTACCCATTTTGATTGGTGCCATCCTCACCCAATAAGGAAACTGTTCAGGGCACTGTGAGTGCTATATGAGAGACTTCAGCTTACAACAAGCGCCAAATTTCTGGACACTGGCAGAAAGGGCCAGTATCCTTAGCATGACAAGGAGTGGTCCCAGCCAACAAACAGCTTAGCTTAGTGAGTGCACTGTTAAGCACTCTAGCTAAGGAACCATCCGGAAAAAGGGACTTGAGGGCCAGCACTGAGGTTGGTCTTCCAGAGTTCTGGCTGAGGCCAGTAGTGCAGGAAGCACACAAAAACCTGTGAGGGATTAGTAACAGGCAATTTGGAAGCAAACAAGGTGCCTTCACTTCAAATTTCACCTCCAGCCATCATAAATGTAACACTCCAGCTGTAACCTGAGGACAGAAGGGACTACTCATGGGTGTTAGGGACAGCTCATGAGCCACTGAGGGATGATGAACATGAAGACTACTAGGAGCTGGCTGACCTTACTCCTCTGAGGGCGTGCACAGCTAAATGCAACTCAGACCATCAAAAGCAAACAAAAAAGGTGTTATGTTTATTTTTCTATGGTTCATGTCTTTTATTAATTTCCTAATGTTTCAGCCTCTCTTACATCCATATATCAAAGCACAAACTTGGAAGCCTGGGCAACACGGGCTGAACCCAAAAGCAGTAGTGGAGTATGTCTCTAGCACATTTGCTGTCAGATCAATGATTAGTTTCCAGCATCAAATGTATGAGAGCTTTGGAGCCAAACCCAAAACACCAGAGTAAGCACACCCATTTCTATCAATAAAACACTAAGTGGGATGCCAGCATAGTGTTTTGCATTTGACTCACTAGTTTATCTCTAAATGTGAAGAGAGCAATGCTTTCTGGACAGCATTTGTATGGCTAATTGGAAGCAATAAAAACCTTCAATCCATTTTTTTTCTAAAAATAAAGTTGAACGTCCATGTAAAGCTTTAGTTTTTATTGGTTTGCATCTCATTTTCCCCCTGATGCTGTTTCCTCTATGCTTCCTGCCAAATTTGAACTGATGGCTGTTTTCCTCTTCTGTGATGAATTAACTACAGCATCACTGCAGATTGTCCCACAGACTCTGTTTACAAACAGTGTGGTTAAGAAACACCTGTTAGTTCACTTTTGTATTCTTCATGTAACTTAGAAATGTTTATAAGTACATAACATATCACAGAATTTATTAAAGAAGAATTTTATAAGATAGCTCTGTCCAGCTCAGATAACACCAAACCAAATAGGCAAGAAAATCTAAATGAAAAATTAATTTCAAGGCAAAGTCTAGAAAGCTTGGGGAGTATAAAAACCATACAACACAAGCATAAAAAGACACAAGGATGCAAACCATTTAATTTTTTAAGGATACTATTCCTTTAAGGAAGAGATTCAATATATATTACAGTGTGTGACGAGCCAAGGCACACAGGGCTGCTCCAAACCTCTGGCCAGACCGTAATACTGATTTAGTGAAATATTCAGCTTTCAGAACTGAAGGCACACACAGTACCATTTAGTAAGGAATATTTAGAGAAACCATGGCAGAATGGTTTGCCCAGCATTTTGCTACACTGTTGACACTTTGCTTTCCATCAACATTCACAAAAATGGTTTTGGGATGGGAGTGCCAAGAACTTATTGTTTTTAGATAGGAAGTTTTGCTTCCGTTTACTTCACAAGTACCACAACTTAAACAGCAAGACTGTTTTATGAATACAATTGTGCTGGGAAATGAATGTGTTCAGCAGTGAGTAGTAGTACAAAACAGGGAAACAGAAATTATCATGCACTATGAATCTATATATTGCAAAAGGAGCAGGCTCTTTCCAGAAATTACTAGAATTAAAGGGAGAATGATAAATTCAAAAGAAAAACCAAGAAGATTTTTTTTAAGAAATAAAATTAGTAACAAGAAAGTATGAATGGAAATAGAGATAAAAATAATGCACATCAGTTAAAGTTCTGTGTATTTCTCTCTCTTCATTAATTACTTTAACTGTGTGAAACACACTATATTTGGGTCTTGTAATTTTATTTTGAGGTTTGTATTTGCATGAAGAAACAAGATCTCATTTGCTGAACATAATTAGTAGCATGAACTCCTGGAAGTCAATAGAATGATAAAATTTCTTTGAGATAACATATGACATAAAACCCCCCCAGCTTGTAATTTTTGCAATATTACAGCATAAAAGCAAACTACCAACACCAGCAGACAGGTAGCTGCTCTTAATAAGGTTAATAACAAGTTCCCAGAGAACACTTTGCCAACAGAAACTTCCTAAGAAAATAATCGGAGAAAAAAAAAACACCCTTGTTTTCAAAGGAACAAGCTTTCTTAAACAGCACGTTACAGTTCTGTTCATCTGGGTGCAATAACCATGCAACCAGGTGACTTTTGCAGAGCTATTTTTTTCCAGTGCTAAATCATACAGATGTCACAAAGGTGAGGACTATACACAAACAGAAAAGTGGATTCCACAGTAAACAGATTTTTATTCAGCAGTGCTGAAATATGAGCCAAGATCCAAGCTAAAGTTCATGTCTCCATCTTTGTCTTGACTACTTCCTACTATTATATTTGAGACTCTTTCACACAGCCTCTGAAGTAAGTGTCTGAGCTCCTGTGGGGATTGTTCAAGGAACTGAAGTAATGCTATAAACTCCCCTAAACCCTGTCAAACAAAAGATAAGGCAGAAACCTTTTCTTTTCTCACAGAGTGACATTATTCAGGGACAGGGAGCAAAAACTAGAATCTTTTTTAAGGGAAAAAGATAGTCAACATACAGTGGTTAGCATTGTAGGGCAAAGCTTATCTGTGGTGATGCTGGTAATTTTTTATTTCCATAGAAGAGATAATAAGGCATAGCTGTACAAAATTGCAATTAGTAGAAACCTTAAAAATTACTGGGTAGAGCCCTTCCCAAATCTTCGTTCGCGAAGCCTAGCCATGATGATGATGGTAAAAATTAGTTTTGTTGACAATGAACATCATATGAAATGAAATAAACCAACAGCAATTCACTGTAAAAATTGCTGGTTTTGTAAAAACCATTTAATTATATTTATTGTAGTCTAATCTTTGTAAGCCTTCTGCAGTTTCCGATGGTCTTTTAATTAATAGCTCAGCCAAAATACTTTTCCAGCCTCTACAATTAAATACATGAAATGATGCTGCTGGAAAGCTGACAGTCTTAAAACAAGGATGCTCAGCATCAAATTCTCACACGAGAAAATTTCTTCTGGCAACAAGGTTTTCAGCAAAGCCTGTTACTCCTACCCAGGCCTAATATGTTCTTTGGATGTTTTGTGAGTTTGGTTTTTTGGTGGGAACATTAGCTTTTGGGATTAATGAATTCTGAACAGGAATGAGAAAACATTTCATCAAATTTAATACTGTAAGTCTGAATACCAAACCATGGGTCCTACATTTTCTTTCATTAAAGCAATGTATCATTTCTGCTGTGATAACAGAAGCAGTTGGCACTTCTGGAGATCAAAGCAAATTATAAACAAGCCTGCCAAGCTGAACATATGTAATTCCATATGTAATGCTGCATACAATCCACATCCTGACTCAGACTAGCAACTAGACAAAGATCATCTTTGTGTATTTATATGGCCTATGTGCTTTGTATAGTGGTGTGCAGATCCTTGAGTTCTTACTTTAACGCTACAACACTATAACCAATAAATTCTACTTACGTGATTGGTGTTCTGACATACAAGATCTGCAAATAAACCATTCCCTCTTAAACCGCATGGGGAAGTCACTGGTGAGAATTTCAGAGTAAATGCAGATTCATCTAGTTTTAAATGCCAGGAAAAGTTTGAAGAATTCAGTCTGTCAACACTAGACCAGTTATACATAACACTTCACAGCAGTGTTGTGAGAAGTCACTGAAACATGAAATACAGGCAAAATTTTTACACCTGATCATAATCCCAGATGAACACCTCAGCATTCTCTGATATGGGCTTCAAGTTCACTGTTACTTTCCTTCAATAAAGGATACTTCTTAATTTTTCCTTACAATAACAAAGGAGAAAAATAGACCATCATCTGAAGAATTAGACTCAAGTAGATATTTTGTAGAGCTCCATAATATATGACTGTTTGTGTCTCTGGAGGTTAAAGATGAAACAAAAGGCACTTTGAGTACTTTACAACTACTCATAAGTTTTAGCTCCAGCTCTAAAAAAGAAAATGTACGTATTGTCTCTCCTAGTGAACTAAATACTTGTTCTATCAGCTACCAGGAAAAAATTGTGTTACAACAATTAAGTTATACTTTTTAGGCAGAAGCAGTATCTAGGAATTCAAAAACATGTGTCTTATGCTATGCAGAAAAGATACTGAAGCCTTTCACAGCATTTCCACTTGTACTGGAGGAAATCACACTCACTGGGGTGAAATAACTGGAAAGAAGTAGCTATTTACTATGTCAAGCCAACCAAAACTAAGATAATAAAGAAAAATTGGCAATAAATAAAGGAATGTCTCTCATATATGGTCAACTTACTAGGAGGTGTAACTGCTTCTGGGCTGTGGTGTTGATATTTTAATTTTTTTTCAGATACAGTGACATGGTACATGTAAGTGAACAGAAAAAGATACACCCTGTGTTCAAACATACTCCTGACATCTGCACTTTAAAATAATACACGATAACTAAGCATAACAGACTAGAACACTTGTTCATTTAAATTCACATGCAATTCTTAAAACAGCCACTTAGTCACCACTCTAACTAAAAATGGCAACAAAAGTCAGCAGGTATGGAACTAGACACTTTGGAAAGCGAGGGAAAATTTTGATGCCTTGTTTTGTTTGGACAAATTTATTCACAGAACAGTAGATTAAAACATCCATTCGTAATGTTCAAGAACTCAGAAGCAGTGAACATTTTTTAATAGCCTAATTACTTATTAGGAAAAATATTTAGAAAAGTAATTTCTAAACGTAATCAGAGGACACAGGTACAGAGGTAATAAAGTCACTGTACAACACAAAAAATATGTTCTGTCTCATTAATAGCATGAAAACTGCTTTTTTTAATAATGCTTTGAAGATACACATCTTGAAAGAGACATTTATCTCAAGGAACAAGAAAAATACACACACATAATGACTTTTTGCTATGTCCCTCCTACTACAACCACCTTACCTCTGGGATTTTACACATGAATAAGGAAAAAACCCAGTGTAACTCAATATCATCTTAAAACAGTCATAACAAAAATTGAGTCTTTCCTGAAAGGGAGCCAAGGAAAAGAAAATTGCACTACTGGTACTTTTTGCAGCTGTTTATATCAAATATTCCTTTCAGAGAGGACTGCAAAGGAATAAAACTATATGGGTTTTAGAGGCAAAAGAAAGGCGCACAAGGAAAGTTTAATGAAAGGGTGGTGGGGATCAAAAATTAGATCCTAAACCCAGGTAGTATTCAGGCAGAAATATCTCTGTCAATCTACAGGTTGAAGGATCCAGCCTCAAAGGCTATGTAGTAACATTATAGAACTGATATAAAATTAATTGTAACATGGTTTCTAATACACTGAAACTTTTTAATGCAGTTTCTATAAAGGAATGTTAACTTCAGCTATCAATAAGTACTACGTTCTGAGTCTTGCACAACTAAGTTACAACGTGAGCAGGCCAGAACAGAAAGGAACCATGTATATATGATTAGTCTAAATCAAGGGTGGCCACCTTCCACATGCTCAAGGACCCTCTTATTCCCAGTGACAACTGAAGATAAAATCAAACCAGCCATATTTCTATGTGGCTAATCCTGTTAGATCCAACACCCACTCATACCCGACCTTCTGCCTCAACAGCAAGCATAGGACTGTGCCACCACTTGAGGTGACCTCCTGAGCACCCAGTGCTCCTGACAGCCCACAAGCTGTCAGCACATCCTCTGTGGTCTTCTTTGCTTGTAATAGATTATGACCAACATTTTCTCTGCTCTTAAAGTCAACATGAAACAGTTCCCTAGATAGTCCTGCAATGAATGTTATCTGCAGACTGTGGTATTTTGGGGAAAGGGAAAATGAGACAAAATACACAAGTACAGTTTTCTTCCTTTCCAAAACCCTTTCTTTCTGTGGTGATGGCTTCTAATGCATGCATTCCAGTTTCTCTAAAGCTAGCACCACAACTGGAAGATGACATACAACCAAGTAGATTTTCTTCCTTTAAAAATATACCCTGCCTCTTGAATGTTGCCCACTTCTGAAAAAAAAAAAAAAAAGACTGAAAGGTCTTAAGGTGACTACAGAGAGCGTTTGGATTTCAGAGGGACTGTCTGAGTTTACAAGGTTAGAAGAGTTCAAATTACAAAAATAATTGCTATCTGAATCACACAGTCATAAAGTCAAGGCGCAAAAAAGCAGCACTGAAATATTTTCCTTCATTTGATATACTCACCAAACCTGCAATGGGGGTCGGTAGTCTATTGATCTTTTTTACCAATCCTGGCTTTATTGCATTCAGCAACCTGTTATGAGAAAGGAGTATTTATGAGTGGCAAGTCACAAAATTTCAAATTATCAAACACTTCCCAGCACATAAGGATTTCAATATGGCTGGAAAGGTGGAGTCTCCCCTCTTTCCTCTCCTGAAAACATTCATGGGCACCTAAATTCTACCAGTGAAATGAAGAAAGTCTAGAATGAAAAATATCCACAGCACAGTAACTCAACAGCACTTGCTTTTTATTCTAAATTGATCTTGATCACATCAGTGAATTTTGTCACATCAGACTCTGGGTGAATTTTGTCACATCAGCCTGGCTTCATTGCCTACAGACAGGTAATGCCTGGAAGGGCCTGAGAGCAGAAACCCAGAAGGCATCCAGGTCTGGCAGTTTCTGGACTGCAGGAAAGTGAGAAAGTATGTACACTTTATGGGTGGCCTGTCTATTTTTCTGAATCTTCACTTGAAATTAAATGCCGTTCTTGCTTATGTTGTGCAGAATGGAGGTCCCAATAAATCATAGATGTGAGAAGACAAACAAAAAGGGAGTCCAAAAAAACCCCACCTCCTCATGGAAACACCATCAGACCAGTGATACCACAACTGAACACTGTTCAGTGTCAAAAGATTAGCAACCCCTCAAAACCAAGTTCCTCACCACCCATGATGAACACATGTGCTGACATAGCTCATTGTTAGAATATTCAAAAACATGACCAAGCCTCTAAAAGTGGGGAATTTTAATTATAAAATCCTGTTGCAACAAACACTGTGTCTTCACCACCCTTCCCCCAAGAGAAAACCCTTCCGTCTTTTATCCAAAGAAAAATTAAGCCAGTTCCATCCATTGGGAAGAAAATCATCAGGTCAAGACACTGACTTCAACTCAAGATCTTTGAAGAGAAACAAAGATGTCTACTCAAATTTAAAACTCTCTAAAAATGAGGATAGCCATTACAGAAGAGAGGAACCTCACTTTGTGCTGACAGTCTCCACGCAAGAGCAGAGTCTTCTAGCAGTTTACTGTGGTAGTAAATTCATTAATATTTAATATTTGAGAAATCTTGCTAAGAAGTTTATCCCAACTAAAAGAATATTCTTTTCAACTAAAAGCTAACAGTCTGTGATTGTTTTCAACACCCTACTTCTGAGCTAGGGTAACATGAGGTGTGCCACTCCTCAAAGCTCCACCAAGAGCTGTCTCTCCATAGTGGCATGTTATTTGCTGTTTGATTCCATAGGGCTGTGGCAGTTTGCAAGTTCACGAGGGAGTTCATTCCTCCTGGGGTGGGCATCTGGCTTTGTTAACATTGAAATTATTGGTTTTTCTCATATCTTTCTTTTTGTGTCTCCCTGAAATAATATATAGGTGGGATGTCTGCAACCACTTGGACAAAACAGGGGAGCAGAATGGGAGACCCTATTCTCAGTGTTCTCTATGATCAGAGTTGGTAAATCTGTTCTAAATTGTACTCGTGTTATTACATGCTTGAAGTCTCCACATCTCCAACACAATCATGTATCAGGAGTGGCAACAAACCCAATGTGAATTACACTTTTGGGAGCTGGGGGTACTTTTTTTGATCTTCTTCAAGTTAAAAACCCTCTAACTCAAGCTCATAAAAATTGCTGTAATATTCCTGCCTTCAGATTAAGGTACAATCTAACACTAATGTCCTCAGAACAAATGAATGAATATACTTTTCTATACAAACAATTCACTTTTCCCTCCTCGATGCAGAGAATTGCTAGAAAACAACTGCACATCTCCTATAACCATTACTTTATTTCATGGATGGAAAAAAAAATTACTTGTTTTTTCCCCAAAAGACAAGACATTATTTTTTAGCCTCACACAGCAGCAACCTTATAAAACTACTATTTTCCATTTAGCTGCTACACCAGGCAATTCAAGATTTGTATTTGTTTTTGTCAGAGGACTTCTTTCCAAATACTGTACATCTCTTGTGACTTCAATCCTCTGTCAGCCTACTCTGTTTCAGGAAAAAACAAATATATTAGCTTAAGCTTATGTAATTCTTTATGACTGAAACACAAATGCATCAGTCACCACACCCAATATTGCAGGTGCAGATCAAAAGCCACAAACAATAATAGAAAGTAAAATAAAGAGGTCATAATGGAAACCTCAAATGCCAAAACCTATTCTAAATAAATCTTCAAAATGGCTTGTACAGGCTTCACCGTGAAATACAGAAGAAGGATAAATTGAGAGGAAGGAAAGGAGCAGGGAACAACTAACATTTTAGATCACTGTTTGGAGCCTGAAGAGGGAGGAAATAGAATGGGGCAAGGTGAAAAACTCCAAGGAAGAAGTGAAAGTTACTATTAAAATGTTTACCTCCTGTTGTTAACACGTCTAAAAAGTCTGCCACCAAACCTCCCAGGACTTGCTCAAATGTGTCAAAGGGAGGTTTCTTCCAGAGACAGACTGCTTCTGAATTATTGCCTCATTTAGAGTGACAATTCAGATGCCAAGATATTGAGTGGTCTAAGCTTGCTCTGCTACCAATGTGTCTGAAAAGCCATGCTGTTTATGCAGAGTGTCTCAATGGTCACCTTTACTCACACAGTTACTGTCCACTCCTGCTTCTCAAAACAGCCACTAACTACACGTCTTCCTTCACAGCTCTGTGTACACAAACTAAGTTTTCTGTACTGATTTAGGCTCACATAGAGCATGCATCTTGATATGTAAAGTCTTACCAGCTCTGGTAGGCTTCTCGTGAAATGTGGGGCAAAGAAGATCCCTCATCATTTTGCACTGGGGACCTGGCACGAGGCCCATGGCCATGGTCCAAGGGAAAGACTGAAGGTGAGGAAAAAACACTAACCCACACGTTCCCCTGGCAGCCCCTGACAACAGCAGTTCCACGCTTTCTTGCCCTGCCAGTCCTAACCAAAGGACTTGGCTGCCATGGAACTCCCATTCCCTGCCATATCCTGGTTTAAGGAGTTTTCAGGAGAGAAGACCTGCAATGCACACCTTCCTCTGGCAGCCCCACCTGCATCTGCAGCTCCAGCCTGTGTTCCTCCTCCAGTCCTAATCCTAATCGTTGGCTCATTCTGAGGTGAAGACACTCAGACATGATAACAGAAACCAAGTTCAGGGAGGAAAAAACCTTTGCAGCCTAAGCCTTCCCCTGACTCCACAACACTGGCCCGACTTCCAGCTCCACTACAGCTATAGCTGTATGCAACCAGTGCATTAAATCAAATCTTCTACTTCAACAATCCCTGAGAAAGGTATGGGAAAAAAACAGTGGCAGTAGAAATGTCATAGGAGCAATGTAAAAAAAACCATCAGCTTCTACATCAGCTGAAGCACACACACACTTTTTGGTGCCTTATTTTCACATTTACTTACATTACAAAACTTAACCATATCACTTTCATACTGAGTCACAGAGGACAGGTAATCAGCCTAAGCCTTGCTACGACATACATTTAAGGCTCTGTTCCCAGATCATGTTAGACAAGTTACCACCCATTCTTCCATCAGGAAGGCACTTTCTCAAAAAACACGCCTAGCTAATGGTACAGTAAGATCCTCTGCCTGAGACATCTGATTTGTCTGGCCAGTTTAGCAATATTGCTCAGTCTAAGGAAGGCTCTGTGGTCCCTATGGGCAGGTTCAGACAGAGGGTTGAAACCTAAAGGTCCTAAGTTGAAATTACTTGCTTCTCTGAGTACCTTCCAGCTCCTACTGACCCTGTCTGATGGTAACTCTTTCTTCCAAGGAAAGTCCTTTTTCTTGTGTAGTAAAAAGCATCAGAGCTCAAGTCTATTCATCCTCACAAGCACATCAAGGGCAGACACACTGCTCGCTCCTAATCTCAACGCAAGACCCCAGTCTTGCCCCAAACAATCACCAGTTGCAAGCCCAGGTTTTCCAAAGCACAAATTTAGTTCAGGTTTTGTACAGCTATGTTCTTCAAACAAAGAAAATCCTCCAGTGGATGCACATCCTCTAAAGAACCATGCAAACCCTTTGTATTACTATGTACCACATTCTGCTATGCCAAGGCTGGTGAGCTATTATACAAATAGTCAGAGTGGAACTGTCGCAGTTGGAATACAAGTGTTGGGTTTGTTGGGGGTTTTTGTCTGTCTGGAATTTTTGTGGGGGGCTTGTTTTTGTTTTGTTTTGAAGGTATTAGCACTATTTCTTATACTCCTGCATCTAGAAAAAGAGATGTCAATGGGACAAGTCCAACTAAGCAGTCCTAAGAGATAACAAAATAGGATGATTTTAAATTCTCCATTATTTTCTCCTTTTTCCTTCTCCTTCAGTAAGATACTGCCAATGTAAGGTGTGATTCCACATGGTGAGGGAATACTGGTTGAAACAAACCATAAAACAATGTCCTTCCCTACTGTTTTCAAAAGGAGAATGTAGACACATTTCTGCAAGCTTGAGCTTTTTAGTAGCTGGGGTTTAGGGTTTAGTAGCTGGGGACCAGAAGACATTTTGGAGATAGATGGCAAAACAAAACTAAAACTTTTTAGAACTTTAACTTTCAGCCAACTTGTTTATCACAGAAATCATTCTGGAGCATTAACAGCTACTTATGCAAGAAGTTAAATGGCACAGGAAGGAAAAAAGAAAGAATAGAAAGATAAATACTGTAATCCCTCTTCCGCTTAGGCTTTCTGGTATCTGATATGACCAGCTTTTCTCTGACATGACCAAAGGGAATACATGATAATGAAATCTCAGGAACTTTTTAACAGTAAAAGGAGTCAAGACATGACAAAAACAAATACAGATTATAAAAAAGTTCTTAAAGGGATTCAAACAAAATATGATGAAGGTAAAAAACCCCCAACAATCCCACCAAACACCCAAAAGACAATAACCCAAACCAGGATAAAACTAAGCATCTACAGGCTCCATCCGCAAAACCTGAATCTCTACATAAACACATGACCTATTCTCAGACTCTTCAGACAGTCTGTGGGGATTTCTGCCCACCACCCCAAGCATTTGTGTACCTGTCCTTAGTCAGGGCAATCCTCTGTTCTTCACTTCTCAAAGCTGTCCTTCCACTTTCAGTCCAACATAGAATCATAAAGTTTAGAAAAGACCTCAAAGATCATCATGTCCAACTGTTAACCCAGCACTGCCAAGTCCACCACTAAACAGTGTCCCTAAGCACAACATCTACATATCTTTTAAATTCCTCCTGGGATGGTGACTCCACCACTTCCCCAGCCAGCCTGTTTAAATGCCTGACAACCTTTGCAATGAGAATATTTTTTTTCTAATATCCAATCTAAATCTCCCCTGGTGCAACCACACATCCATCCTTCCTTTCACCTGTGCCCGGTGCTGGCCTGGACTCTCCAGTAACTAACTGTTAAATGAAGAATGGTAAGACACCACATAGAAGCTAAAACCTTAGAACCTGCCTTACCTTATAGAAACCAAAGGGCACAATGGAAATGAAATCTCCTCTAGAGTCACTCACAGGGAGAAGCTAGGTCACTTTCTTCTCCCAAGAAAAACCACCTCTGATAGGTATGGGAAGAATCAATTTCTCTATTCAGTGTTGTCCCAAGGCTTGGCATTCCAGGAGATAAGGTATCTCCACAGGTGGACAGGCAACCTGAAATCACTACTAGCCACTGGGTGACTAAACTATTAGACCTTTTTGGGGTTGTTTATCACAAGTTAAGAATCTGACAAGCTTCTGCCAAGAAGGGAAGGCGTTTCAGGCAACAGATGATAAAAGATCTAGTGAAAAACACCAATAAACTGCCCATGAAAGTCTTGCAAGAAAGTGTCAGTCAAGAAAATATTCAGAGGATGGCTGCCAAGACCCAGACTCCAAAAAGATCTAGTTTCTAAGAAGAAATTGAAGAGAAGCACTTTCAGAGAATAAACTTGACAAACAGAAAAAAGGAAAGGTTGAAGTGATCTGTGTTCACAGATGAATCCAGGCTGGAGTGAGAGCTATCCAACAGAGCTCTTTGCTCAAGTAACAGATCATATTCATAAAAAGCAAAGCTGACTAATGATCTGACCTTAAAGTAAAAAGGCATTTCATATTTGAGAGTCAGGAAATTCTATCCACAGTAAACCTTCATGGAGACGTTTCTCGGTTCAAATTAAGTTTTACAGACTTACATTCTAAGCAGCAGCCTTTCAGCACTTGGCAATTATTAGCCCAGACGCTACAGTACCCACATATTTAAACTCATGCTCCAGAGGCAACTGCAAAATGCCCCAAAATAGCTGAAATGGAGAGAAAAACCCACTGCTAATCTTCAATATGAAGAAATCACATTGAAACAGTAAACAATGAAAAGTCAAAATATTTTGTGGCAAAAGAAGTGGCAAAGAAGTTTCAAAATATAGAGATGTTCTGGAGGTCACAAAAATATTTTTGGGAAAACATTCTTGAGTGAATGATGCTCCTTATATCATTTATTTAGAACCACATGAACAAGGTGCTTTTATAACAAGCAGAAATCACTGTCCTATAAAGGGCTCATAGTCCAGTCTGATGAGTACAAAGTGAATAAAGACCTATGCAAATATGTAGCATTGAGAAAACAATATGCTAAACACAGAACTACATAGATCTTGCTCTGCCAAAGACTAAAAATACAAACAAGATAACTACCTTGCAAAACTGCTCAAAAAAGCCAAAAGTGAAGATTGTGTATAAAGAACCTCACAAGCTCTTTATACAGAACCTACTGCCACATGAACCGATTACATGAAGAGCATCCCATGCACCTACAGATTTACCATTCATGCAGTTTTACACTGAGGAGCAATGGACATGGATAGTTAGTTGCCCAAAGTGCATACTAACTATAATTTCTTAAACATACACTCTTGGAAAGCAGAAATCTCTCACAGGATTACCTTGCCTTGCATTTGAACAACACTCCATTTGAAAAGGTCAGTGTTCCACAATCTCCTGCCCTACCAATTACCAAGCATCACTGAAAAAAACTCTACTATTTAGTCTGCTGAAATGAAATTTTAAAAAACATAAATACAAAGACAGGCCATTCTGCCTGTACTCAAGCATGCCTCTCAGTGGCTATTCCCCTCTTCTCATGCACATGGCTGAGCATTAGGGTTTACATTACATTTGACCCCTCACCTAAACCATATTAATAAATAGTTCTTCATTATAACACAGCCATGAAACTTTAAGAACTCTGTATTCATATAAAACTGTTTCAAATGTCCTCACATGAACCTAAATCTTAACGCTTAATGAGCCTTGGGGCCCATCTCTCAAAACTGGAGACATGCCAAATTCACAAGGCTGATAATGTTTTGGTTTTACAACATAGAGCCTGAAAACCACAGGAGAAGACCAATTCCTTCTCACTTCAAGGCGTGGGTCATATTCGAAACTTCAAATATGACGATGAAACTCTAATACCTTCTTAGTTTCCAGGAATAGGAAAGTCAAGCAAAATACTAATTAAGCATAAGACATCCACTAACTTCTCCACTGTACACTACCCAGCCAAGTGCTGAACTGCTGCCAGGCCCATGCCACTGACAGACAAGTAGAATGACATATCTGAAAAATCCTATAATCTACAAAGACGACTGTTTGTTTTCCCCTACCAGGTGACATAAGTGACATTAACTTGCAAGAAGAACAACTGAAACACCGTACATACAGTGAAGGCTGCTCTCCATACCTCATGGTATCACTGACTCGGAACACAAAAGATTTATTATTCCATAGCATTACACTAGCACTGATCTTGCACATATCCAGCCCTTGCTGAAAACAGCATTCATGTCAGTTCAAAGCTTGGTCAGATGCACTAGGACCATGATGCACTTCCAAAGAAACTGCTCTCTGAGGAAAAGCAGCTCATTCATCATCAGTAACATGAAGAACATAAATTAAGGGGATTTCTTATTTATAAAAGAAAATTATTCTCATGACAGAGTAAATGATAAATTCTATTAAGCAATTCTTGATCACAATCACTTTCAGCTCTCTGAGATTTATAGCCACATTTCATATTTTCTGTAAGTAGTAATAAAATAATCCATGTGCATGACTAACTTCTCACTTTCTTTTTTTTATTTAAAAGTAAAACCTAAAAGCTTTCTTGTACTTTTTAAGAGCATATATTCCTAATGTGCACAGCTGCAGAGAACTGCCTTTCCTATATACTGTTCTATATGACAAAAAGTGTCAAACTTTTTCCTTAGTTCACTGTACATACGCTATTTTACCATGATTACTTAAGAGCAGTAAAGTACCTTTGTATCTGCTCTTTCAAAAAATAACAAAAAAGTTACAGAGTCAGAGAGTCCCAGTTTGAAAGAATAAGCATAGTTTCTACACATCTTACTAAGCTACAGAACACCATGTGCTAATATACAAAATAAATGTCTCTAAGAAACAAAGAAGAGTTTGGGAAAGTGCTCCTAAGTTGGTACCCAGAGCCACATATGCAAGTGACATCCATCTTTAACCACATACAGTTGGTCCTCTTTCACTTTTATATGTGTATGCCATTACTTCTGAAAGTATGCAGTTAAATATTTGTTAGAACTTTCATGCTTGAGAAAAATCAAAGACTTATTATGCCTGCATGTACTGCTATAAATTGATTTTCATGCATACATAAACCAGACATGCAGCTAAACTGTTCTACATACAGAACCCAAGCTATTACACACAATCATGATGCTATTGGACTCCACTGCAAAGCCAAATAATTTCTGCTAGTATCGAAATTGGATTCAGTTTGAGTTTGTTGTTTAAGGTCTTTTGCCCAGGATCCGTACCCTAATTGCTGTCATTGTTATTCGTCTTTGTAGTCTGGTCCTATTCCTGGTATTAGAATCTCCTTATCACTAATACAAATTTTCAAGGTGGCAGGACTGGTTGATTCCAGAGAAAGCTTGAGAGAAAATAACAATCCAAATTGCATGTCAGAAGTTCTTACAGATGTAATGGATATATCTCCCCCTTGGACAGTAATATCAAAGCAAGTAATTAACTCAGATTTTTGAAGTCACATCCCTACAGAGACCTCTCTACCTGCTGAATGCCCAATATGAAGGAAGGAATCCTGCAGTAGCAGAGCTGGACAAGGGGAGGTAGAGAGCAAGAAGAAGGGAAAAACCTTAAGAACACACTTACAAGTATATTAGAGCAGTAACAACAACTGAGCAAGGCTGCAAGAAGACATGATTTTTTTTTTTTAAATAATTTTTAAACTTAGTAATTGCAATTGTTGTATAGGTAGAAATAAAAACAACTTAAATTTCCCTACCTGCTGTTTCAAAAAACAAACAAACAAACAAAAAAACCCACAACAGAACCACCTAAACCAGCAGGCAAGTGGATAGAGATAGCATATGCTCTTCCTTTTGCAGTTAACCTTCATTCAGCTGCCTGAATCCATAGAACAGGAACACCTAAGCATTGCAACAACCAGATCTAATTTATTCCTGATTAATCCTCTAGCTTCTTATGATATCTGGGTCAAACCTAAACATTATAGCTATATAACAAGAAAAAAAAAAAAAAAAAGAATTGAACATGTGCTGGAGTGGAAATTGGGGATTTCCAGTTATATTTCCTGCTGCTGGTGTTGTACTCCTGTACTATACAGCTTTCTGCCAGGACCCAGGAGGACACATTTGCCCACCCATGCAGAAACATAGCCAGGAAATTCCTCAGTCTTCGCATATAAGAATATAATACACAAAGCAAGAACAGAGCAAGAACTGCCTCCGCCTAGCTATGGTGTGCCTTGCTGAAATCACCATCTGCACTGATGTCACACAGCTATGCTAAAAAGCCTTGAACTCATTTCAGACAAACTGAAGTCATAGTCACTGGCTTCTCAGCACAGCTGGGTGAACAATTAGAGCCAGCACTGTCTGGGCAACTGCACAAGTGGGCTTTCAAATAGCCAGAAAGAAGAAAGGGCTTGTGTTGCTCTCCTCTGTCGACTTGTTGCTTTATGGCATTCTGCATTGTTTAAATATGCTCCTCAGCTCCTCAGCTGAATGCATCAAGCTATAAAGTGTTGTAATGAGGCCAGATCGAGATGCTAGCCACAGCGTAAACACTATCAGAGAGGTAGGTGCAAGGCTTGTGGTTGCCTGTGGCAAGCATATGCATCCAAGACTGCTCTGTTAGTCAGGATGGTGGTCCACAACACACTCATTCTGACAGTCTGACCTTTTGGCATTGCACAGTTGTATTAGTTTTCATTTATTAAAATATATGGATTGTTGCCAGATATGAATGAATCATTTATAACCAGTGTAGTGATGTCTGCTTGAGTCTGTCAGCTGTGTAGAATGTAGAGACTGGGGTCAAGTGGAGGAAGGCCTGGCATTACTGTGCATAAGGCTCCAACAATCCTGCTGCAGACAGCGACAGAGATTCCCCCTGTGCCATTTCACACATGACTACTGTGCTTGGGGAATGGACTCTGGCACAGTAACTACCCCATTCCCTTCTGCAAAACACCTGCAAAGTCAGAAGGTAGCTTGACACGTGTTTGGGACATTCAAGGTACACTGAGTGTGCCCCCACTCCTGACAGCAGCTTCCAGTCATCAAGCTGCTGGGATCCCTCAGAACCCAAGCTCACTTTCAGTCCTCCTCACAAAATACAACAGGCAAGGAAAACCCTGAAACAGTCACATGGAAGTTAAGCATCGCCATTCCACACTCACGTGGGCATCACCCACACGTGTCTGGCTATGAGTTGCCAATTAATGCCACTAGCAGTGAGTAGTGTCCCATGGATATAACAGATGTAAATTTAGCTTTTTCCTAAAATTTCAACAAATCAGATAAAACTGACCAAAGGCAATGAGTTCTCCCATCTTCAGAAAATAAGACAGTTATGATTTCTTTCTTGTCTCCTGACGCTTGTCAGAGACTTTGAGATCAGGTTTTCATCTGCTTGTTGAGGTCAGCTGCAATGAACGCACAGCAGACTGGAGGAAGTTAAGAGAAAGTTTGTATATGACTACATTTTGTTCATGAGGTACCCTGGTAGGTTCCTGATCAATCAGAAAACTCCAGTTTACAAAGACAAAATTGCCTGTGGCAGCCTTACCAGCGCTTCTTCACTGACCAACAGATGAAAAATTAACTGTCAGTACTTCACTTGCCAAAGGCAGTACTTTTGGAAGATACTTTTCTAAGAGTTCTCAGTGTTACACTCCAAATTTCTGTTGAGTTCTCTATTTTACAGTGGACTTGGAACCAGTGAGGAGTATATTTTTATTGCAAGTGGCATAGTTTGTTCATCATCGGAAAGCCAAATTGGAAGGCTAAATTGATAGGTCTCTAGTTAATGCTCTGTAACCTACAGAGTTTTACTCACTAACCACAGCTCACCAATGAAGAGTGGGATGCAATACAAACATCACGGCCTCTCAGATTTGAGGTTGAGAAGATAGATCACTTCAGGCTGATTGGCACTGATCCACTGTTGGTAAAGAAAGACAAGCAATTTGCCCAATATCACAGAATAATTTAGTAGTATAACCAAGTGTTGTTCCTTTATCTGCTTATTACTGGAACTCACGACCTCCTAAGAAATACATATTTATTAGTTTCATTAGCAAAACATTAGTTAGTTATGCTTTCCATCTTGAAGATTTACAGCATTTAAATCAGACTACCTCTGCTTACTTGCAGATAAGATTACTATCTAATCTTGAAATACACATCCCTTTGCTTTTCATGCAACACAATTCAACCTTAACATTTAAAGAGCACTGTGACAGGATTCAGCACACAGCACTTCCCTTCAACACAGAGAGGAAAGAGATCTTGTGCAAGAGGCAACCCTTAAATACAAAGAGGTAAACTACATGCTCCTTCTGAGTTATACAACTTGAGACTAGCAATAACAACTACTTCTCTCCTCCCAAAGGCACTCCTCAGCAATGACACACAACTACAATCAAAATGGATCTTAAAATTTTCTTTGTATTTTTCCCCTTTAGAACCTAAAGTTCAAGCTGTCTGATTAATGACACCAGTGAGATATACAACAGTATTTACACAAGTAGGTTTCAAAACCATGGCAAGCTACCTAGAACTGAGTTGTAGGATATTAGCTCAACTCTACTGTTGAGAACAGTTTCCAAGTTCCAGTACCTTTCATAGTATAGAACTATTCCAATAGCTGCAATGGTCCAGCTAAACATCTCAGGAGATCTACTTTATCAATTTCAATATGCATTGAGTTCTGCACAAGCTTTATCCTTACAGCTTTTATCAACTTCAGTGAAAACCTTGCATATCCAGGGAAAGAAACCACCATACAGGTGATTCAGATCAGTGGATTCTCCCAAATGCCTGACAATATGATTTTCAAAGGACCTAAAGTGTTAGGGCACATTTCCAAATTGCTCTTAAAAGTCACCAGCTTTGGCATCTAAGCCTATATTATGGTTTTGGAAGACTCTGCCTAAAAGCTAGCTATTAAAACCACAGAGAGAAATGTGAAAAGCTAACTTGTATCTCTTGTCCAAAAATTACAAAACACATCATTCAAACACACCTTTAGGTAAAACTTAGAGGATACCTAACCTTTCCAGAAACCATAAAAGCAGCTGTGTATTGATGGTATTCAGATGGCTAACTCCTGACAGCATTCAGACTTGGAGTTGGTCCAAAACGCCTCATTATAGCAGAGATGTCTGCAGGCAGGTATGGAACACCATTTGCCAATCTGTGGTTAACATCTTTTAATAAAAGGAAACCAAAAAGCAAACATAATTTTTATTTTACATAATGCAGCTAAGAAGCTGAGATGGAGTGAGGGAAGCACTTTGCAAAACCTGTTTTCATTAAGCCACATTTCAACCCTCACCATAACAATACCTTTGCCAATGATATGATAGTGCAGTGAAATACCAGTGTGCACAATGTGAAAACTCTCAAAAAGAAACCAACAATTGGACATAGTCAAGATTGTATTCAAGGCTCAAAACTGTAAGTGTTACTTACTCACACAGAAGAATGCCGTTTTCTAATCCGGAACGAAAATCCTTCTCACCAAAACTTCTGCCTGTCACTTGCTGCAAAAGAGTAGGGGGAAACAAAAGTGTGACATCTCTTAGAAAGGGAGCTTTACAAGAACAATGCATAATACCCAGTTAAAGCATCTGCTGCATAAGGAACATCTGAGCTTTACAGGCCTTGCCAAATGACTAAGTCATGTCCATTTCTCCTTCCCATTTCATCAAGCTATTTAACACATAAAGTATTTGCTCTGGCCAGTGCAATTACAGATTGTAACAGGCCTGTCTTCCAAAAGTAAAAAAAAAAAAAAAAAGAAAAGAAACAAAAAACTGCAATGTAATTACAATGTAATTGTCAGAATATTTTAAAGGCTTTATTTCATAGTGCTTTGAATTTCAAAACTATTGTATTTAGAAAAACCGTGTTTTTATGGCTTTTTCTTTTGCACCACATTAAAAATTTTGTACCGGGTTTGAAACTTAGTCCTTAACCTATCATCTTTATAGAATATGCAAATGTAATTGGGAGCACTAGCATGAGTTATAGCCCTTCAGATGCATTCCTCAATACTCCTGGTCCTATTAAATGGTATTTCACATCAGCAAGTCAGCTGTGAGTGTGACTACAAACCCAGTGTAAGCTAAGGTTTAGGCACCTTCTCAGAGTCCTGCCAGGGATGCTTGGACCAGGAGGTACATTCTGCATCGTGAGTGCTTAAGCCAGTCTGTGCTTCTTAGGGATGGACCATCTAGAAACCTTTTAGGAATCCCAGTCTCGCCTGAGGTGCCGGATGCTACAAGCATGACTGAACCCCCATTTAGGACACACTACCATGTTGACAATGGCTTGCCATTCATCCTCATATCATTCTCAACAGATGACGTGTTCAGTTAAAAGTCAATAATACTTTTTACTACCACCACGAAAGATATAAAAATAATTGTTATGTTTAGACAGTACTGAACAGCACAACACAAAGCTAAAAAAGTTTTTACTTGTCCTCCGAGAGGTCTTCTTTTTACCCAGGCTAAACATTTACTGTATGCTTATTGAGTTCTCATGGCTTGCATCCAATCTTTCAGCAAGACCCTTGCTCTGGGCACTGCTTCCACCATACAGAATGGTGACTTGGGGACTCATCTGTCCCTAGGTCCCAGTCGTCTCCTTGCTGTTACATTCAGATATAAGACCCTTCCCTCCCAGTTTCCTGTCATACAGACAGCAATTTATAAAAACTGACAAGTTTGGCACTTTCCCACGGGATTAGCAAATGCACGAGCTTCAGAAATGCTGGTTATAGCTATGCAGTCTTAGACAGAGAACAACACTTTTTTTTTTTTAATTGAAATGCAAATGCAAAGCCTAAAACCTAATCCTCCACTAAATTATAAACATATTGTTTTGTCCAATATGACGGAACTTCTCCAGCAATCTGGCATGACAGTGCGCAAAGTTCAAATCCCCGTACTCTGAAAAGTGTATCATAAGGGCATCAGTTGACAATCATAACTTATGCAAATGCATAAGGTAAAACATTCCTCTGAAGAAACCACATGCAATTTGCCAGTAGTAAATGATGTCTAATCATTTAAACTATATCTAGTCATAGTAAATCATCTCTAATCTTCATCTGCTGGGACAGAGGAAAATCATGGCAATAAAACCATTAGTGTTTGGGATGGATGATAGGCAGAGCGTATCAAAACTGACTTTTGTTTCATCCATAGAATACAGTCCATAAAGGAGTAGGAAGAGCTACTTTGTAAAGCCTGACAGTGGCTTTTTCATCTATGCAGGAAAAAAAAGAAAAAAAGAAAGAAAAATTATAGTCATCTTATTTCACTGCTCAATGCCAAATGTTCCAGCTAAGGAAATCTGTCCTCTTAGGCATTTGTTGAAGACTCATTTAGCAGGAAGCAATACTGAAACTGTTACCACAATTCAGGTAAGGATCGACCTGCCAAAAGGTGTCACGAGTATTGCTGTCATTGCTGATGATTTAGGAAGGTTTCATACATAACTTCTGGCTGCATGAATAGGACTATGACGTGCAGATGCACAGCTGGCACATGAATTCATCCAGCGAGAGGTGCAACAGACACTGACAGGCGGTGAGGAAAGACGGGAAGGTCCAGGAACAGTGCATGTCTGTTTGAAAAGGAACTGGAAGCAAATGAGGCATGGAAAGCTTTATGCCTGTTCTAGATGATCCAGCTGCAGAGGGAAAACATTAATCAGCTACAAGTCTCCTGATTTAGCCAATTAAAATGTAAAAACAGTTCAACACAGAAAGGTTAGAAACTAAAAATAAGCATGAAGATAACATTATAAATGACAAAGATAAACCCAAAATGGGACTGAGAGGAGCAAGAAGCTGGATCCACCTTTTCCAGAGGAAATGAGAGCTCAGTTTCTTGGCATATGCACACACATACACCTCCCTCTCTGCAGGGGCCACTTTGGGCCATAACGTCATGAACAACTTCTGCAGACCCACAGGCCATCCTGGTGTACATTGCCGAGATAACCTCTGCTCAGCACAGTGAGAGCAGGAGAAGAAAGCATTTAAAGGGACTTCAAGGAAAAGGATTGGCACTGTCACATTTGAAAACACAGAGTCCCACACAGAAAGGTGCGTACACTGCCCAAACCCCTGTGAAAATGGAAGCAGTGCATTAGCCATGGCACCACAAAACTACTGTACACGTCACAGGACTGTGTTTAATTTGTTAATCTAAGCAGTGGTCTGTTCCTACTTGTTTATCTTCCATCTCTGGGAAAAAACCCTCCGTTTGCTGGATGAAACTCTGAAAACACAAGGACTAGAGGGTAGCATTTACAGTGCTTTGCTGAGCTTTACTGGACAAAAGGAAATTGTCCATCTGCAAACAGGTACAGAAAACTGGAAAATGGAGGAACAGATCTTTAGTCCATCAGCTTTCATATTACAGAGAACTGGTGTTCAGAACTGAGCCTGTATAGAACCAGTCATGAACAAATGCAAGGCAGTATGTATCCTGGTTTGCTGCCTTCAGGAAAGGAAAAAACAAAAGTAACACCAAAACCCAAGAGACTAACTGAGGGAACACTGAGACCTGGCCTTTCTTTGTAAGGCTGGGTTTCCAGACCACTGCATCTTACAAGCTTTGAAGACACAACTCCATCTGCTACCTCACACTGCCCCCACCTCCCTGGTACAATCCAGCACACTTAGGCAGTACAGCAGGAAGCAGGTTACATTGAAGACCTCCCTGTTTGTTTTGCAATGGCAGAACACTGTAATTCTCTGCAGTGCAGGGATACCAAAGTTAGAATGAAGTTCCTTAAAGGCAAAACACAAGCTGTATCCTGCTAACAAGTACTAGAAAAGCCTCCAACTTCTTCAATAAATTCTATAAAGCTGAGAGAAAAAAAAAATTCCTTTCCATGTCATACTGTAAGATAAAAATAGAGGGCAGAAGCAGAACAGTATCATTTATTATTGTGGGCTTCAATTATGTGAGGAGGAGTTGTTTTTAATCATCATCTGGATACTTTCTTCCCTGTAAAAAGGTGCAAGCTTTGCAACCAGGGCAATTATTTGAGTGTCGGATGGATTTCTCAGTTTCCCTGCCACTTAACAACAGAAAATGAACCTAAAATGAGTAATAGAAGTTTCTCATGGCAACACTTTAACATGTATTTGCACACAGTAATGCTTCTTATATATGCTATTGTTGCCAATTAACTCTTTTGTTCTTTGCAATTACACATGCCATGAAATTTATGACATCAAGGGTGGCTGTCATCCAGCCACTAACCAGTGCCATATTACACAACTTTATTTTCACAAAGCTTCAGTTTACATTGATTTCCTTGCATTTTATATTGGTGCTGGTGCTTCCTGAGATGGAGCTTGCAAAGCCTCTCCTGTCAAAACAGTTTAGGGGCATGAAAAAGAAAAGGTGACAAATTAGTGAGCAGATGCTGGCCTCAGGTGAAATTTATCTCAGCCAACAAGATATAAGTAGTTGAATAAACACTAGGTCATCAGGGACAGCACAGTGAAAATAGTTAGCTTCATTTTCTATGTTCACATCTGAAAATGGCACGTTATGCAGCAAAAAAAAAAAGTAGAGACACAACAAAGAGAGGTCTTTGTTCCTCATTATGCATTTTGAAGAGCTTTTGAAGCATGACAGGAAAGAGAGAAAGATTTTCAAAGGGTTTCATAGGCTGGCTATTTCTTCATATGGGCATATGCTGCTTTTCTATTTCACACAACCACTATTTTCTTCTATATAATTTTTTACTTAAATGAAAAAAGCCTGCCCTGCTACTTAACTAGGGAGATATAAAAGCAAAGGCTTAAACTGTAATAATCACATGTATGTAAATAGAAAGCATTGGATTGTATAAGCATCAGGGAACACAAATGACCAAAAGAAGCATGACAGCTTTTAGGGCACCTCTAGAGTAATGAATTCCTACTTTCCCATTTCCAACATGTAATTCGAGCTAATAATACAAATATGCAAGTCAAATTCCATTTTTGCGTAGCACAGGCAAGAGACTTTTGAACTAAACAACACTGACCAGTTAAAATTTGCAACCCAGAATTGTACCACATTGCTATGACAGTGCAATGGGACTTGGAGACGCTTCATCAGCTCCTGGTTCAGTTGCAAAAGTGGACACAACATCTAGGCATGAATCCTCTCTCTCTTACAGAGGGATTTAAATTGCTAAAATCATAGCAATATAAGCCAATCCTGAGCAGCTTTATTATAAATATTAGGAAGCTAGTTCATTTACTGCAGAGAAATTTGACAATTGCATGAATGGAGCTTTCCAGAAGCAACAAACACTGGTCTAGGCATACCTGTCTTCCAGGAAAGCTGAATGATGACAAACACCCTGCACAAAACCTTTCAAGGCTTTACAGTATTGAAGTAATTTATTATTGAAATCAATAAAAGTGCAAACAACTTAAATATTTGTAGTGGGTAATTCTATTCTCAAGGGAAAAACTAGCATGAGCTCAGAATTACTACTGTGGCCAGCAATGAATCACCTGAAATTCTGTGGTAGGGAACTTGAAAAATTAAAGAATGTATGGGAGGATGGGGGGAGATTTCCCACTTGGATAGCAAGATTAATCTGCAAAGAAAACACTTAACATCATTTACTTTTAGATCTTTCGCTTCCTGGTCACTTAGGCTTAACTGCAATTTGCAAAGTTAACTACCTGTGCTGAAGTTCCTTTTGTTGTTTTCCTCCGACTATTCATCCTCATTTTATTTTTTAATGAGACAGAGAGCTGACTTGCTCTACTTACATTTCATAGAAACTTCACTTTTTCTAGCAGCTATAGAATAAAATAAGGACAGACTATTCTCCCCCATTTGCTTTAAATACCCTTCTGCCACACTGTCAGTTGGGTGAGCTGACAGATTGGTGTCGGCATATAGCATACCCAAAAAAACCCATACCCACTGCTACAAACACACAAACCCCTCTGGTGGGCCCAATTCTAAATCCTCGCTAAAGGAATGATTTATTTACTAAGGGATGCTTTTCTTTTCCAAGAAGGGAGCAACAACCACAATATCTGGGGTTTTTTTCTGATCCTTTATATAGATTAGTGAGGACATGATTCTATGAATGGACACCTGTATTTAACATGTAGACTAAAAGAACAGATTCAGTTAGTAAACTATTTAGGAAACATGACAAAAGAAATACTAAAAGAATAGCAAAATAAATGCACCACTGCACACAAGTTTCCACTCCAGGCCTCTGCCAGCCCTGTTCTACTAAGCAAGAATTTACAAAGACAAAGGTAACAGAGCTCCACTTACACTCAAGACAAACCACAAGCCAACTCTGAACGGCTACAGAGCAGTTGACTCAGACCTTCAGTTTAGCAGATCTTTGAGAACACCCCTTCAATGTTTTCATATATACCAAGAGAGGAGATCAACCCTGGAGCACCTGCACTAACAGCTCTGTCTGTTGAAAGGCCAAGACATGATAGAAGACAACTGCAAAGCAAGCAAGAAGGTTTACTGCTGCTGCTAAGGCACAGGCATCACTGTGCTCCTCCTTTTCCCATTAAGATACCACCACCATCAACAGCTATTTACAGAATCACAGAATATTCTGAGTTGGAAGGAACACACAAGGATCATCAAGTGCAACTCTTACATGAATGGCCCATACGGGGATCAAACCCACAACCTTGGTGTTACTAGCACCATGCTTTAAACAACTGAGCTAATCTCAGGGTCTTACCCTACCTAAGGCTTTAAAGCTAAGTCTGGGGATGTTTTGCCTTTACTAATCCTGCCCACCACTAGAGCTTTCCACACTAAAATTCTGCATTGCTAACAGTGGTATTATACATGCAGGGTTGCCATACGTTGTTTGGATTTATGATCTTGCAGAGCTGTGCACATTTCTGCCAGGACATCTGGTAGTATAATCCTGCTTGGTTGGCAAGCTGCTAAGAAGCGTTAAAATTTCATGATAGAGTAAAATCAGCCTCCTTTTTCATCTCCCTTCCCTAGTGCTGTTTGTATACATTCCCAGGTGCATTGCCAGACATTGCTGCCTTCCCTTTGGGGTGGGGCAGAAAACATTTCATTCAAGGTTGAACATTTTGTGGAGAACAAGAGCAAAGAGCTGCAAGAGAACTTAAAAGCAACTTCTGTCAGACTTCTCTCGCTGCAGCACAAGCCCTGAAAGCTTCACCTAACAGAAGGTCATCTGTTAAATCCAATTTGTATTTGACAGTCAGCAGATTAGTACTGCATCGCTGTTTGATGGGTAACCAGGTTCTTACCTGTACTTCAAGCAGTATTATCAACATTAGGTACCAGATGACAGATGCAACGGAACACCCTAGGATAACTCATTTTAATCAGTTGTTCCATTTAGGGTTCTTTTTATTTTTAAAAATAAAACCCCAAAACCCCAACTTATTTCCTATACTGTGGGAACCATCATCTCTTTCTTAGTTTTAATGGGAGCTAAAGAAGGGGGAGGGGGAGGCGGGTTAGGGTTTTGCCATAGATTTATCAGTTAAGTGTTCATCCTCCTTCTTGACTGGGGAGAAGAAGGAAGGACCAAGCATTATTTCAGGAAAATAACTTGTTACATCTTACCATAATGACAGGCTCTTTAGCTCTGTACTCTTTTCTGTAAAAACAAGACCCCATGCTGACAGTCAGAGGAGCAGAGTTCTGGATTAGCATGTATGATCTGAGTCCAACAAGTACAACAGAGCAGAAGACAAGAATGCAGGTCCTCAGTCCAAGGCCCTCATTTAGTCTAGTCCTGGCTGTCTGGAGAGTCTGGCCTCTCGACAACTGTCTGGAGAAAGCTCCCTGTTCAGTTGTCCCTTTTACTCCTGCATAATCTATCCCTCTCCAGGGTGAACCAGTACACAACGGCAGTTCCTGCACCTTTGAAGGGAAGAGGAGCAGATGACTGATAATTACTATCATGAACACCCTTTCCAAAGTTGTCTTGTTTCCTTGCCCAAGCACGCTAACTGCTCACTGAAAAATGATGGTCTGATTAAAGTTACCTTGAATCTTCCAATCTCTTTTTGTGTGATTCCCTGAGGCTTGCCATGGACAGACAAGCATTTGCACTGCCTTCTATTGTTCCTCTTCAGTTACATACAGAGAGAAAGGTGTGTGCAGGGAACTAGTCTCAAAAGCAGAAACTGTTGATTTAGCCCTTATTTTCTCCCCAATGTGATCCTTCTTGAAGTTGGAATCACTACTGATGGAAGAAGATAACTCAAGCTCTGGCTACTGAAGTCAGAGTAGTTGTCATGCCAATACATGTCTGCCTCACATTTTATCACCAAGCCAAAGATATTTTTAGCTAAGGTCAGGAGAATTCTTTATCTTTGTCTCAGGTTGATTACACTAGCAACTATCCAGTAAAACAGGAAATTAGGTTTCTGTCCATCTCTAAAAGAGCAAAGAATTAAAACAGACTTTGTTTTATCCTTTAACTCCTTTTTCTAGTTGTAGTATCCACAATCCTGAAAAGCTGCTCCTCCAAAATTTATGCTATGTTGCATCATCTATATGTTGAAACTGAAGCATTTACCAATAAAACTCTCTATTTTCTCTCCTCCAGCTTTAGAAAGATTAGACGATCCTGAATCAGAAGTGTTTAAATCTCTGTCAACTAACTACAGCTGCAGAGGCAGAGCAGAACACAATGTAGGCAGCAGACTCTTCCTCTTGTCTCACCCTCAAAGCAATGAAGAGATCAACAGCTCTGTAGGAGAGGATGGGATCACTGCAGTATCTGGATTTGTTAATCTCCACTTTACACTGCTTTAACCTATTTTAAATTAATTGCTGCCTTTATATTTTACAAGACCAGTGCACTGCTTCTTGGACAAGCACGTTTTTGACACCAGGGTGTTGCTTTCTGGCAGGAATGTGCATCTTGGCAGACAACTTTATAACTGCACGCATTTAAAGCTGCACAGAGACAGGAATACAAACATACAAGATGCTCCAACTTAGAGAGATCCAGCACTAGAAGCACAAGAAGCACTTCAGCCTGTCATTAAACTCTGTCCAAGAGACTACCAAAGCTAGGTACAATTACTGAGTTTTTGCAATGAAAAATGTCTGCTGGGAGACACCAGCTTCCCTTTTTGAAGAAATTAGGTGTTCTCTTGAGCAAATCATTACCAAATTTAACCAGCCATTTAAAGACGACACTTAACGCCTTTAGGTCTCAGTGAAGCCTCTGAAATGCCAATGATGAACATCAGCAGGCACCAGTCTACCTTAAAGGCTTTAAATTTAATGTCATCAAGTTGTCTCAAGGCAAGTCCATATGGAAAATGTCCCATCTACAATCTGTGCAATTTAAATACATATATGTACACACACACAGAGAGATATATTAAAAAAAGTGTAGCTCAGCGAGTCATTTTAAGACCTGATTTTCCAGACAAAAAGCCTGGAAGGCCAGAACAAGCAAAGCAGGAAACTGTCTGTGGGGAATAGAGGTATGTCACAGAGACACTGCTAAAAAGCATAATTCTATCTGCTGTCAATATAACTCTGAAAAACTGTGCGTCTTTCAATTAAAAGGGAGAGAGGTAAAACACAACACTTTTGAGAGCAATATCTAAGCTTCTTGGATGTTCCTTCTGAAACTCTGGGTCATCACCTGGAACATTCTTCAGCAGGAACAGAGCCATGTGCCATGGTTTTGCAGTCACTTTCAAACAAACCACAGAATTACTAGCAGGCAGTTTTAAACAGGAAAAAATGTGCATTTTAAAAATTGCAGATTGAAGAAAAATGATCCACTTTCCTGCAGAAAGAAGGCTAACCTTAATTCAGTCATAAACCTTTGGACTTTCATTCTTAACTCTTTAGAAGCAGATCTACTTTGTTCCTGCCTCTACAGAGACAGAGTTAAGGAAATGCATTTCACATTCTGAACGTTTTTCCAGCTAAGCCAGTTTTTAAACGACATTTGGCCATCAAGCATGGGTAGAGCTAGACTTAGAGTGCTCTCAGGGAGCAGCAAGGGCCATCTGCTCCTGAAGGGCAGGCGAGAGAGGAGAGGAAAGTGGCCTCACACAGGCTGCATCGTCACTGATGGGACACAGACACACAGGGCAGGAACTGGCAGGTAAAGCCTGGTCCTGGTAACACAGTCCATCCACGGCATCAGACCTGGCAAAGTGATGAACTGGGTCTGGGGTCTGCTCAGGGAGACTGGTCAGGAGCTAAATGAGACAGGGCCAGAGACAGGATGGGAAACAAGGCTACAGTGTAGTTCCAGAGACCACCCAGGAGACAAGGTACCTACAGCATTCTGCTGCACACCAACAGCACTGACTCCAGTAGCCCCAGCTCTAAAACCAGGACAAACTCAACTGGTGGAAAAACTCTTTTCTTTTTCCCTCGCATCTCATGAGAACTGGAGAGAATAACACATTCTGATGTCTTTGTCTGGGGTAGAGTTAATTTTCTTCACAGTAGCTGGTATGAGGCTGTGTTTTGTATTTGTGCTGAGAAGTTTTGGTAACAGATATTTTTTAGTTACTGCTGAGCAGTTCTTGCACAGAGTCAAGGCCTTTTCTGGTTCTACTACTACCACACCAGCAAGTAGCCAGTGGGTGCACAAGAATTTAGGCGAAGACACAGCCCTGACAGCTGACCCCAACTGACCCAAGGGATATCCCAGACCATACAGTGTCATGGTCCGCAATAGTAGAGCCAGAGGGAAGGTTGGTGGGGAAGCTGCTGCTGCAGGACCTGCTGGGCATCAGTCAGTTGTTGGTGAGAAATTGTTTTCTATTGCAACACTTGTCTTTCATGGGTTTTATTTCTCTCTCCTTGTTATTTTCCTTTTCATTACAATTTATTACTATTTTATTTCGATTATTAAACTATTCTTATCTCAGCCCACAAGTTTTCACACTTTTGCCTTTCTAATTTTCTTCCCCCCATCTTCCTGAAGAAGAAGAGTGAGGGAGCAGCTGTGTCATGCTTCATTGGCCAGCTGGTCTTAAAACATGACACAGCCACAAAGAGCATGCTGCCGCAAGGGAAGAAACAAAACCAGATAGTAAATAGGAAGGTATGGTGAAAGAGAAAAACTATTTCTTTCTAAATTATGATGACATTACAAGCACATAGAAAGCCCACTGCAGCCTCTACTGGAGTAAACTGGTTTTCTGTTTTTCTCCACTCTACTCCGTGACTCCCTTGTCCCAGATCCTGAAGGACAAGCAACAGCCCTGCAGAAGGAAATAGTGGCTGCCATTAACACTACAGACAAGCAAAACACTGCAGAATAGCCAGAATCAACTTATGTCTTAGAGTAAGGGAACATGAGATGTTGGTAGATTTGAATGCATATAAATAGAAAAGGAAGTACTTCTGCAAGATTTCAAAACACAGCCTACCTTGAAAAGAAACTTCCAAGAGTGGTCACCAGCTTAAACAGAACTAAGAACCTCTATTTACTTCTCTCTCCTCCTCCTCCTCCCAAAAAATCACAATTTTCCCCAACTAAAGAATATTTAGACCTATCTTTCAACAGATTGCTCCCATAGGAGTGAGGGATCTTCCAGTATATAGTGAGCACTAGATTGAAAGGCATTTTTCATTCATCCAATTTAGCTGGAATAGGACAGTTACACATACTAACCAAGATGAGTTTTCTACTAAATGGAACTCATAAATCAATATGGTTGTCCCTTGCAATGATAAAACATGCCACTCGCAGGTCCAGAGCATCAAATCAAGACCCACTTACAAGGTTGCCCCTGAGACAAAAACCAGCAATGTTACACGGGGTTAGTTGTTGCTCTTTTCTCCCCTGCTGCTGCAGATACAGGGAGCCTTTGTTCGGAGGACACAGAAAGCAAAGGGAGAAAGGGAGGAGGATTGATGATACATACAACAATAATAAACACTGCTCTTTTCTAGTACTAGAACACCTGCTGCCTCCATCAGTTCAGGCTCATCCATTATGCAGCATGCCAGGCTCAACAGCTCCAGAAGCACCAGCCCTGTGGACACGACAGACCTGACCAAGAAGCAAGGCACAGAATGAGCATCTCTCATTAATAAATCGATGAGCTGCACAGGCACTCATTCTCTTCCTGTTTATTGCTCGGTGAAACAAATACTAGGAACAATTAGATTAAGTATCTGGTTCAAACACACTCAAAGGAATAAAAGAAATTTTCCTTCAACAAAATTTATCAATTTAGCCTTATAGAAAACAGCTTCCTGAAGAGAGAAGAAAACCCAGCAAATATTTTAACTACTGTTATTTTTATTTTTACTCTTAGTGGAAATCATGTAAGGTCTAAAATGGATTGAAAGGAATGTAATTATTTCTTCATAATGCTTTAAGAGTGGAAAAGGAGACTATAAAAAATATGCCTAACATTTCCAATCTAAACAATAAGAACTGCAAGTTTCAAAACACTTGCTACGATTCTACAATTCCAAGAAATCTTTTGAATTGGCTGCTTTCCTGACAGAATCAGACCTGTCTCAAAGACATTTTCACCCTTTCCTACCAATCCAGAAAACTTCACTCATGTCAAGAGGGCGACTCCAGTGCCACATTAAACAAGAATCACTGGTAGGAATCAACATTGAAAAGCATCTTTAAATATTATCAGAGTTGGATTGCAAAGCACCTATAAGAATTAGTGGATTAAGTCACAACTTTCAGCTGTCAAAATGAGGGGGAAAAGTATGTTTGATTGAAGTTCTTTATCAGCTCACTGGTTTTGCATATACCTCCTGACAGTCATATACACTGAGGAGCAACTTTCTTCAAATCTGAAATAAATCCAAAAAAATCCATAAATCTTGAAAACATGTCACTAATTAATCATACAATTATACAAAAAAGGGGAATGGTTTCTTTATGTTACTGTCCTAAATGATTTGTTTCAAATTTCACATATTATTCAAATAGATGAAATTGAAGGCAAATAAATATCAAAAGAAGCTTTCTCTGTTCCATTTAAAAAGCATACAGTACTGACAATGTCATGTGACACTCATCAGTAATATTGCACATGCAACCACGGAAGAGCACCGCTGTCATACAAATTGGAAAATGAACCAGAACTGTCAGAACAGGAACACCTGCCTAATCTACAAGCAAAATTATACACAAACAAAACAAAACAAAACAGAACAAAAAAACCCCAACCAATCAGTCAACCAACAAAAAAAAAAAAAAAAACAAAACCACCACACACCCCACAACACCGCCCCCCCCCAAAAAAAGGCAAACAAAGCCCACAATTTATTTACTTATTTAAATAATACAGATATTCTGTGTATCAACCACAACACTTTTGAGAGGGCATTCACTTACAGGAGTTGTATTTCTTTCCCCTTGTTTTTTAATGTGACAAGGTATCTGCATGATAGCAGGAGCTTTGTTGCTGAGTTCACATGCTCATGGAGTTTTTCAATCCTGACAGTCTGCAAGTGCACCAAAGCCATATTAAAAGCTAAGATAACCCCTGTGATGTTTCAAAAGAGAAAGCTCAAGAAGAACCCAAAGCTTCTTCCTCTGGCTAAAATTAAAAGTGTCTCTTGCAATCAGCTGACTCTATTAGGTGCAAATTCTAAACCTCTCATGCTAAATATTCCCCAGCTTAGGCTGGAAGAAGCAGGCACCTATAGCAAGCTACAAGGAACAGCTGTCTGATAACAACCTGTCATCTAGAATTAAGGGGAAGTGTTTAAGGCTTCGCATGAGAGGGGAAAAAGAAAAGGAAAAACACAAAGAAACTGACACAGGTTTATTTGCTATGAAAGCATCAGTTGACACCTCACAGAAATTTGGACAGTTTCATCTTAACAGTCAATCCAGTTTCTGAATGTTTCCTCATTTTCCACTCCACGACTAGGGGCAGGTTGCTCAGCCGAATATGAAAAGGTTTATGCATAGTTGGAGAGGTCGCTGGAAACCCAGTGTTATTTTGCCAACGCTGATCTGTGGAGACATTTGCGTCCATCACATGACTTATCTATGCCACTTCATCTGTCTTAAAGTTACCTTTTCTTCTGGTTCTACCATTGCTGATTTTGTACATGATGAGAGGCACCAGGTATCCGAACAGGAGCTCATTTTAGCCAAACAGGAATATCAGCACACTCTCCAACCATCTGTTTTTAGCACATACTGCAAAGTTGGCCAAATAATTTTAAGTCTAGTGGTTTTGTGGTGGTTTGCATACTCTGCACTCCACATTTTAAAAAACTGCTAGACATTTTCTCCCAAAAAAGCAGCGTATCTGGTGAAATGATACTTGTTTGTATTTGTCAATCTCTACCTTTCAAAAGACCACTGATTTTTACCCCTCAGCAATAAAACAAAATATTAGTATGTTAAAAAAGAGAAAGTTAATCTTCCTGCTGCCCCTACACATGGTGGGTGGCAGAGGAAAGGGAGCAGGAGGAAGAGAAGGGCAAGCAGTGCTAGATGCCTTAACTGCATAGCATTGCATCCCATAAATTTTGTGCAGATCACTTTCAGATGAAGTCTGATGAATTTCTCTGCTTTCTCAGTTTTGACTTGGGCAAAAATAAGAGAAGACACATGAGGATAAAAATAAAGTATTTTATGCACTAGGAGGTACACATAAGTCCTTTTGATGCAGGTTTCCTACAGAAAAGCACAGCTGCTGTCTCCAAAAGTCACAAAATCCACGTGCATCCAAACTCTAGCAACACAAGAACAGGTCTCGAACACTTATTCTAGTGATTTCATTTTTATCTTGATGAGTTGACACCATATAATGTATTAGGACAAAATTATCAAGTTAAATAAACTGTGTCTCAAGAGTTAATTGTATCTTCTTACTGCCTGTCTAAAAAAATCATTATATAATGGAACAAAATTGGATGTCTATCATTATGAAAAAAACCAGATTCAACATCAGAAAAAGTAACACTATTTTTGTATGTTTTGCATCCAAACCACAAGCCAGCAAGCACTAAATTTTTTTCCAAGACTAATAAAAGTTAAGTTACTTTGCGGTCTTTGGTTACTGGGTTAAAACCAGATACACTGCTTTAAAATTTTTGCCTTTACATAGCAGGGTTTACAATTTAAATCAGACAGCAAATGCAAATGAACATTTTAGACATTTGAAACCAGGTTTTGAACACTGTTCAGCATCCCTTCACCTAGGTCTGAACTGCCTCTTGAGCCACTCCACAAAAGCACATTTTCTCCCTGATTCAGTTGTGCCATTTTCTCTCACCTCCTCTCCAGCTTAACTCCATCCAATAGGGCCCATTTTTGCCACTTGTTAGAGCAACTGAAGCAGGATTATTTAAGGACAAGCTTCAGATTAAATGACCTTGGTATTTTCACATTTTAATGGTATTCAGATAGCAAGAGAAGATGGAATGGCCCTCTCTAAAGTCAAAACTAAAAAGTGGTATTGAATAGGCAAAATAAATAACAAATATACAAATGTCCCTTGCTACATCATCAATAGACAGTGATGTCTTTTGCAGACCTTGTAAGCAGAAGCAGTCCGCAACACCTGGATTCACAAATCTGCCATTTGTGTCTTCTGAAACACTTTGCAAGACAACCATTGTGAAGCTGGGCAAAGGTGCTTTCTGAGATGAAATTCAAGAACTTTTTCCAGACTTGTCCAGGGCAAGTCACTGACCCACATGATCACACAGCACCCATTACTCTTGTGATTTATTCTATGAAATAAACCCCATGCGGATAATGAGGGAAAACCCAGTAACAGAAAGACCAGAAATCCAAGTTGATGCATTTAGATGAGCCGTCACAATACTGTGTGGAGCAGATGAACCTAAAACTGAAAATGCAAAGCTTGTTTCAGTCTATTCCTAATGCTAGCTCATGATTCCTTCACCTTCACTGAAATTGTCATGACCCTCTTCAAACCCCTCTAGTTTGCTGTTGCCACCCATGTACCATTTTTGATTATTTCACTCTTGCTATTATAGTCACAGTAACACACTTCCTCTAGTTTATCCAGTGTTCTAGGCTAAGAATAGAAAAGAGCCATTTCCACTCAGGAGAGGAAACTAATGTCTAGCTAAATATCCCTTGAGCTTCCAGTTTGGTTTCTCGTGAGTTTTGAGTTAGGCATGTGGCATTTGATCCCAAGGTAATAATAACCGTCCCACCTTCTATTAATTCAGTTCTCAACAGAGAACTAACTGTGTCTTAACCAGTTTAGCTATCTGCAAATCATTTCTGTACCAGAGTTAGGGAAGGTGCTACTGTCTGTGGCTAGTAACTCTCACACAGGGCAAAAAGGTTGAGATTTGCTGCTTCTTCCAAGTGCCCTAAAATAAACAAACCCTTTGTTCCTTCCCCTTGTAGTAACAGGAGTGACCACATGGGAAAAATCAAACAAAGGTTTTCCTGATTATATCCACTTCATTGTAAACAGATGGTTTTCTCCAAGTCATTGCTAGATCTTGCGCAATTTCTTTATGGCCTTAAGCACAAAAGTCAACCAATAATCATTTTTATATCTGTCTACATAAAAGGCGTTTAAGTCCTCATATTGTTGGTTTGCATTCATTCAACAGTTAAATACAACCAACAATTTAACAGACAAGATGATCTCTCCAACTAACACATTTTACAGGATTTATCAGTTTGCAAATTCACAGAGCAGCCTCCCAGGGACCAACACTTACATGTCTCACAATCAAAACAAACAACATCTGCAGTCCTCAAAAGATACTTAGTAAACAAAACAAGGTGTGTGCTGACTGCAGCATTAGCATAAACAAATAGCACTCAAATAATTTTTTCCCCATACTTTAGAAGTCAGGACTGTTTCCAGACTCTCAGGAAGACAACACAAGCTGAATCTCTGTTCGAAGTCATCTTAATGCTGGGAGATCAACCCTTTAAAAAGGACTCTGAGCCAGTACCTTTCTGAATTAAAAAGGAATAGCAATTTGACATAGGTTACAGAACAAGATACTAATGAGGCTGTTTGTAATTAGCTTGGGAAAAAAGAAACATCGGCAATAAACCTGCCAGCTCTCAGGCTGATTGCACCCCCAGAGAGTAGGAGAGAGCTGAGAAATATTGGCAAGAGACTCCCAGCATAAAGGCTGAGGGTGTGAGAAAGGAGAGGAAGTGGAAAGTGAAAGGGCAGTGGTTCCCTAGTCCCTTCCAAGACTTTCATCTGCAGAGCATCTACAAACACATTGGTGAACCCAGGAGATTATGCTGCTAACAAACTGTTTGCAGCTTGTGTCCGTGTCTGCGATGTGTGACTAAACAGGCCCTGATGCACAATGGCAGGCAGCTGACTCAAATCAGGAACATCAGTATCGGTGGTTGCCACAGACAAGCTGTGCTAAATAAAATATCAAAAACGTTCAATTCTACTTTTATATTCAATAAATCTTTAAAAATCAAGTAGCAAATTAAAGAAGTCTGAGGAACTTAACTGGTTTTGAACATTGAGCATAACCTGCAGTGAAGATTTTTGAAGGAAGCTGCGAAATAAAAACAAATTTAAATTTTAAAAATGTGTTTGGAAACATTTCAGCTGCTTTTCTTTCTAGTATTTCACATGTAACTATTTGTGGTTTAGATAGGAATTTTTAATATTCATTTGATTCAATGAACAGATGCCAGAGCTTCATCTCAAAATTCTGTTTAAGAGTTTAATTTATTTTTGAAAAGAAGTTAATAGGTTTTAAATATCTAACTCTTATTCAGAAAAAAAGCCCAGAAACAAAACTCAGCCAAAGGTCAGGCTTGTTAAACACATATAGCTATGAAAGTCAGATCAAAACAGTGCTTCCTGCAATTAAAACATTTTCCACATTTCCCACTGGGCTCAAAATTCAATTTTTTTTACTATTGGAACAGAGGGCAAGAATGAACTCTTTTCTAAAACTGCAAGTTTAGAAACATCCAGATGTGCAACTTCTGAACTACATAGAGCCACACCAAACATATGCATGCTTTGGAGAGGTCATCCCCCCTCCCATACCCTAGTTACTCATATGACCAAGGCATGAGATAAAAGCAGTTATCTGATCCAAAAGTCAGGAAATGGGCACTTCCCCCTTACACTCTAAGCTTAAACCAGATGCCTGAGCTGCATTCCCGCACCTTCCTCAGCCACTGCCGGACTAGACCCGCCCAGCACCACCCTGAGCTCTGCTGGAGACCCCTGGGGGCCACTGCCATGCCACCTCCTGCCAACCACCAGCTCCTGCTGGTGCTCCCTTTCCTAACGCCACCACCAGACGCTGAAATGAACCTTGCAGCCACCCCCAGGCTGACTGTGAGGGTCATCAACGAATCTTAGAGAAAACTGGAACTCAGCTGAAGGAAGGCAAACATTACTGCCAAAACAAGTTCTCCTGGAGTTATGATGCCTAAGACACAGGTGCCCACGTTCAGTTTGCACCTCAGCCATGCGCTGTTTGGCTTAGACAAAAATCTCAGCGTATCAATCGTGTTCTACAAACCCAGCTTCCTGGTCAGGATTTTCAATCTCTCTTTGCACGCAGACGTATTTTGAGGTTTTTGAATACTATATTTGAGGTCAGCTATTTAATCAGCATACTGTTTTACAAAACAGTGCACCTTTCACCAGCTTTTAAAATCTAATTATTGTTCTGGACCAGTCTCTCCTGTAATATAGTTACTTTGCACAAATCAGGCCACCCAATTTGCAGGTATAAGCACTTATATGTTAGAGATGAAGGCACTTCTGACAACAAAATATCCTGTTCAAATCTTTGAGATTAAGTGGGATACACAGAGAAAGGAATGTAAGACTCTTGGACTGATAGTTCTGTAAAAACAGATGCTAAATCTCCTCAAATGTGTTTCATTAAAAATAAGTAGCTTCTGAAATTTGAGTATTTATTTGGAAATTCCCTAAAACTACAGAAACAAACAGGAAGATTTCTCTTGAAGAGCTCTAGATAAGAGTTAAAATTTCTTTCCCTATATAGAATACAATTATCATTGTAAGAAAATAATTTATTATTTAAAACAAACTACTCTCAGTTCCTGAGGTTCCCACTAGTTGCGCAGTTAAAAAACAGGCATGTAAACCGTGCAAAATACATTTCATGTACCAATTTGCATTTGCCATCTCTGTTACTCTCTCTGCAGATGAGCTTTTCTCTACTTCTTAAATCAGAGACACCAATGACCAGCTTTGTTTCTCACATTTTTGTTCCTCTCCCTTCCCAGAATAACGGTCACCTTCCGCACTTTTCAGTCCTTCACAAAGCTATACAGGATTCAATTCAGTAGATACTTAGACCAAATCACAGCTGACTACAGCACCTTACATATCCTAGCATGTCTGAATACAAAGAATATTCTGGTTAACGTGTTACTCAAAATGCAGTAAGCTGGAACCAAAAGATGTAATGGCAGTCTGCACCTCCTTTCGAAGTAAATGCCCTTCCAAGGAGTAAAAAAGAACATAAATAAAAGTATTTCCTCCTCCACTATGATGGCAACAGTGCTTTATCTTGGGTTATTCCCAGGTGGCCACTTGTTTCATTTAGAGGCTCTACTGGAAAAAATACATCAAGTTCAGAAAGGCCTGTAGAGGTCAAATCACTTCTGTCTCAAAGTTGAATAAAATATTTCAAATTCAAAATATTTCAAGTTTATTCAAAATCAAATTCAATAAAATTCAAATATTTTGGTTTTAACCATTGCCAAGAAACCCCCTCAACAGCAGCAGTCATTCTTCCCTTAGTAAATCCAAAGCATCAAAAAATAACAATTTGAAAAATAAGGAAATAAGTGGTGCAACTTTTTCTGTAATTCTGCTCTAAGCTCCAATACTCTCAAGGAACTAGCTCTGACATATGTTGATGATGCTTTATTTTATCAACCTAAAAAATCCACACAAGCAGTTATACCCATGCAGAATGAAATAACATTTTACACTGTCGTTGAAGGAGATCACAGGAGGATGCATAGCAAGCACAGACCTCTGAAGACCATGATTCCTTGCATGTCCAATGACATGGAAGCCAATAAAGAGCCTCCTTCTGTATCAACATTAGATAGACTGCCATGAAGGAGTCGTCATGGGAGTGCTGGAGCTGGGCACCAATCCACACTCTCCCCCCAACCCCAAGGACCTGCCTTTACACCTGGATGCTCAGAGAAGATCCACCACTCCCTCCCCTTCTCCTCCAGCCAGCCCTGCCTCCGTGAGGACAAATAACCAGCTCACCAGCCATCCAGAACCACACACAGGAGCGTGTGGGGGTGCTTTCCTCAAAAACTCTGGACTGGAGCCATTTAACTTTGAGCCTTATTTGTTCAGGAATGATAGCTAAAAGGGTCTTTCTGAAAGTAGATTTTAAAAACAGATATGTACACATTACTACCCCTTTTTGCCCATTCTTTATACACCTTTAGAAGTTGAATTCAGCTAATTTGTGCTTCCAGCTGGAGTCATTAAATCCTTGTGCTGCAAACTCCCATGATAAGGGAGAGCAGTCCTTACAGCTGAATGTAGTCTGACAGTCTACTTGAAAAGATACACAACCATAGGTTTTAAAAAAAAAAAAAAAAAAAAGCTAAGTTGTTGTTTTTGTATGTCATGCAATTCTTATTTCTCCCTCAATTTCACCAATGGCCAATGAACTCTACTAAAAGTTCTCGTGGCTGTTTTACCACTCTATTCAAGCCCACAGTTCGCAATTTACTAAAACCATTATAATTAGCTTTGGGAGACATGAAGTTTTTTGCCATGGATATATGAATGACGCACTGTTTGCCCCAGGAAAGAATAGTAACATAGAAGAATTGCTCCATTCAGTACAAATGAGAATGAAAGCATATCTGTTTAACAGCAGCATGCATCAGAGATCCATGTTTTTCACATGACAGCCTTGGTCCAAAGCAGTTTGTTAAAAAATCCCAACAATCCAACATCCCAACCAACAAGCCTATGCACTTTTCCCTTTAACTTACCCTTCAGAAAATGTTCATCACTGCATTCTGTGTATTCTATGTCAGACAAAAGCCAAGTATATAAAGACAAATAGCTACATTTTCAATGCCTGCACACATGAAATCTCCTTATTTGTTCATCCTGAATAGGTAACTAATTTCACCCTCTTAAAGGCAAATTAATTTATATTCATTCAAGTGCCCTCAGTTCTATACTCTATATCTTAAAATGTGCATTTTAAATTTTTTTATGCAATTTTTTCTCATCAGTATTATTTCACTTAGTTATGACACCATAAATATAACCTGAAGTCAAGCCCACATTTACTTCACTCACATTCATTTAATGCCAGCTCTCCCAAATTCATGAAGGTGGCTGTCTGATAAAAGACTGACCTTCTTAACAGAGACACACCAAGCATTCAGCTGCAGACCATGGGAGCCACAGGGTAATTTTCAATGCCAAGCTGAAAAGAATGATCAGGTTCGTAGAATTGCACATTTTGCAAACAATTTTACACAATTTGTACATCGCCATCATCCTTTTCTTCTGTTACTTGAGAGGCAGTACAAAAGATTTCTGAATTTCAAATTGTCCTGCAGTGTCTCAGCCTGACTAGGCACACCGTGGTTTCCCCAAAGTGTTTTATTTAGAAGACAATGTTGCAAAATGTACTCTGGCACCTTCAACCTACTTTTCACACTACAGAGCCACACTAACACGATTAGAGGATTTCACCAGGATGCTGAGGTGTTTACCTAGGATGCATCAGCAGCAATATAAAAGGAATAAAACTATGCTGGGAGTGTTGTGTGTGTTGTCATCCTTCTTAGTCTCCTTTATCAATTAAATTAATCATCTCTAATAGTAACTTGCTAGTGAATGCAAACTGTTCTTGTCAACATGGGAATGGCTAGTGTTTTGATCTTAAAAATCTTTAATTCTCCACACTAAGTGAATAATGATTAAGTATTCCTTTCGCTACACAGACTGGGGGTGGGGAGGGAAGGTGTTGCTCTTTTCTTCTGCATTAGTGGCTGTTCTGCTGGAGGATTGCTAAAGAAACACCATCATTGTCATCAAGCTCTCAGTCACATCCTTCTCTCAGGCAAAGTCAATTTCCTACACCTGCTTTAGCTTGCAAAGTAAACATTAAACATATCTCAGGTAAGGATGCCATCTAAAATCTGGAAGTCTCTGTAAAATTATAGAATTGACTCTGAGTAAGTCAGCTGCATTTTGTATCATATGCTTATATTACAACTCTGTTGAGGCATACAAAGGACAAGGTATATTTCCTGTACAAAAACTGTCATTTAACATCTAGCACCAACTGCTTTATTCAGTTTTCTCCATCCAATTAAAAGAACAGGGTATGTTTAGTCTATGGACCATTCTAGCACACCACAAAAAAGTATTTTGTGATCAATGAGAAAATTTGCAGAGAATGCATACAGCATAGTTATTTTGTATTATGTGTGAAATTCCAGATCTTTAAGTCCTTAAGAAGCAAGTCTTCCACACAGCAGTCCTGGACAGAGCTTCAGACAGGTCTTTCTTATCCACAGTAAGAGCAAGTTGGCTCACCACCTAATGAAACAGCCTGCCTACTAGGGAAACAAAAGGGAAGAAAGTTCTCTGTTGTCAACCAACCTACGAGCATCAGCCTCTCAACAGACAAAAACAGAATTGCAAAGCAAAAAATACTGGGTTTTACAATTTGCACTGAATATGAGTAAACATAAGGGCAAAGATAACTTCACCCCTCAACAATTCAAAAGGCAGATTACTGACTGAGTAAAAGTCTTTCTGTGTGAAGAGTCAGGAAATGAAGGTGTTGTTATCCACAAGCAAGATAAAACTGAAAAGCAAACACCCTTAAAATATAGTTTAACAAGAAGAGAAAATTATATTCTAAATTGGAATTGAGTGTGTAATCAATTTTTAACATATACATGAAGTCTTTAATAGCAGTTTATTTTCAATTATATTTCAGAGATGGCCTATTTCTGGTTTCCCATTACAACTTGAGTCAATAATGCTCCAGTGAGCCATGGACTGAGACATCACCTCTTTCTACATAGAATACATTGCATGGTAATAATCATGCATTCACTCATGAGCTCTGTTTTGTACTAATTTTTAACTACCAGCTCACCAAGAGAAATTGTTTCTACTCTTAAGTCACTCAGCCTCCTGTTCTTGAGACTGTTGAGCTATATGATTGTTAAAGAATGAGGTGCATTTGGTACCAAAAGAGTTATTTTAAGTCAAAGGACAACACTGGCAGAGGAATAGGCAGTTGTAGATGCACTGACTGATATATGTTGAAAATTAGAGTGTTTCATCCTCTCTAGCCCTGCATTCTGAGGTCTCTTTACAAAACTAACCTAGTGGTGACAGCAGTCAAGATTTTGCCCACATCCATATTAGCAAGTTTCCTCTCACAACTACTGTAGGCTCATGACTTTGTACAGTGCTCTTCTGTGCGCCTATTTCAGCTGAATTCAGGGTGGGAGGGTTTTCATATCTTACTCATCTTCCTGCTACAAATGCTTGTGCCAACTGTGAACTGCAGCACACTGATTTTTATTGGTGTTATTAGAAGGCTGAAGTACACTCATGCTGGGATTTGGTTCTCTGTAAGTGAATAAAGACACACTTGTACTAGAATTAGGTTGTGAAGCACAGTCATCTATTAAGTTAGATAAGCTAAAAATAGGACCAATAGGACAGGCAAGTAGTCATTCTTCTCCTACCTGAACTCACATAACTGCTTGGGAGTACTGAATTATAACTAAAAAGACAAGGATGAAAACTCAAAATGATAAATTAACAGAGCAGTTTTCAGCACCATGTTTAGATATTATGCCGTAAGCCTGGAATGAAGACACACAGCAAATAAAGATGATCAATACCGACCAGCTGCCCTAGCTCTGGGGCTTATACATTGAAACAAAAGAAAACTGCTGGAAAAAGAGAGCCTATGATCATGTAGGTAAAGATCACTACTTATGCTGTATGTTGGAAGGAAGATGAGAGAGGCAGTCTAAATACTGACATGAACTTCTGAGTGCTTATCTTTAAATTTACTTTTTTTACTACAGGAATGCAAGTCATGTACAAATATTGAATATAAATTTAAAAGCCTCTGATGAATGTAATACTTAAGACATCTTATTAGAATGTCCACAAGTGAATATTGCTAGATCTTGTTTGAGCCATGGCAGAATTTGCACAGAGAAATGTGAAGTATTCAATAAGCCCTAACAACTGCAAGAAATTCGATAAGCCCTAAAACCTGCAAGCTAAATTAGGCAAATGATTAATTCTTTGTACTGCCTTTGACAGCAGTTCCTACATGCAAACACATAGTCTCCCAAATTATTTCTGTATTAAGTGCTCCTAATTCTAAGAAAAACCTTCAGATGTAAGCACACATTTCCGAGGGTTGCTCTGAAATGCCAAGCTGACAGCCCTGGCCCAAAATAGATAGTTAGAAAAGTATCTATGAACTACCAAAGAAAGCATCAATTCTACAACTGTTTTGCTTCATGAATAACAAAAGTGTGACTTGGAAGAGGAAGTGAAAACACAGTCTGAATTGCCAGAACTTAAGATACCTAGTTTTTTTTAAAAATAACAGGTGATTCAAACAAATCCTGCTACAGGCAGTTCTAAAAGTTGACTTTAGGTTTAGGTAAAAGGATCAGAAATGTTATGCAGAAATAATGAACCTCAAACTGCTTTATTAGTCAGAAAAAACAAAGCTGTGCTTCAGGCAAGTGGCAGTAAAAAGAACAGCTGAGGAAGTACATACCTTCAATGCATTTTATGTCCCATTTTGTAACAAACCACTTTGTGGATCAGTTTTATCAAAACAGGTTACTGTAGGCATCACATTCCCTCTGATTTACACGCTTTGGTCCTTCTTCACTGTATAGGGGAGTGATCACAACTTCCAGAAAACTTTTATATGAAGATGATTACATAGACCAAAAAGCTCCTGACCAGGCAGGCCAATGCAGTTGGACAATCCAAAGTGTCTATTACAAAGCTCCACAATCCAGCTCACACAAAGACTCTTGGCCTCATCTCTCAGATGCTGAAGCTGACAGATTGAATGCCCTGCTCTGCTGTTTGAAGACACAAAAATCTTACATCTTTCACTAGTTCACGCTCATGCACTAGTCATAATTCAACACACGCAGCAGCTGGATAAACAGAGGCTTGCACCGAACATAAAGATTTCTTTTGATTTGTAATGAAAACCATTACTGGCCATCACAACTCACCTGATAAGGAACCAATAACAGTTTTAAATGCCAGGCATCAAAGGAGTCTAAGCACAGAATCCAGCCTGAGCTCTGGCATTTATGCCTCTTAAGACACATACTGAACAGAGAAATACTTCCCACTTTCCCAGTTTTATGACTTCTCATCCCTGTGTTGCAGACCTGACTAAAACATGTTCCAAAAATAGTATTAGCCCTAAACAGAATATTGGGATTTTTTTGTTTTGTTTTGTTTTTCATGAGGAAGGAATAACCCTTCTTAAAAGGAAAGCATTCTCTTCCCATTTTCTTTTTCTGGGTTTCTATTAAATACCTAATGGACAATTATGGGTGCTTGGCATCTTCAGCCACCTCTCTCTCAATTCCTCCTAAAGGCTGCTAGTGGACAGAAGCCAGAGAAACCATGTTCTGGTCTTTATGGTCTTTCTTATCACTCCCTTCTGTCTCACAAAACAGTTCTTCCTAACAGAACCAAGATGTGTAAGGTAGCTGTGCACCTATACAAGGCCAGTAATTATAACAACACATGAAGCCAGTGACCAAAGTGAGTTAAGATGCAATTCCTTTTGGCTTTCTGTATAGCACAGCACATCAATCAGAGGCATTATGTACAACTTCCACTGCAGTGGAAAAAAAATAAAAAATTAAAAAATCATACCACACAATCAAACTGGGCTCAGCAAAACACACTAGGTCCTGTCAGTGTGTGTAAGGACTCAAATGCAATGTAAAGCTACTGCTAAACAAAGTGCCATAGACGCCTGCAAGATGTACGGTGAAGCAGAAAGCAAAATCCAAAGCATTAGCATGGCCCACGTAGAGGAATCTGGATGACTGCCAACAATAGTAAGGAAGAAGAGCAAGCATGGGATCTCGGATGAAACAGTGTAAGTGTACTTGTATGTGGATAGGCGGATACTAATGTATTGGTCAGAAAGTCCACAAACTTCCTGACAGAAAGCTACATAGCCAGACATTTCTTAGGCAAATGCCTAAAGAAAGACACACAAAATGGAAGGACCAGCCTTGGTCACAATATGGATCTGCAGAAAACCAGTAGTAAACAGCCACCACTGGACTTAGTGGGTACTAATCAATGGTGGTTGTGTTCAGTCTGTTTCCCATCCATCCAGCAGACCTCAGCTGATTGCTTTCCAATTTGCCTTAAAGAACACTATGGGAGACGACATCAAAAATCAAGGCAAAGGACATTCACTGCACTTCTCTCAGCCACTGAGCCAGTTATCTTACCACATGACCCAAACGTTGTTCAGCCAAAGTTTGCCCTTCAAAAATTCAAGCAGACTATTCCAAATCACCTCCTTGTTCTTCATATAGCTTCAAACAGCTTCCAGGATAACCTATTTCTGCCACTATCTTCCTGTGGGCTAGGGTTAGACTGACCCCTCAGGGCTCCTGTTGGCCCTTTATGAAGAGGAGTCTGATGTTCACCCAATCTGTCCATGGTGAAACTCTCCCAATCACCATGACCTTTCCATGACAGACAGCAGCACTGCAGTGACATCAGCCACTTCTCTCAGGACCTCAGATGCACCCCATCACATTCCCTGGACTTGTGTATGTACAGTTTTATTAAACAAGTTCCTCACTTCAACTTCTCCTATCATGGATAGTATTTTGCTCCTTCAAATGCTGTCACTAGGCAATGGAAACTGAATCCAGGCCTGAGAGGAGTCCGTATCTGAAGAAAAGAAGACAATGAACAGCTCAGTGCTATCCATGTCCTTGATCATTCCATTCAGCAGAAGGTCCATATTTTACTTAGTCTGCCTTGTATTTACTGTGCAAGACCCTTTCATTGCTAGTTACATCCCTCATAGACCTCAACTCCAGCTGAATTTTGGCCTACTCAGTTCAGTCCCTCCATGCCCAGGAAAAGTTTCTGTATCCCTACCAGACAGTCTGTTCCCTCCTGTTGAGGGGACTGTCCTTGAAGACTAGCCAGTCCTTCTGGGTCCCCCTCCTTCAGATCAGTCTCTTACAGGATCACTCCTACCAGTTCCCTGAGCAAGATGAAGTCTGCTCTCCTGAAGCCCAGCACAGTGGTTCCATTGTTATCTTTCTTTTAACTGACAATTTGAAATGTCACCATTTCACAGTTGCAGCTGCCACATCTGTCATCAACCCTAAACCCATCTTCATTACTCATGAGTAGCAGGTCTGACAGAACAGCTCTGCTAGTCAGCTTGTCCAACACCTGTGTCAAGAGACTCAGAAACAATTAACAGGGGTATGGGATGCAGCTTTCAGGCAACAGTTTCATCTCACACAAACCCACAGGATTACATTTGTTTTGTGTAAGATCTGGTGAGCTAACAGTTAAAAAGCATAAGCAAAAATCAGTGCTCTGCCTTTGCTCTGCTCTCAAGATGCAGAGAAGAACCGGTTGTATGGAATGCAGAGGATCCAACACAGGGCATTTCCCTTGCACAACTTCAGGTATGACATCCATAAGACTCCAATATACCTTTAGCAACCACCTGAATTCTTTGGGAGGCTGAAGACCTTAACTTCAGTGCATCAGGAACATGTACTGATGCCAGTCTAGTTTTTCAGTATTCTTAAGTAAATGGAAAAAGAAGAAATGAAAGAGGCAGTCATGGAATTTGACAACATAGTCTTTGTTTATCATTTTAAGGACCTCAGTCTCTGGCATACATGGAATTTTTAGAAGGATTTGACTGTCACAAAGGGAAACAGAGTCCAGATGTCCAGTACTCAAATAACAGAGCCAGTGTAGAGTTGCTGGTGAGACAGAGTGAAAGAAGTCTGGTGTATTTATGTTCTGTTTGAGTATTAAAATATGACTGTCTGATGAGAAAGCTGAATGAATGTTTGGATTTTGATAACTGAAAAGAAGGACTCTGAAAAACTGCAGACCAATAAAAAACTGCACTATGTCTAGACTAATGTTCGAGTACCTTGTTTTTTCCTTTTTTAAGGTCAAGTGTACATCAAAGAAGGATAAAATATGGAGGCTATCTTCGATGAGAAGATCTTCATTGGGAATCCTTTCCTCAGGCTTTTCACATGTCAGAATTCTGAAATCTCTTAATAGGCCATCTCCTCTGCTTGGACAGACACTCATACCACCTTGGGTCACGTGGTTGTGGTTCAGAGATCCTACAGAAGGCTGCAGAATTTTAGATAGATAGTTGGTCTTGGCCTTTGTAGACAATATCTTTCAGCTTTTTAGGATTCTGCTCCCTGCAAAGCCATCTTATTCCTAGCTAGGAGCCGACTGTCAGAAGACATGCAACTCCTTTTCCAAAGTGGCTTCATGTCTGCTCTTCTGCTAGTCTACAGTACAGACCATCCAGCTAAAGAGAGAAGTTTGCCAATTTTGTTTTTCAATCAATACTTTCCCAACTAAATACTGGAAACCCTAGCCATATTTTGAGCTTCCTTTCCAAGCAAGAGAGCTGTATGAGAGTGAAAGGTGAGAAATGAAACTTCATACCATACTCAGTATGCAGTACAGTATGAAAACACTGAATTCTCCAGCTTGAAGAAACAGACCAAACACACCCCCAACACACACATGCACCCCTCCAAGAGGACTTCTGGAGAAGCTACAGACAGAAACATTCTTTAGTATTTCCCAAGTGACCTTCCTGCTACTAAAAGTCACTCCACACTTAGGGTCCAACTGGAAGTTCAAAACACACTGCACAGGTAGCAGTGACAATTACTAAGAATTTCAGGAATGCATAATCTCTACTGACACCTGGCAAAATAGTTGTTAATGCTAAAACCTAGAAATCCTTGCCAAAGAGGCTTAAAAACAAATAAATAAGGAACTTTAGTCATCTGATGTGCATTTGCAAAACTGCTGTGGGAATAACATGATATTCCCTCTTTTCTGTCCTCACCATGCACACTTGTAGCATTTTAAGAGTTGTATCAGGCCAACAGAATCACTGCAGTTTGGGTGCAGCTCAGGAAAAGAAGTACAGGAAGGAAAAACACCTAATGAACAGAAGAAAGGACTGGAAAGTTCAATACTAATGCTCAATGATTTGGCTAGGTTCTAGCAGAGCACTGCAGCAACATAATTATTTAGTAGAGCTGGCAATATTTTTCATACAGACACCTTACACACTCCCCAGCATGTGATAGCAGTTTTACATGCATCTTGCTCTTTGCTCTGTGAAACAAATAATACTTTCCTTAAGGACAGAGTAAGTTTGCAATTAAACTCTCCCTTTTCTCTTCTAATGCTGGACATTTGGAAATATTTGGTCATTAAAGTCATAGATTACAAGAGATTTGGTCATTAAAGTCATAGATTACAAGAGATAAAGCTCTGTACATCTATGAAGGTCCATCTATAATCATGGGGATACAATTCATTGATAAAGTTACATAACACTCCTCACACATTTTTCCCCAATAGCCTCTCTGCGCAAGGAAGGATGGAGAGACATGGGCTTACTTCTACTTGGTGATGGTTAGTCATCCCTTATCTCACACAACCACCTCTAGCGTACCGTATTAGCAAACAGTTTGTGAAACTTTCCAGACCCATTTACAAGCACAAATATCCATTAAAAAATAGTTATAAATTTGCAGCCATAAAAGTCACAGAGAATGTGGCATGGAGGGATTTATACAAAGGCATCAAAAGGAGTTGAAAGGCTACCAAAATGAAAGGAACTCAAGAAAATGTCTCCCTTGGTGCAAAAACAGGATGGACTTTTGCAACAGATAACCAGCAGCTGTTATCACTAATTACAGAAAGTCAGAAAAATAACATATTTATGGTATTGCATCTTAAAAATTATGTTCTATCTGCTCAACTTCATCTGCATTCACTCTGTAGCATTAAACCACCTGTACCTTTAGGTCAAAGCAAGTGTTCACAACCCTGAGAAAGAGAACTAATTCTATTAAAGCTACACGATATTGAAAACTCTTTCCATTATTGTGGAAAACCTACTAGGACTGGAGACTCTTAAAAAAAAGAAACAACAGTGTTACATTTTCCTTTACTAGGTGAAAGGATTGCTTCTTGCATCAGAATAGAATTTTCTGAGAGCATCTTTTCAATTTAGCTATGACTGTAACATTTTCCTGGCTTATATAGACATTCTGATGTCATTACATAGCCAGCTGCCTGTTTTTTTCATTTAGATAAAACCAACCAAAACGTCTTGAAGTTGTTACATTACCAAAATGCACACATGGCACAAGGGTTCATGTGTATACACTAAGATTGCAAGAAAACTAAAATAATTAATAGTTAAGAAATTCAAGGAATGCCATTCAGAAATGAAAAATCTAAACCAGTGTTAGAAGAACACAAGGTTAATAATCTCCTAGTTCCTAAGCCATCAGTATAAAGGACAAAAATAAAACACCAAAGCTCAAACACAGTAAGACATCAAAGGCAGAACTGGAAAATCATCTGAGGTCTACTCATTAAATAATGTACTCTATATAGAGAAAATGTTGTTAAAAATATTTTGATGGCTAGCTAACAACGCAAACAAGATTTCTGTCTCACAGCCATAATGACCTGTATAAAATCGCAGAAACAAGCTATGCCAACATCTGTCCAACTTTAAACAGCCTAAGCTCAAATCAATGAAAAACCAAAATAGAACATATTAAATTGGATTGAATAGGTCAAGACTAAAATACCCACTTCACAGTAAAACACAGTTCCTTATTTCTACCTCCTGCAAAAACGTGACTCAAAAAAAACCCAAAACCAAGTGCTGTCAATGAGGTCTTCGTTCTTGTGACCTGCTATGGCCAAGGCACAAATCTTTCACAACATGCATGCAAGTTGATGGATCTCATAAAAATAACCTGTTCATAAAATTTTTCCAGGAAATTGTTTTGGCATGCTAATGATAATTTCCTTTTCTTGACAAGCACTCCCTACCCAACAAAAACTCTTGTTTGGCCCAGAAATCCATGGAGCACCTGCGCTTTTTGCTCCGTCTAGCAGATCCAACACTACAATCAGTCTCACTTGGTCCAGCTACCCAAGCTGCACTCAGATGAGAAAATGACTGTACCCTGGTTTTCTTCCACTTCATTAAGGTAAAATATGCCCAAGAACCAGCAAGTGGGCATTGCAGATTAAAAAACTCAAAAAAAGGGTTCTGGTGAACCTCTGAGATCTCCATTGCTCCAGAGATGGGATGCCCTAGTGAATTCAAAACAAGTATGCAGCACATGTTGACATGCTATGTCAACCTTAAAACTTGATTTAGGATTAAAAAACTGTGCCTTTCAAAAAACATCTGACATGAAAACACAGGATTCAAGTGTGGACAAAGGTTTGCCCCTGCCACAATGCAAAAACACTGAGCAAGTTTCAGGGAAAATAGGTTTGCCTTAGTTATGCTGTAACCTCTACCAAATAACTGGGGCAACAAAATGAAAATGTTTCAATTCGACGAAGATTTCCTGATGCCCATATAACAGTCTCAGTTCATGCTAACTCAAAGCTCAAAGACATGGTGCACACCGAAACATATGCGAACCGAGACTTTCATAAAGTTTTTCATTGTTTATACAGTTGGTAACCATTTACTGCTAAAAGCAATATGAACTAAAGGGGTTTTTTGTTGAAGTTTTCCTTTTTTTTTCTTTTTTTTTTTTTAATGACTTGATACCACATGTTTCCATAGACAAAAGAAAAAAATTCTTTAAAAGCCAAAGCAGCCAGATTCATTTTGGAAAGAAGTTTGCAAAATCCCAGTGAACCACATCTGTGGAGTAACTGCAGGAATGATATAAAGTGATTCGCACTAGTTCATAGTTCCTGTGTACTAATGTAAAAGTTTATCCCTTTGTTTTAACACAGCACTGTCTCTGAAGAAGAATCTTCCCGCCTTGGCTAGTATCTAATTAGTTTAGACCTCATCCAATTAAAACTAGTTAAATATTCCCACTTCATCCATCAAACCAGTGTCTTTGTCCCATGAGATTCTCTGTTGACACCTCTACAAAACTAAGTAACTTAGATGTGACTGGGGCAGCCAAATGAAGCACGAACAACCTGTAACTCTTGCAGTAAATTTCACTGGCTTGGAAAATTAAATATCTTGGACTAAAGCAGTCCCAAAATTACTTCAAGGAGTTGCACAAAAGTACTGACTCCATCTCCCAGCTCTGAGCTCTTAAGCTGTCTCCTTTCAAAGCAATTCTACAAGCTGGCTTTAGCTCTAAACATTCCACATTTTAAGAAGTGTTGGGTTTTTTTAACACAAGCCTGCAATAGGAAGCCACACATATTCAGAAAGTGAACTCTGAAAGCAAGTCATAGACTTGACCACAGGCTACTCTGAACCAAAACATGGAAAGCAGAGTCTACCCCTACAAAAGAAGGGTTTCAGTGTCTTGCCAAAGAAATCCCTTGGGAAATCCAAGCAGCCCGTCTTGTCTCTCACTTCATCTGTTCATTGTAGTGGGGAAAAAAATTCCATCTGTGCATTGAAAGTTCTCAAATCCAGCACTACAGACTGCATGCTGTTAAATTAGTGCATTCATTAGTATAGTGTTTTGGAAATGTGCCTATACATTGTGTGGGAAGGAGGAAGGGTCTTTCATTTTTTAGAAAAAAAAGACAGAGAAAAATTGCCCCAAGCTGGTCTATCCTAACATCTCAGCACCACCAAAAATTAACAGAGAAATTCCCCTTATGAGCTTTTACACAAAACAGATGATCTCAAGCATCAGAGTAACTGGTAGCACAATTACAACTTGATCATATGTGATATATCTCCTGGAAAAAAGAGTATGTATTACATGCCTTCAGCATATTGGTGACTTGTTTGCTTTCCTCTGGGATCTTTATTTACACTGACACAAGTATGGACATCTCTCCTTGCACACATCTATGTATACATCACAAAGAAGAAAGTTAGCTAACTTTTCAAAAGGAAGAAAGCAAGCCCCTTTCTCAGCATCACCATGTGCACCTGATCCTAGCTAATTTCCCTTGCCCACTTTTACTCATGTTTATGAACAATTACTAGTTACTTTGTTGTACAGCCATTTAAAGCAATTGCTGAATTTGGGTTTTCCCGTCCTTGGGAATTGCACCCTTGTAGTTGTTAACTAGACTAGTTGTGTTTTGACACTGGCCAAGGAAGGTGATTCCTACCAACCAACTTTGTCACCTAACTTTAAAGGTTTTTCCACCAGGAGCTCAACTTATGGAGCCCAACTCCACTGACTTACAGGCTTCTAAGAAAGCCAATTACTTACTTTCCTTGATGTGCCATGTAACTTGAGACATCTAATATTACTTAGCTTTCATTCTTCCCTTCCCAAGTTTAAGACCTGCCACTATTATGTCCATATTTCTATATGCATAAATATGCTCAAGATCTAGTTTTACATTGTTTGTACTTCAGCCTTTGCCTTTCTCATGACTTCAAAACTCCTGCCTACATGTCTTCCATCTGTGGATTCGAGTTTAAAGAACACGAGGCTCATCAACGAACTACTACTCTAGCCTGAATCTGCAAGCACCAAAGTGCATCAGCAGTTTTGTATGCAGAGATAGAAGTCCTCTGAGTGCAGCAGAACTACTCGGGTGTGTAACGTTACTTGTGCACTTAAGCACTTTTGGATCTGTCCTCAATTTTTAAAGCAAGTTTTCTGCCAAAATGGCAAGGAGTTCCACAACAATCAGCAGTTCTTGGGAGATTTCCTCTTCTTGTTCTAAAACTTATAAGAACAGCTGTTCTGGAGAAAACTTGGCCATATCTGAATGTCCAGACAGGCTCCAAAACCACAGGTGCAGGCTCCAGGCCAGGGATGCATATGTAAGTCTTTCTGAAATTCAATGAGATTCAGGTTTACGCCTTTCTCTGAGTACAAAGCCACCCACCACAGATGGCACATAGATCAACAATGAAGCTTCAGCACTGGACATGTATTTGCTGCTCACATGGTGCAGCCAACACTATTAGTGAAATTTAGGGTTTGAGACGGTTTTGCAAGACTTTATGCACTGTTCTCACTACTGACTCATCCTGTTGTATTAAGCTTAGAGTGTTTTATACTGCAGGTTGGTAGGGAAACAAGAAAAACTCGACCATGCATTGTGTGGGCAGGGTTCTTGAGGGCAGAGGACTACCTTGCTATATGACTAGAAAAGGCATTTGTTCAAAGCATGATTACACTATTACACACGCTGTAATCAGCAAACACTGGTTGGAACAGCCCTGAGAGTAATTCCTACTGAAGTTTTTGTTCTTTATAAGCTTTACCAGTTAGCACTAGACATAAAGCAGATGCTACAGTAACTTTAAGATCATTCATAAGACCTACTCAGTTTTCTGTTACAAAAACCTTGGCTTTAAAAGAAAAAAAGATACGTTCTCACCTACAGTTGCAGCAATTCCTGTACCATTTTCTAGCATACCTGTCTTTGATCTCCTCCAACAGAAAGTCTGACATTAGCCAAACTTTCAACAAGTCAGACATTTTTTCCCTGCCATCTACCACTGAGAGCAAATCTAGATGGACTTAAATCTTTCTTAATTCATTCATATTAATTTCACAAAAACCATATTAATTTGTTCATATTGCCCTCCTGGTGTGTTGTGAGACTTGAAACCACATATTTAGCTACTTATTTGAATCCTGTACCACAAACACCTTCTCCAGAACTCACCACAAATGTCCATCAACAGTCATGATCTATCAAGTGGGAATAATGAAACAATTTTAGATACTGAAGTTTACATTATAACATTATTAGCTTTGTGGCTGAATTGTTCCTTTAACAGCTTTTGGCTCAGTCAGCTCAAGAAAAAATTTGCATTGGAGGGTGATCTTTCTTATATTGGGAGGTGTCTTATTATGTTACTAAACCTCTCATCCATACACTAAACATCACCAACTGTCTTTTATTAAATGCTAAATGGATACTCTATTTTATTCCATATGACTCAAGTCCCACACTGTAGATATAAAAAAATCTTAGTTTGAAACAACCATTAAAAATCAACTCTGAAAAACTGTTTATTCAAAACTTGACACAGTCTATCAGAGTTGAAGTACAGTAGGAAAAAACTCAAACTGATCAGAAAAACAAATTTAAAATACTCTCTAAGTTGTATTCCAGCAGATTGTTCACTCCTGCATACAAACCATTTTGAACTTCCAGGTAGAACCAAACTCTGGTACCTACAACAGTGCTGTCTTAACACTCTTAGAATTTTGCAGCTTGTAAGGTGTAGGTGTAGAACATAAAGTGGTCTCTAATGCTCAAACACCCACTTTAAATTCCTCACCTGTTGTTTGCCTGGAGGACTTCAGTAAGTCTCTAAGGAGACAACTTCAGTAAGGATCAACAAAAACTCAAGTAAAACCTATGACAGCTTTTCATGCTCTTAATTGTACTTTGTCTCCCTTAAACTGAAATTGAACTGTATTATAAGCTGTGTTCAAGATGATTAAAAGTCAAGAGAAAACAAGTTCTAAACTCTCTAGAGCTCATGGACTAGAACAAAAACTCAAGGTTCATGGATTACTACAGAAGCATCAGCAATAATCTGACACCTCTACCCCTTGATACCACTCAGTCAACACTGACTGGCAATAGACAGCACCTTTGCAATAAACATTGCTGGATTTGTCAAACCTAACTGCAGTCCATTTCTCCTGTCATCCTTTAGGTGGGAGTTAGCGAAGGGACCCTATGTGGTATGACTTAATTTAGATGTCCAAATAGCCAAACCATTTGTCATGGTCATCACTCACAACAAAGTCCCATGTCAATTTTCCATCACTATTTTCTTGGCTTGCAGTTTCCTTCCTCTGCTCCACAGAGGCAGCACTAATAGTGAAGAAGAGCACAACCCATACAGTGTGGGAATAGCACAGATACTGCGCTACTTAAACATGGCAAGGGGCCTGGGGTGGGAATGCAGGGCAAAACCTACTTGCTTTCCAAGGGATAAAGGTTCCTCAGGAGGTGTCAGTGTGCATTTCTAACAAAGCATTCACTTCACAAAACCGATGTAGACTTGAGAGCTCATGAAGAACTGCAGAAGCAGGTTAGAAATCAAATGCCTTAAAAGTAAAGAAAGAAGCTTGGTTTTCCTCTCTGTGCTCAATAGGGAAGCACAGCTTGCCATCCCAACACAGGCTCCAATTATTTTGTCAACAGGAAAAGCCCTACATAAAGGATGAATCTGATGGAAATGAATGATACAGATTATGTCATCTTTAAGCTTTACTGCTAGGGAGGCTGGTTTTGTTTCCATACAGAACTCCAATCACTCCACTCTTTCAGAGCATTAATTCCAAGCATTCCTCTGCTGAAGTCTTCCACGTTAGAAACAAAACAATGCCACCCACCAAAACTTAGACATTGGTCTCATTCTAGACCACAATGAAATGCTATGGAAAGGCAGTGCCTAACGGGGGAAAAAAATCAGTCAGCATTTTTCATAAATTTTGAGAGGGAAAAAAAAATCAAAAAATGCACAAAATTGCTCTAAACTTTTTTAAGAGCCACAAAATTTTAAAAATATTCATACTAACATTCCCAAGTGTCATCCTGATATGTCTTTTGTTTAAGTGCAAGTAATATTGAAGGAGGAGAGATGAGAAAGGAAAGCGGACATACCATAGTGTATATCTACAAGTGGCAACACTCACAAACCTGCCATATAAATTTATTGCATCATCTGTGGCTCAGTCAAAATTCATTAGCTCCATATGAGTGTATGTGAGTATGGGAGAGTGTTCATGCATATTCACACATCTGTTTTCAATCACTGCACTGAGGAAATCCTACACAGTAGACACACAAAATGTCTTTACAACCTGTACAAAAGTGTGAAAGAGACAGAAAGAATGTAAGAGAGGGAGAATTTTTTTCTCCCAAACAGACTTAGCTGCAAAAATGAGTCACTACATACCAAGATTGTTTCACATTTCTACTGAAGTGTCAGTAAAATTTTGTTTTAGGGACCAAAATCAGTATGCTAGGATGAAGAATACAAAAGATGGGTGGGTTTTTTAGAAGCAATTACCAGCTAGTATCATACCAGCTTCTTAAGAAAGGGCTCAAAGGAAGCTCAGTTCTATTAACTCAGTCTCCAGTGAAGACAACTGTGACACGTGACACTATGTTCCACTGCAATAAGCAAGAAGATTTTATTTTCTAGATTCAGCTGTGACTTTAATAAGCAAACAGAAAAGTGCAGAGAGTGGGAGAAGCCAACTACATAGTTCAAAATGTTAAGCCTAGAAAAAGCTTCAAAGTACTCCCTATATTCTCCATTCATGGAATTTCGTGTCATGCAATGGGCCAATTCAAGTTCTAGTGGAAAGTATCACAAGGACCTAACAAGGACAGTAATTCCCAGCTCCAATCCAGATGGCAGAATTCTCTGCTCTACATGAAGCTCCACCAGAGGCACTAAGTCACTCTGATTCAAAGAACTGTTAAATGAAAAAGGCCAAAACAGTGCCTATAAATGCTGTCTTTAACACCAGACTGCAAAAGAAGTAAGTACTTTGACCACAAGCAAAGTGCAAGTCAGAACAAGATGCTGGAAAGCAGTGCTGTGGAAAAGGACCCGGAGGTCCTGGTCAATGGCAAGTTGAATCTGAGTCAGCAGTGCCCTGGCAGCCAGGAGGGCCAACCCTGTCCTGGGGGGC
>JAWWEU010000125.1:50754243-50771610 GCA_035583155.1 Acropternis orthonyx
GCCACCCATAGCAGCACTCCAGTCATGTGAGTAATCCCACCACATTTCTGTGACAGCGACAATGTCATAGCTTTCCTGCTGCATGATGACTTCCAGCTCCTCTTGTTTGTTGCTCATATTGCGTGCATTAGTGTACAGGCACTTCAACTGGGCTGCTGACTTTACTCCTAACTCTGGCTTTCTAAGCTTGGACTCATCCCTGGAGAGCCTGATTTCAACCCGTTCCCGCTTCAAACCTAGTTTAAAGGTCTCCTGATCAGCCCTGCCAGCTTACAGGCTAGAGTCCTTTTGCCCTTGTTAGACAGGTGCAGCCCATCTGACTCTAGCAGGCCTGGTACCACAGAATTTGCCCTATGGTCAAAGAAACCAATATTCCACTGGTAGCACCAGTCCTTTAGCCACCTGTTGGTAATATGGGTTTTCCAACTTCTATCCTCGTTCACCCCTGTTACTGCAGGAACTGAGGCAAACACCACTTGTGCTCCTCGCCTCTGAACTAATCGACCCAGTGTCTTGAAGTCCTTTATAATTTCCCTAGTACCTCTTTCGTTAATGTCATCACTGCCTGCCTGGACTACCAGCAATGGATAATAATGAGAGGGCCAAATTAGCTCAGGGATGATTTGCTGTTTTCTTACACACTCATCCACCTGGCTTTATGCTTTTATTCGCTTCAGGATTGTTGTGTGAAGGTGCTAACTGCTCATCTGTACTGGTTTGTCATCCTGAAATCTTAATGCTCAGGGATCCGAAGGTACTGGTTGGACTGCTCAGGAAAGGATGTCCCATGTACAATGTAGTTTCAGGACTAAGATCTTTGAAATTTCGTAATCCTTATAATGGCAATCATAAAGATGAAAACTGCTGATTTATCTCTGAACATCCTGTCCACAGACACCAAGACAAGAGTTGATCAAGACTGCAGAAAAGGTACTGCCTACAGAAGCCTAGGAAACAACGGGACTAACATGTATGTCTCAGACACTGATAGGCTGTGGGGCCAACCATGGACAGTTGGTTATAACACTCAAGGATTGTTGGTGATAACACACTGTGAGAATGAACAGAATGTGGCTAGAGAAAGTCAATAAAATAATACAAGAGAAGCTCTTACTTTAACAGCAATTTATTGTCATTAAAAGTAACCACAAATAGTTTTAAATTCTTTTGTCTTAAAAATCTAGTGTAACATACTGCTACAGTTCTATGAAACTTACGGCAAAATTGTATCCCCAAATCACACCATTCTGCCTGATCCTCACAGACATCACTGGTGTGGCACACAAACAGCACAGAAACGGATCACTCTATACAGCGATGACCATTAGGCCTCAAGATGCTACAAGTTACTGTGTAAAAGCTATTAAGTATAACTTCTGTTTTCCTCCTTGTTAATATTGCTGGAACAATTATATATTTCATGCAGTTTTTGGTGACACTGTGATCTTTCAAAGACTGTATTTTATCCCCATACCTCTTCCTGCTATAGTTTTCCTTTTTGTCTTTTTCCCCTCTTAGTGACATGCCTGCCCCATCCCTGGAGACAAAATCACAGTGACATTTGCAGTCACTCTGCACACAGCATCACAGATCTCCTTCACATTCTGAAGCCAGGGCTCAGCTCTAGCCCTTACCTTTAACACTGCTGCCAGAAAAATTTGGCAGCACAGAATTCAGGAAAAATGCTCACGTTTTAATCTCCAACTTCTTGGGACCTCTAGAGCTTAGGTTAAGCTCAAACCAAGCACCCGAGATAGCTAACCTACAGCCATTTCATATTTGTGTAAAGAGCAGCAGCCAGACGCTGCAAGACAGTTGCATCTTCACATTACACAAAAAGGCCTGAGCAAGTCATAATACTGTTTGTCATTGGCTTGCAGGACCAAAAAAAGGGTATCCACAAGCAAGCACGCAATTCCGTCAATTTAATTCAAGAATTTAATGTGTTGAATTTAAGCTTACAATGTTATCCAATACTCAAAAGTAAGCAGAAACCTCTGAGTGAAACCCTTCTGGCTATCAGAAATGTACTGAAGAAACAGAACACAGGAAAATTTCATATAGGTGTTCAGATGTGGTTTGCGTATGATTTCAGGTACACAAGATCACCTCTTTAGGAACAGATCCCTTAGATGGGATGGATATTTCCACATGAACTTCGAAGTGGCACGTGGGATTGGGAAGTTCAAAGAACACTGATCAGTAAGCAGCTTCATGTGCATCTATATCCACTCTGGATTTAGAGAATCACGGGAAAATTATAAACACACTAATAGGATAATAATATGGAGGTGATACTAGATGAGCAAATTCTATGAATGGACTACAGTTATTCTATGACAGCAGTTCACACTCTTCTCTAAGCAGATATACAAGTTAAACTCCAGGAAAAAAGGCAGTGTTAAATTTACCCAACTAAACACAAAATTTTGGAGTTTGCTCTCAGCTGGATTTCTTGGGAAAACAATAAAACCCCAAAACAATACTTCCAGCAAAAGTGTGAAATTATTTCTTCTCTAACATCCTAAACCACTATCTTGTTTTGTAAATGTACCTAACAGCTTATGAATATCCCATGCTTACTGAATAATACTTTAATGACTTTTAACTGAGGTAGCCACTAAGCCATCATGATACATTAGCAGTGCCAACAAAATGGGAAAAGCTCAACCAGGATGCTCAAGAATAGTCAGTTTGCAAAAACCCATAGCACTTGCTTCCAAAAATGTTTTTTTCTGTCTAGCTCTCCTCCTCTAACCTTTGTCTCACTTCCCTTTTCTCTTCTTGCCCATCTCTAACAAACAGCAAAAAGGAAAAGTTTAGCTTTTCATTTCATTTGTAAAATGTCTCTGGACTTTCAAAAGTAAATTTTCAAATGAAGAATCAGACAATTTAGTTTTAAATGAACATCATTTAAAACACTGACACTGAAGGACAACCTCCACCCTCAGCCACTGACACTTCAGGTTCCAGCTCTATCATCTTCCTGCACATGCTTAAGTGCTAGAAGCTGTGAAAAGACACTTGCGTGGGAAAAACAGAAATTACAAAAAGGTCCCTTTCATTGTAAGTCTCATCCCATATATGTAAACACCCAAAGAATCATCTGTCAATTCACTGTCTTTCAAGTACTCAGGAAGTTAAAATAAAATTGCAATCATCATTCATCTAGCTAAAAGTACACTGATCTGTCATATCCTGGATGTTTCTAGTGGCATTCATTGCTTAAAATGAAAGTATTCTCAAATTACTATGATAGCTTGTACTCAAATTTAACACAGAAAAAAAGATCAGTTTCAAGGATGATTAATACTCTAGTATTTTTGAAAACATTTCCAGGATTTTTTTTGTGGTCCCTTATCATAGATATTTTTCAAGGTAATTCAGAACCCATCCTACCCACATCCAAATCAACCAACCAACCAAACAAGCAAACTCCAACTGAAAATGAAACACCCCAATATCTAAGTTGTTTAGTACTGGTATGCAGAATGTACATTCAGGTAAACATCTACACTGTACATGTACCGTGACATGTACATGCAGTGAAAACACACAGTTCTGACTTCTTTTTTTCAATCACTAGCTGAGATTTGAGGGTCCTCTCCAATTGGCTAAATGTTTTAATGCAACTAAAGGAATGCAAACTCTCATTTCAGATACACTGCATTGACCCAAAGCAGCACAAAACTCCAGCTTTCAAGATACATACCTACCAATTAAACAAGTCTGAAGAGAAAAACCATGCTCCCACTTCAGAAACACAGCACTAACCAGACTGGTGTGCATAATACTGGTTTCTCAGTGTAGATCAGATACCGTGTGTACATTCCCAAATATAGAAATAAAATGGTACAAACTGCATGCAACTGTACATAGTGCAGTTCAAGCAATACTGAGGTGTTACCTTTGTTTTTGTGAAGCGTGTGGACAACAGCAAACTGTAGCGTGATAATTGTAATGTGGTCCTTGGGTTTCTTCTTCCAAAAAGCTATTTTTATTTTGAAAAACTCTAGCCCACAGGAAGACATCAAATGAGTTAGCCATAATAACAGTACTGTGAAGAATTTCTGAAGTTTCTTACACATGTCTAGATCATTCAAATGGTCTTATTGTTTGAAGTCCTTTAGTAGAATTCCATTTTTACAAACCATAACACACCAAAAAAAGGCGTTTCCTGCTTTGATTAGATACATTTTTTTATCAGGTGGAAGTAGATGAAGGTAGTTTATTACAACTTTGTAAAACTAATGTCACCCTCATGAAGCATATGTAATGCACAAATGAAAGATTCCAGTTAAGCATCACCACATACCAACCCTTCATATATGTATAAGCCAACCAGCTAAGAAATTGTTACTACTGAAATTGTACACAGGCACCTTGCTATATCATACTTACATTACAGTTCTTTTTTTAAAACATTCCACAACTGCCTCTGCTTTTGGGTCATTTTCATCCATTTCATCTATTCAGACGCTGTGTTACCACTTCTCGGTACATGATAGAGATATATATCAGCAGAAGAAAAATGACAAAGAAATCATCCAAGAACCCCAGAATTCCAAAGAGTGCTTCAGGAAGAAAATCCAGAGGAGAAGCCAGGTAGAGCAAGGCTCCAATTAAGCAGAGGAATATCCTGATGCGAAACATCCAGAAGAGGCCCCCAACAGAAAACATCTCCCTGAAAGCATGTCGCAATAACGTGGGCAGATCCATAATTCTTTCCATAATCTATAAAGAAAGAAATCAAATGTTAGTATTTGGCTTTAGCAACACATCCATGCTAAACTGAAGTTTCTATTACTACATTACAGCTTACAAACTTCTGGTTCGTAGGAATTAAAGCAAAGACCAGTAAGATAAAACTTAATTATTTAGTTTTGTGGGGTAATAAGTCAGATTTGGAATGCATATGTTTTCAAGAAACAATCAAACTGTGTTATTCTATAATGTAAAATATACATTTAATATATACATCACTAGAAAATACATTGGCATTTATTATGAAGGAAAAGAAATGACTACTAGAAGAAAACAAACGACTTGGAAAGTGAGAACAGCGAACACCTTAACTGGAGTGAAATATTCATCAGAATGGAAGACAAGCAGGGATTCAAGAAAAAAAAACAATAGGTAAAGTAGAATAGGTTGCAGTTCTTCAGAAACACAACATCCTCTCTTCTGGCACACAACCCATGATTCACCTAAGTTTCCAAAGGATGGATCAAGCTTCAAAGTAAACTAAAGAACCTTTAACTTAATCCATTCCTGGCTCCTTTCCATTTTTCTATTATGATTCTGACAGCTTAGTGAGGGACTGCTCAGTAGAAAATATTCAGGTTTTTGTTGTGAAGAGTACGGAGGGGTGAACTTTCTACTGTACACAGTTCCTACACAGAGCCATTAACCTCCACTAAAATGAGTTATTGCCAAGGCTAAAAAGGTTTTTGATAAAGGAATTTTGTATATGGTTAAGGCAAAACACTATGTATAAAGCAAAGACAATTTATCTAGTCTGATTAGGGCTTTAGTGCAGACTTCTGGCATGATCTCAGACAGGTTACCAAGGACTAGACACAGAACCCACAGAGAGGTCTAATGGAGTCTGAAAGGTAGTTTCAAACTATTCTGGATCAAAAGCATAACTGCTTTGTGGTTTAGAACATGAAAAAGTCCCTCCATCTTCTGTCTCTTTGGACTGTAATTTTTTCTTGTTAATGTTTTCTTATGATATCCAAATCCAATGAACAAATGAAGACAAGCAGGGAGGTTATTAGTATGCATGTCCGTGCATTTCTCCTTGTGAATCAGCACACATGTATAGAGGACAGGCTCACAAGGCTGAGTTTCTAAAGTTTGTAGAACTTTGACCGTCTCTCTTAGCTATTTATAGAAAAAAATACCCTGTTTTCATCACTCAGAGAGGAGAATGCTGACTGCAATATAATCTAGGAGGAAAATTAAAAACTCAAGACAGCATGTAGCTTGGAATCTGAGGAAGAAAGGCACAGAGTAGAACTTCAGAGTTTTTTAATTAATGTAAAGAGATCAATCAAGTAAATATTCTTACTTGCAGGTGATGTATTTCATTAAGCATTTTTACTGACTAACCACTGATCCTTCCAAAATAATCTATTATATATATAAACCAGCTTAGCACATGACCAGAGCCCTCAAGGCTTACTAGCAGTTCCCAATCAGAACAAATATGCAAGTTTCTATACATGTTCACAAATCACAAATAAATAATTTTGAGCTCTTGGGTTTGACCTAACTATATAAATGTGAATTTCCCAAAGGAAACTTGCCTAGGCCCTAAGCATCATGAAGAGAAAAGCCCTGTCCCAGGCAGGGAAAAACAAACAAAAAAAGGGGGAAAAAATCCCCAAAAAGTACTTTTAATCTCTCCTAAAAATCACTGACTTCCACCCAAATTTACCCAAAACTTACAGATCTGGGCTGTCCAGAGAATCTCCGATTGTAATCACTAACATCTTGAAACACTTGGTTTGCACCCTGCTGATCTTCACCAAAGAGTGGTAAAAACAGTGTTACCTAGGCACAAGAGACAGATTATGCTATACGTGCAACTCTGTTTTAAATGCAGGCGTTGTGAACTATAAATGAGAACAGACATCTTCAATTAACTACACAGAACAAACTTTGGTTTAGTTGAATATTTAATAGGAGAATAAACTGAAACTAAACAAACCAACATGGATACCACGGGTAAGTTTTAACTAATTGATTGTTTATAATTCTTTACAGAATATTAACTTTTAAAGAGGCTGTTAAAAAGAAAGCTCAAGAACTGTCCTTTTAAAAGAGACTTACAGATATTTTTTCTAAACATTTAAATGTGTTATGTTTCATAAATGGGACAGATGATTTGAAGAAGAAAGTTAATTAACCAAATTAATCTAATTTTGTTTCTTGAATTGAAAATCAAATAAAGCAATCAATGAGGCCTTTCTTTTTCTGTCTTTAGAATGGTCTTGTATGTCAACAAACAAGCAGGAAAACTTATACCTTTGTGTATGGATGTTCATACCAAGATGAAGGAGAATAATACAGAATAATAAACGAACAGAGAAAGAGATTAACCTCCAGCTCTTTCATAAGCACAGAGAATGCTGCTCTGTTCTTGGGTTAAGTTTCATGCAAATAGAGAGAAATATGTTAGGTCATATTCACAGAATCACGGATTGTGCTGAGTTGGACTGGATCTATAACGATCCTTCAGCCCAACCCTTAGGACTGCACAGGACCCTCCCCAAGAGTCACACCATGTACCCCAAAGTATCATCCAAACGCTTCTGGAACTCTCTCAGGCTTGGTGCTGTGACCATTTCCCTGGAAAGCTGTCCCAGTGCCCAACCACCCTCTGGGGGAAGAACTTTTTTCTGATATTGAACCTAAACCTTCCCTGACACAACTTCAGGCCATTCCTTCAGGTCCTGTCACTGGTCACCACAGAGAAGAGATCAGTGCCTGCCCTTCCTCTTCCCCTCACAAGGAAGTTGTAACTGCAATGAGGTCTCCCCTCAGTCTCCTCTTCTCCAGGCTGAACACACCAAGTGCCCTCAGCTGCTCCTCATATGGCTTCCCCTCAAGGCCCTTCACCACCTTTGTTGCTCTCCTTTGGTCACTCTCTAACAGCTTAATATCGTTCTTATACTGTGTGTCCCAAAACTGCCCACAGTATCCAAGGTGAGGCCACCCCAGCGCAGAGCAGAGCGGGACAATCCCCTCCCTCACCCTGCTGGTGATGCTGTGACTGATGCCCCCCAGGACACAGTTGGCCCTCCTGGCTGCTAGGGCACTGCTGACTCACATTCAACTTGCCATCAACCAGCACCCCCAGGTCACTTTCCATGGCACTGCTTTCCAGCATCTCATTCCCCAGCCTCTCCGTACATCCAGGGTTGCCCCATCCCAGGTGCAGAATCTGGCACTTCCCCTTGTGGAACTTCCTATGGTTGGTGATTTTCCAGCACTCTAATTTGTCAAGGTCTCTCTGCAGGGCCTCCCTGCCTTCCAGGGAGTCAACAGCTCCTCCCAGTTTTGCGTCATCTGCAAACTTGCTTAGTGTCCCTTCCAGTCCTGCATCCAAGTCATTTATGAAGAGGCTGAAGAGCACAGGGCACAAGATGGAGCCCTGTGGAACTCCACTAGTGACAGGTCACCAGTCTGATGTCACCCCATTCACTATTACCCTCTGTGCTCGACCCGTGAGCCAATTTGCCCACTGCATGATGTGTTTATCCAGCTGTGCTGGACATTTGGTCCAGAAGGATCCTGTGAGAGACAGTATGGAAAGCTTTACTGAAATCCAAAAATATTACATCCACTGGCTTCCCTTGATCAGCTGGGTGGGTTACCTTGTCATAAAAAGTATATTTGTATATACTTGTATTCAGAATTTGGGTTCTCAGTAACATCTAATGGGTGAATGAAGGTGTTGTCCTAAAACCACATTAAATCAAACCACAACAGGATTTACAGGAGTCATAACACTTTCAGGCAAATACTGTGAGACCCTAGTCAGAGAAATCAGAGGAAAAAAGCTACTAATGAGTCTACAAAAACATATTCTACTGCCCAAAACCTCAACCCACAACTTTCAGAGTGACGAGATAAAGACTGATAAATCATGGTTGTCTTCTTTAGGGCTTCCTGTAAGGGCACCCAAGAAAGTACTTGGGGAGTTAGGCAGCTGCCTTCCTCCACCCCTTGCAGAATACCAAGCCTGATTTTCAGAGATGGTAAACTGATGGTGCTCACACATAATGAAGGACTGGGAAAAATAAACAAGACCCAGATATGATGACCACACTCTTGCCAGCAGGACACAAGTATCTTCTTTCCTTTATTTGGGGCCTTTTCTTGAGCCCACACAACATGATGTCTGGTGCAAATTAGTGCAACAGGCACACTCCAGCACTAAAAATCCCCTTACATGTTCGTTTTGCCAGTTCCTCCCCTCACTTCAAGGTCAGTTACTTTGAAAAAAAGAGAGTATTTTCAGTTTTTCAGAAGCCACCTGGACCTACAGGATATAACATCGAAAGGTATTTTTCCTGGTGCCTGGTTATCAAGTGTCCACCATGCAACTTTCCACATTCTCTTTGCCATCAACAGAAACCTGCACAAAGCTACCTTGTGCTTAAATCTCAAGTTTCTCCTCTTTTTCCACAAGAGACACTAGCTGCAAGCATTTTCCCAGGGTTCCAGCCAAAACTTTTATTCTGCTTACCTGTGCCTCCTTTTGGGAGACTATCCTCTACTTCTATACACTGTCATAGTGCAACTATTGTTCTGAGAGATGATTTCATGCCAACACACCAAAAGAGACTCGTATGCTGTAGACCCTGTGCTTCAAAGCCAGACAGATAAGGTTTCCTTTCTAATCAACACTTATCTTGCGAAAATGGTAATAGAAGTCTTACAATGACATCCTAAAACTTAACTTAAATATATAGTTTTCTGATTCCCTTTTATATAAGATAAAGCAGTTCACATTACAGTCACAGCACAAATGACAGATACAAAGCCCAAGCTTTTATCATAACATTTAAAGTGTCACCACATACTTTGTAAATAGACAATTTTTTTAAAACCTGACAGGTCTCCAAGGCATGAGTGATTCATCAAGATGAGCCTGAAATTTGCCTTCTACCTGAATGTGATACTATCACTTTGCTATTCCCAGAGCATTCCAAGAATTATCTACAGGGAAACATGACATCACTTTAAATACATAGTTGGTGTGCCTGTGTGCACACTTAACACAAACCTTCTCTTTAGGCCTCCCAGTTTCATGACAAATCACCAGCTAGCAGGACTTGAGCTTGTCAGATGTTGGCCTCAAAAATACTCGTCATATTTTCCAACTGAAGGGTTGTATCTTGAGACAGGACTGTCCCTACAACTGCACTGACTGTTCTGGGTTGTAATAGCACTTGTACATGCACAAACAAGTCCTATGGAAGTGAAAAGCAAAACAGCCAACTACGCTTGTTTGGATTATTTTGCACAATAGTCCTTCAAGGATTCTTAATTTTGTCAAATGCCTGCTACCTGTGAACATTTAGCATGTTATGTTCAAAGCATTGTTGTATTGTGGGCCACACCAGACATACTACTTGGACTCTAGGTCATCTTATTTCTATGACACTGAATTGATTGACTGATTACCAAGCTGAAGTAAAATTTAGTATTGTTACTAGTCAAATTTGTTATGGATCCTTGATTACAGTGCAATTCCCTTTATTACAGAGAAATTAATCAGTTTCTCCATCACTATAGAAAATTATGTGCATCTATTTATAAATGTATCTAACAGTCTGAGGCAGTTTTTACACCTTACAGCTTGATAAAAGGAGGAAAATGAAATTTTTAGATTTCTAAACTTAAAAAAAAAATATACCTACTTCAAATCTTCCAAAAGACATTTTAGATGCCAGAGAGTTTCAAATTAATACTATTATATGATAATAATGGGCATAGTGGGTATTCTATTAATCACTTCAGTTTGACTTTTCATTCTAATTCCAAAAGTTAGTGATGATATTACTGAGATAAAGCAGATATAGCAGAGCATAGTGATAGCAAGTAGATCCACTACCAAGACAAACTGACAGAGTAAGCTTCCACAGACTTTATGACACACAAATTTTGATCTACTAACCTTTACAAGCTGAATTTCAGCAAAAAAAAAATTCAGACAACCTGAATACCAAGGAGCAGTTGATGTCCGCACAGCAGGACAGATGTTATGTGTTGGTCTGCCCAGCTCTCTCTCCTACCACGTCATTTCAAAACTCCCAATGTACAGACTCCTAATACATCATGACTTCTTATTCCCAGAAAGTGATCATAAGCATGAAAAATGTTATATTCCAGTTGAAATGTGTATAGTAAGCCAGACAATTTGTTCTGGACACAGTCTCTAATGGACTTTAACAAGGGAGGTGAAGACAGAAGATCTGCAATGCTAGTCAGAAAGTACTAATAATTACAGCAGTGTATCATCTATTAGCAAGGAAAATAAGTCATTAGAACTGTATCCTGATGGATTTAAAAAAAAATTTAAATATTTTCTAGCTAAGGGCATTTCAGCCCTGCTTCTTTCCTGTTGGAAAAGTCCCAAATCTTGCAATTCAACAGCACCAGCACTTCTCTCTTGCTTAGGCTGGTGTTAACTTTAAAGCACACAGTCCAGTGATGTGGGAGATTGAGAGAAATGAGAAGACAGGAGAAAAGGAAACTGCCTGAGAATGATTAAGGCCTGGTATTAAAACAAGGCAAATTCATTATATCGCTTATACACAGGAGACTGAGATTGAAAGCCTTAGAGACCAACATTTCAGGCAAGGACAATGATATTTTCTTGCCTGTATAAGTTGTATGTAGGCAGAAAAAGCAGGAAAGAATTGCAGGGAGTTGAGGAGAAGATCCTATATTTCAGCCAGCTACGTGCTTGATCTGACATGTGAATACTGTCCTGGCTTGTGCCACTGTACTCATTGGTGTTACTAGTCCAGTCACTGATACCAAGCTTTTGGTAGTTGATTACTAGTCACACATTGCTCATTTGCTATGAGTGCCTGGCATCCCAGCACATGGAAGAGAGCCATCGCTGTGCCTCTATAATGCTACAGAATGCTAAGTACACGGCAAAGAATACAAGGTCTTAAGAGTCTCAAATTAGCATACAGTTTTGAATCAATTTCTCTGTACCACAGTCTTGATACTTAAGCAAAGGCATGAAATAAGATTCATGTTTGCAAAGAACTTTTTTGCAAAGATACTTCAGTCATGAGCACCACTGAAGTCTGAGAAAGTAATTCTGTCCTTCAAATTTGGTTTGAACTACACACAAAGAACATGGCATAGGACTGCATGTTGAACAGTAAGGAGAAAATGAAACACTGAACAGTTCATTGAGAGCTGTGCTATTCATTCTGTGCACTAAAGAGATACTCAGAAGAAACACAGCAGTGACCACGTATTTAATATGCATGCCCATGAAGGAAAACTGAGCTTGCAGAGACAACACTATTGTATTATTTCAGCAGGCCTGACCTTGCAAATTTCATCACGTTCTCCAAGACTGAAGAGGGAAACATATTACTCAGATAATTCCTATTTCACTTGCATTTAGCAGTCTTCAGGGAGATCAGGCTCTGAAATGGTGGGTACTGTATATATAAAATCCTATCTACCTTTTTCCAGAGAGAATACAGTACATATCTTCATAATTTAACATTTTTAAGTTTGTACAATTCAGTCTAACAAATGCTGCAAGTACAGGCTAGGAGATAAAGTGCCGAAAGAATGAACAGTCAAGTATATGTTCAAATGAAAAATAGTAAGGAAAAAGAAATTTAGAAGTCCAGTGGAAGGTTTGTTGTGCTGTGTGGAAGTCAAAGGTGTTTGTTTGGGCTTTAGGGAAGGCTAAAACTCCAGCATTAGCCCTATGTATACAGGAAATTATCATTTGCATTAGTATTCACTTGTCTTCTTACAAGCTTGGCTGCTCTTGAGGGTATGAAGCTGGACTTTCTGGTCCTGTATACCTGAAAGCTCTATTGGTGTAGAAAGTCAGGTATTCTTGGAGGAATAAACAGAGCCTTCCTCAGCTCTCTGCAATATTATATCAACTGATATCTATAGTATTAGAAGCCATCATAATAGATTGTTTAAAAATCATCAATGTACTTTAAAAATGCAAATAATTTTGTTTCCCATTTGGGTTATAAAATGCACTTCTGCTATCCCAATGTAAAGCCACAATAAAAGACAGCAAAATGACTAATCCAAAGTTACTTTTAGCACGATAAGTTTCTAAGGCAAAATTATAAGTTTCCAGTAAAACTTTAGGTATATAATCTTATGATAACAACTACCAACAACTGCCAGCCGGATTCACTCTATCTAAAGTTACAAAACTTACCCTAAAATCAGAGTGCTAGAGAACAGAACTAGTAAACATCTGGACTCAATAAAGAAATAAGACACCAACACCAACAGTGGAAATACACAAAATACAGTTTTTCAAGACACACACTTATGAAATCTCCCAACCAGGGACTAAATAAAGAGATTATCTTGACCTACAATCTTGACTCCAGTCTGGGCCACTTTCAAAGGCTGTCAAACTCCAAGCAGTACTAGTAATAGAAGTATTACATAGGAATCTCTACAGGCTACTTTATAAAAATGAAAATGAAAGCAAGCTGGTGGGCTTTTGTGCACCAGTTGTCTTTGGCTTTGTAGGATAGGGCCGGCAGTTTTTACTTTAACTGTAAAAACAACAAAGGCCCAGAAAGCCATATTGCCCTCACACTTCCACTTCCAACAAGCTTAGCTGGATCATCTACTTGGTCCACATTGTGGCCCCAAACCTATCCTTGGGATAGTCAAGTAGAAGACAGTGGAAACAGAAGGAATGAGATTTAAATTATTTGGTCTTTGAGAGAAGGATGGACATAAAAATTGATTCTCTTATTTAAGAAAAAAATAATTCTCAGAACTTAGCTAGTAAATTTTTCGGCTGGTGACATTTAAAGTAAGCAAGTCAGTTTTTACAGTTTGCAGTTTTAAGATGAACTTTTTGATTACATACATGATATCAACAAATTTTATACTTTTTCATATTAATTTAATATTGTTCTGACCTTCCAGCGATAGAATTCTGTTGTGCCAGATCATACTCATGAACATACCTGCTTTGCCAAATATTTTCCAAATATAAATTGGAGTAATATTTGAAATTAGTAGTGTCTTTAACCAAAGTCTGTTAAGTCTAAAAATACAACACACATCAGCTGAACAGGGTGTTGGAAATTTATTTCCCATTGGAAGGGACATCAGTTATTTTGCCCTTTTATTTAAGACTTTGCTCTTTCCAGTAATGAAAACCACCTTTATGTTTCTCCTTCCATGCCCATGGTTAGCCCACAAGAGTACTGCTCATCAGAAGCATACCAAATTCTTTCAATGCACTCTGGTAGCAGGATAAATAAGATAAGCTAAGGGAAAAGGTATTGATATGATAAAAAATAAGGGGTTATCACAATTCTTTGTAGAACCACACCAAACATTATAAATGCAATGTGTGAGTAGGTGGTACTAGAGCTGAAATCAAATGCAGACCATGACAAATTAATACATATGCTTAACAGTCTCTTCATTATGTAAGGCCAGTGAGAAACATATTAGTAAAGAAACAGAAGTTCCAGAGCACACATCCCAATCAGAGTTCTTCCTTTTACCTGCTTAGCAGCAGTAAAATGGCCTGCATAGGGGAACAAAGTTTCTCCATCCAGCCTGGACCAGTGCCAGGATAAACGAAGCTACAGATCGAAAATATAACTGATTTTAATTACATGAGGAACACTTACACATTAGCTTGAGACCAGAGCTCCCAAAGCATAAGACACAAGTTGCATCCAGGTGACTGCCAAGCAGCAGAGAAGTGAGAGAAGTGGCTATTGAAGCACCAAGCACGCCCAAAACACAAAGCACTCTCCTCTAGTTATGCCCAGCCCAGCTGTGCTGCCAAGAGCTGCTGTTGCCACCTCCACGAGAGAGGAGGACATCAGGTTGAAAGGACACCACCTGTACCACCAGCACTGGCGGAAGGTCGTAGCACCAGTGACATCATCACCATCATTACAAGAACTCTCTTCCCAGGATCATGTTACCCATCAGGTCAAATCTGGAAACTACAGTAGTCATCTTCAGAAAGTGAACAAAGCAAACAAATGCTGAGAGTGACCTTCTTGTTGGCTGTAGACTTCACTTAAGCACACACATCGTATCTGTGGTACCTCAGGAAGAAGCTAAGCTTAGCAAAGTCTGCTTCTTAAAGTTTTGGCTTGAAAATACTGTGGAGGAGGGGAAATGGCAGAAAAACAAGAGTATTTATAGCAAATCTTCACTCTTTGACCACAGGGCAATTAAGCTAGAGCTTCAAATATGAAGGACATAGGGCAAATTAAAATTTTTAAGCACTGTAGAATTACTGGTTTAATGGGTCTGCCAAATGATGGCACACTCACAGCAAAGAGTTCTGGCTGCAGAAACCTCTTAATCCCAATGAATAACTAACTGGGAATAATGTCAGCAAAACAGCTGTCAGAATAAAATGCTGTTCAAGTTGACTAAAGGAACAACTGCCTAGAGGTGGAAAGCAGTATGTTCAGCCCAACCTCAAAGCAAAAGCAGGTGCTGACACCACAGTTTAACTAAAATCTGTCTCCACCTTCTACCTTAAAAATGGGACTTAGGCAGGAGAAAAACAAAAGCAGTCAACAAAAGAAGCAACTCTTCTCTCCAGAAACACAGCAGGGTAACAGGAATGAATTGGAAAGTTGAGTCCAAGTGTCTTTCAAAGAGATGATCTGGTAAATTGATACCTGCCTGTACTCATGCCTCTTACTTTCTACTGAGGTGCAAAGGAATACCAAATTCTAGTGTGCAACTGTTGAAGACAACTTCACAGAAACAATGTACCAGAAAAGATCTATTAAGCTTTGTTGAGCAGCTTAATCTAGTCAGAATTGCTATTAAATATTTCCACAGAAAGAGCTGCATCTTCCCTGCAACATGATCAGGCCTGAAAGCCCCACTCCAACCAGAACTTCCCAGAAGAAAAGAAGATTTTCACAGTGGATTAGAAATGCCTGATCTAGCTTATATTCTCTGAAGCACCTGTTACAGGGTGTGTTCTTTTGAAGCTCCTTATCCACACTCTGCTCTTCCTCATCTCTTCCCTTTTCTCAACTAAATTTCTTTTTTTTTCCTATGCAAGTTCAGCAGAAAAACCTTGAAGCTAAATGCACCAGGATACAAGGATACAAGAAGTATGGATGACCAACTGCCCAAAAATTATTCAAGTGATCTTGCAATAATCATTATCCTACATAAAGATATTTAAAGCCTTTAAGACATATAGGATGCAGACAGCTGGCAGCATTCATGTGACAGATGCCTCAAGTGCCTTTTGCCACCCATACTGCTGTGCATTAACAGATGGATTACTGGGCAGTCACTTAGAGACAACAAAATCCTCCAACCTTGCCCACACAAACAGCAAGCAAAATGGTCAAAGCCCTTCAGTCAAAAATCATATTTGAAGTCAGACAGGCTGCTGATGAGAAAGAAAGAGGCATTTTGCTTTATTAGCAAGAACAAAGTTGTAATTCTCTTACTTGCATTAGTTCAAATATTCCGTCACTGCACTGGGAGTGAAAGAACTATAGTTACTGCACTCTAGAAATTCCCAAACACACTCTTTCCCTCCAACAGCCTCATTAGACTTCTGGCAGGAAGAAATCATAGCTCTGGGGAGTAGGACAAGTGCACAGGTCAACATACATGGCTTTGAGGTCAGTCGTTTACAAGACACTTTCATGGCAACCCATAAATGCAATTGGTTGTGGAGGAATTGTCAGACAGCATGTCTCATGCCATTGTCCTAGGGAAATCTGCCATGACACACCTCTGGACAACAAAGGACACAAGTGTGCACAATTGGAGTGACCTTCTCCCCTTGCCAGCACCTTTCTACATTGTAGAAGGGCCATTTTTCTAACTTGCTTTTTGTTGAAGAAATGAAAGCTTATACTCAACATAGCACCAGCAAGAGTTTTTGACATCTGTAGGCATCTCAAGTGTGTTGACTCTATCACACCTGCTTCACCAGCCACTTACAGCTGGCATGCTGTTGCAGCTCTATGTCTAAAGCACCCTTTTCCTCCACCAAACACAAAAACAGGAGCTTATGCTTTGATCTTTCACTTCTTTTGTGTATGAGATGCCCAGCTTTTCCCTCTCACTCCTAAAAGAAAACTTCAACCTGGTTAAAGTTGCATGCTCTGGAAAATGTTCACTGCCCATAGCTAACACCGACAGTCCTTTTTCCAACAGCACCTATTTCCTGGGTATACTGGAGCCCAGACGGGAAACAGTCACTTTGATGCTTCACAGTGGAGCTCCTCATCCTGTGCAAAGGCTGCCATCACTGCTACTTCTGGAAATCAGTTCCTTCTAGTCACATAGCCCTGTACCTCAAGCACAGAATGATGGAATATTCTCCTTTCCCTACACAGAGACCTCCCTTATGCTCTGCCTTCTCTTGGGAGATACCAAGAGACAGGAAAAAGGCAGAAAACAAAAGCTTTCAACACAGTTTGAGACTGCACCACTTCCAAGAAGTCTGCTCTGGCTTTGATCTATTGATTTCAAGGCCCTTAATGTGGGAAGTTTTCTCCTCACAAGTTTAAAACAAAAAAAAGGAGGGGGTGGGAAAGGGCGGGGGATGGAGGAGGGTCAGAGGGTACCACACGCACAGCC
>JAWWEU010000125.1:50771620-50798678 GCA_035583155.1 Acropternis orthonyx
GGGGGGAAGTAAGAAAAAAAAAAACCCCAACAAATTAAAACAACAAAAAAAATCCAAACAAACAAAAAACCACACAAAATATTAGATCTGCCTATAACCAGAATATGCACTCAAGAGTCTTGGTTGAAATCCAAAAACAGAAGTAAAGAATCAAAGCTATTATTCAGCAGTGCAACATCAGAGACACTAGTGAACTACAATGAATGGAAATTAATGGATAAAATCCCACAAGCAATGGTAGATGAGTTATTTATTATATCTTACTGGAATGTCACTTCAGAGCTTCCCCTGTGAATTTTCATTAAGTTATCCCACAGCTACCTATAACAGCTTTGCTTACTTTCTTCCCTGAAGCTCCTAACAAGAAGCAAAATGCGGGAAAGGAATGAAGTAACAAAGCACTTATTACTGAGATGCTTTTTTAAATAAAAATAATAATATTTTTCCGTTTAGGATATTCCAATAATGTTCTCCCTTCAACTGCAGTGCATCTTTCATGTGTGAGACTGTAATAAATCCAGTTTGATGTTCCTCTTTGAAGAATACCCATAGCAAATGAACATCTACAAATATAACTGAGGACTGTTTCCCAGGAGAAAATAATAATTGAAAGATAAATGAGGGAGATGAAATTACTTTGCAGCTTCACCAGCTTTATTTTTAACACCCTTTAAGCTCATCTCCTCACAGGACATAGCTCACCCTCAGCTGTGCTGTGCCAATCTAAGAGGCTCTGGATACCAGGAACTGCAATGCAACAGCTGCCTATGCTGGAACCACCACACAACAGCCACCACCTCCGCTTTCAGCACTGGCCATGTGCCTAGGCCAGCCCATGAGAACAGGGTAGCATTGCCTACAGCCCATACCACCAGCAGGCACAAGTTCCTGCCCTGACAGAAGTGCCCATCAGCACAGCACCCTCGGCACAGTGGCACTGATCTGAGGGAAGGAGAAAACAAGGCCCCAGCAAGACGGAAGATCTGCATGTTCATAATTAAAATGTTCAGAGGGTACTTTTGCTTCTCTTTAGAAGAGGCAAGCTGTTTCTAATAAAGGATCATTTGAGTCACTTAAACGTTGTTGATTTATGGTTTTTTCCCATGTTATTCCAAAACTGAAGTCCCCCTTGTTGAAATAAAAATTGGTTTTGGGAGGAGTAGGATGTTAGGCTAAGCTTTTACTTAGTCTATTTTAACTCAGACAAGACTCACCTTTATGACTCACTGATTATGACACCTTCTTTTCCTTGTCAGCATAATCTTTTCTGGAAAACAGTTTATTTTCTTGGCTATCTTTAATTGATCCAAAAACTGTCAGAAGGCATCATACTTGTATGCTCTCAAATCAGGACCTTCTTTTTTCCAAACTACAGCTTTGAAAAACAGCTCATCAGAAGCAGGAAAAGGACAAACAGGAAAAAAACCCACTTATATAGTTGTTCCCTCTTTTTTTTTTTTCCTTTCTGTTTAGACTACATAGTTACATTTATGCTTCCAGACTGAAAAAATTTCCAGAGCTGCTTTTGTTGCAACAATATACGTGAATTAGCCCACTGAAATGAATCACAACAATCACATAGAAACAAAGCCAAGGGATTCAGTGCTGAACGCCCTGGTGCACTGGGCATCCCTGCCCTGGCCAGTCTGACAGAGACACGGCAGTCACTTCTGCCTCTTCTCATTCCTCCCTCCCTTTTCCCAAACCCAGTCAGAAAATGCTCACTGAAAAACAGCAGACCTTAGCTAACACACCATGACTCCTTTTTAAATTGGAAAAAAAAAAAAAGAAACTGGAAAATACAAGAAAAATTGTCATCAAAGGCATGGAGTTAAAGTTTAATACAAAGAATTACCAAAAAAAAAAAAAAAAAAAAAAAAAAAAGGGGAGGGAAATACTTCAGTCTTTTCCTCAGACACTGAAGTTTCCCTTCTCTGACAGCAGACATAAGAAAAATATCTTATTTAAGAGTTTTCAAGATTAATAAAGTAGACATTTTGATGAAGTCTTCTCAGTGTTTGCTGAAAGTGGAGATGGAAGGGAGTGTCCAATATGCTCATATCAAGTATAAAATATGCACCACTGATATTCAAGAAATTAAATCCTTATGAGTTCCATAATCTCCTTGAATATTTATAGGCAGATGAAGACTAAAGTGACAGGTTTGGATTTGGGGGTTGCATTTAAGACATCATAGCAAGACCTCTAAACTCCACCAGAGCCACAGTCTCTGCTGTGATACTTCAGCATAACACAGACCTGTGCATTTCAGGGAAAACAGTGCTTGCAAAGCAGAGAGAGGTTTTTAACCTCAGTCCCCTATCCTCTGTAGCCATGCAAGCATTCTGTTCCCACTTGAGATCAGTAAGACGGGCATCAGCCTCTGCTAATGCAAAAGCAAGGCAGTGCTTCTCAGTCAGAGCAACAGTTACAACTCTCTGAGTCAATCTGTGACCTGATCCTGAACTACAAATTCATTTGAGTTTCTTGGTCTTCTGGTTTTAGTGAAAAGGTCATTTGGAGTTTTTTCCTGCCACTCCAGAAATGCAAAGTTCCAGAACTAAAAAAACACACTTTTCTTCCTCATTCGTGCACAAGTTCTCCTTCCAAGAGTCCCATCCCATGTAAGGGAATTCACATGATGCAGTGCTATCAGGCATTATAAATACTGTATGTTAGAGCCCTTGACCTGCACTTTCACTGAATGTATCAGAGCTAAAATAAATTTTAGGAACTCTTGCGTATTAATCTTTCTATATATTTCACTTCCTCACTGTTGGTGAGAAAAACCTGAATCACAGCAATTTTATTGTCTGAAGAACAGCAGGCAGGTAACAGTTTAGTCTTTTAAATGACACTGTAATCCAGCCAGACACTTGATTGCTCACAACTGCAACACTGTACAGAGATCTACCAACACCTATGGGAAAGAAAACAACATGGAATGTGTTTATAGTATCAGGATGAGAAATCCTGGGGTTTGTACATTACATAGAGTATGTGCTGCCACTGTCCATATAGCTTGTAGATAACCAGAAGGCTGGGATCCTTCTAAAGACCATGGAAAGGTCAAATGGAGGTAGGAAGAATTTGGCTGTTGGAACAGAATAAGGAGAAGACATCACAGAGAATTTTTCCTTTCACATTCTTCCTGAAACTCACTGTGGGATCACACATCACAAAAATCTCTGTCTCATTTCCACCATGGACCAAGGATCATGAAGGAGGAACAATTAATGAAGAGCATTTCTCTCGTATCTTACTCATCCATCCGTTCAAAGCACAATTAAAGAATTGCTTCCCCTGCCTCCACCATGCTGCTCTTAGTCTGTCAAGTGCTCTGTGAATCACTGATGATAATGATACCAGAGCCAAGAAGCCACAGCAATATGATTTTTCACAATCTTAGCTTGTCAAAGTTGATTTCAAAATCAAACTATCTTTGATACTAGGCATGAGACTTCAGCAGAGCAGAAACCAGTAAAACAGGGTTTCTCCTAAAATGGGCAAATGAAGCAGATTTTCTTCTTTCCTCGCCAACCAAGAATTCACTGGACTATTTTAAGTCAATTTTAACATCAGATGAAAGCTCTATTACTAACTCTATTGTTAAGCTAGACATTTTGCTAAGGTAAGAATTGATAGCAATAATCATTATATACACATCAAATTTAAAAAAAATACCCAACTCAAACTAGTTAAGAGTAGCCAGTTATACTGGATCTGCACAGAGTTACTATCAAGGTAAAGGATTCTTATAAACAACTAATACCACAAACAAAAAGCTTCTTAAGGACTTAGCATCCCAAGAATTAAGCTTGGATGTCATCTTCTCAAGATCTGAAAAGGAAGGGAAATAATTTAAATTCCTTGTTGGTCAATTATAGCAGTGCACTGTAAATTAAATAACAAAAAAAATTCACCAAGCCAAGGAAATCAGTTGTATTTACAGTTTTCTAAAATAAAACAAGTTTAGCAAAAAGAGTTAGATTGGAAACCAAACACATTTTACACTGTCTTGAGGAGTTTCTACAAAGGAAGCTCAGCAGCATACCCTGAAAATGCCTGCCCTAAGCCATAGGAATTTTGCTTTCATATAGAGAAGGATCTTGCTTATATAAACAGTCTCTTCAGCACTACAATACAAGCAACCAATAAAGTGGCATTCAAAATAAAACTAAGTGATATTCACTCACCCACTGTCAAGGAGTCATAGATGCACAGAATAACCAGGTTGGTAGGGACCTCAAAAGGCCTCTAGTCCAACCTCCTGCTCCATGCAAGGGCAGCTCTTCAGTCTTACCAGACCATTCTTAGCTTTGTCCAGACAGGAATGAAACATTCCAGGGGTGGTGTTCTTGCAGCCTCTCTGGGCAACCTGTGCCAATGTTCAACTGGCCATGTGGTGAAAAAACCTTTCCTTATGCCAAGCCAGAACCTTTCCTATTTCAGTTTATGACAAATATCTCACTCTCCTGCCACATACACCTCTGAAGGGCCTTGCTCTGTCTTCTCAAAAACCTGCCCAGTACTGAGGGGCTGCTGCCATGTCCCCAAAAATCCACCTCTCCTGAAGAATCCCAGGTCTATCACCCCCTCTCACAGCAAGTCCCTCAGCCCTATCCAGCCTGGGGACTCTGCTCAGTTTCCTCCGGCTTACCAGTGTCCGTCCCCTCCTCTGGGCCCCAAAACTGGATGTGGTATTGCAGGTGTGGCCTAGCAAGTTCCAAGCAGAAGCAAACAAGTGCTTTCATCACTACCTGCTCCAGAAAATCATGAAGGAGTAACTTCTGCTGCAGGGACACCACAGGTTTGCACCCAGCCTGTTGTCCCACAGGTTCCCCTGGTCCTTTCCAGCAGTCAGTCCCCACCCTGGTACAAGCAATACATTTATGCTGTTTATAAAGTAAAAGGCAGTAATAGGCAGGGATTTCTTTATTTTAAGCTGGGGCAAGTTACTGTTCCTCACATTATGACAAGGCTGTCTTGAAGACACAGGCTGCAGCTCTTTCACCCAAGACAGTAATTAACATAGTTGGGAGAAGTTTCAGCTATCAATTTTGATGTCATGTTATTAGTTCCATAGTAGCTGTTGTACTCATTGGGACCTAAGGGACTGAGTAAGGCAAGGAAAGACAGTACTCTCTTCTTTAAATGGTATCTTGGAAGGAGAGAAACTTAGATCATCATGGTCTGCATGCCAAAATGTTGATAACTTCCCCCACACAGCTGCCCTTTCAAGTGACAGTCTCACCCCTATAAATGGCTTTTTTGGAAACATCACTAAAAACTGTTCTTGTTGGAATGTTTGCAGAGAACGAATGCACAGAAGTTTTTATCTGTGGATAAAAGGCTTCTAGGCTGATAGATTTTCCAAACAAAAGATAATGCAGTTTTTTATAACCTACCAACCTGTCATGAAACACCATTTCCCAGTTCAGCCAACACATTTTAGATGCAAGAAAACAATTCTGCTGTATCAACCTACTATTTATCCTCCATACTTGGAAAAGGTTTCACCTTCCTTTCTGGAGGACCAACACTTGCCTTTAAAAAAAAAAAAAATGTAGTTAACACTAGCAGAACAAGTGCAACGAGGTTACATACCTGCACTAACCGACCTCTACCATCCATTGCATAACGGCATTCCTGACTGGTCTTAAGGGCAGTTATTTCACCTGTTTTAAAATTTTGGTACTGAAAGTAGAAATTAATTCAGTTTTAAGACATTTAAGAGCTCAGTCCTGCACTTCCTGACATTATCCCTTTATCAATAGCATTGTTGTTCTGATTATTGTCACCCCAGTGCCAAGCGCTACTCGTAACATGGCTTAAATGGATCTCACAACAGGGGAACTGGGTTCATGTATACAGGACAGGAGGTTGGCTGGCAGATAATTGGGAGAGGAAAAAAATTGGTAGAAGGTGGTAATCTGACAGGGTCAGAGAGTTTGTGTGGGTTCTTCCAATCCATTTAAACCAATTTTGTTTTCATTCCACTGAATGACTAACTTAGGCAGAATGAAGAGCATCTCATCTGTCCTGCCTGAATCTCTAAACACTGCCCAGGAGATGTGGAGATAGCAGTGAAGAACTGCTCTCAAAGCCCAGTCACTATAAGTACAGTAAAGTTATTTTGCATTCACATCTATCTAGGCCCAAACACCATCCACACACCTTTAGATTCTTCATGGTTGCCTTGCAGACACTGTAGGAACAATTCACCTGGCCTATACTTCAGCTTGTCCACCAATCAGGACACTTGTCTAACCCATTTGCATAGGTTTCTTCTAGTCTGAGAATACACTTGCTCACTTCATTACATTAATTACCAATACATTATGTAAAGAATATAGGTAAGACACTTCCAACAGAAGAAAAATAGCAAAAAAAGAAAGAAGGGTTAAATGCTGAGAAATTTTAACTGCAGACACTGCTTGGAGACTCATTAAACAGTTTTTCTACAATATTTGGTGAAAAAAAGCATGCAGTCTTAGAACTTGGTGCAACATTCTACACTTAAATAGTTGTATTCAAACACGCTCATAAGGCAGTCAAAACTGAATTCTCTGGAAATGCTTGCTGAAGAAGACATTTATTGGATTTGATCCATTCCTATCCAAATAACAGCAAGACTGCAGTGGTTCCCAAAGGTCCCAGTCCGGCTAGAGGCACCACTGTACTAAGAACTGTGTCAGTGTTCAAAGGAACTGGACTCCCTATTCAAGGATCTTAAAACCATTTTCACAGCAAAGGAAGAGTAGTTGTCTACACGTATTTGAAAACAGAAGCACCCCTGTGGGATACAGGCCACTCACATACTCAGAGAATCAGTCAGCTTACCCAATACTTTTCATCAAAAGAGCTTTAACAGTGATGTTCCTCAAGTGTCATACCACATTCTGAAGGTCATATAAACAAACTTCTGCATTAGTCAAGTTCCAGGCCCCCACTGCAGATACTCCAAATTAAGTCCTTCACCAATTAGGAAAGATTTTGTCAATCAACTACTTTCAACTGTCTTTAAGTTACATTTTTGCAGTGGGAGCCTCAGCTCTCCAGCACTTTACCCACACCAAAGAGAGACACCCTATAAAAACCTTGTTTCCAGATTCCTGGCACAAGACAGTCCCATGACATTAATTTCCCTGAGTCAATTCCCTGGATTTATGCCCTTCATACTCTTCCATAGAGAAGGCAGAGCAGACATGGCATGCCTATTCTGCTGCATGATGTGACACATCCAGAAACACTAAGGAATGCACATGGCTCCATGGCTTCCCCTAGAAGCAGCAGCATTGTTAACAACTTAAAACTTCCACCTTCAATACAGAAATCTAACACAGGTGTTTTGCTAGAAGGAAAAAAGAAGATAACCCACAAACACCCAACAAGTGTCTCTAGCTGGTAAATTTCTCCTTAACAAGAGAATTCTCAAGGGGAATATATAAAGGAAAAAAACAGCAGACTTACTAGAAGTTCATGGGGTTTAGCCTACACACATCTAGAGGGAACAGCAAAGTCAAATGCTGGTCATACGGGACAGAAAAACATGACCTGTTTATTATTACCATACAACTATGAAGGAAGCATTCTTATCAGCTGGCAAAGTTTCTAAGGAATATAAGTTTATGGAAAAGCCATCCCTAATTGAACCAAGTCTCAGCAAGGAGGAGAAAGCATATTAATGAGGCAAGGCTAGGAGGTGCGATGAGGAGATAACAATACCCTTAGGAATTACCCTGGTATTAAATGTGACTTTATTACTGTATTATTCTTCTATGAATCTTTACGGCAAGAATATCTCTGTTTATACAGATGTTCTTTCAACCATCAGTTATTCTAGTTTAAACACACATATGGGGAACCTTGACATTTTAAGATTACAGGCCATTAAATTAAATTAGATTTGTTATTTTTCTGTAACCTGCTAGGCTCTACAAGGCCGATATATTCTTTCAGTGAAACTGAGATGCATTAATTGAAATGAGATACCACACCTTTAATAATGCAGACTGATGCAGCTCTCTCACAGGGTTTTTCATTCAGTGCCTTTATTTTAATTCCTCTGTGTGCCACTAATGTGCTGCATTTTATCACTAAGAGGGCATTCTTCATTTAAGTAGCACATGCCAAACTAAACTAAACTGATAGGACTGGTTTACTGTTACACAGTGGGATGCACATTTGATATTCACGCAAAATTAAGCAAGCCCAAACTCTGGTTTCCTACATGAAATTGACTCACGATCAAAGCTGAAAGTCCACAGAATTCCAAAATACCACCTTCTGCAACACACAGATGAGACCAAATCTATCATCACTCAGAGTACTCTCTTACAAAACACAGATTGTTAAATATATAAACAAACAGCCTTGGTAGTAAGAGAGCTCTGGCCTTTTTTCCGGCTCAGGCACACTTCAGTGCTACTGGGTCAGAGCTCCAGGAAGAGACAAGAGCAGTATTACAAGGATCCACCCAAACTTCAGTGCAACTTAGACTACCCTACCCTATAGCATCCAGACTGAAGTAATGTTGTCAGAGGAAAAAGGAAGCTTCTGTCACCCAGAAGGCCAGCTCTAGTGAAAGGTCACAAACCAAAGGAGTAAAGACAAGACGCCTAATACCTCTGGACCAGAGGAAGAGTCCTTGATCCTTGCAGATTTAAACATTCATTATTTTATATCTTGGCTCTTCATCTGTAAAAAGACGACAGCCTCCCTTTCCAGACCCACCAGAGGAGAATTGCACTGCAGACCACAGGGTGGATTCCTGTCAGCCCTACACAATAGTGACAGTGCTCACACAAGGATTTAAACCAGATGAGAATCCAACAAGCAAGTCACACAGCTTAATTGTTAGAAACAAAAATGCCCAGCAAGCTCAGTTTTCAATCTGTCCATTTCTACTTCAATTTCCTTGCATGGCATTATTTTACAGCCTAAGACAGATTTTAAGCTGTCTCACACTGGTAACATACTCACTAGTTTGTCTTCTCTGTACTATGGGACCACCAGCCCTGCTTGCAACCATAATAATTTCTTTTATTTTCGTTTGAGAGAGATATAATTTTAAATGGTCAGAAGGGAGCTCGACGACACAACACACTGGACATTTGCTAACAACTCTAGGCCAAAGAATAAATTGGTGAGAGACAAGTACAGAGCCAGCTGAAGCATATGGATTTAGTAGCCAGACACAGCATGACCTCCATTTCTGCTTTTCACCCAAATCAATAAGGTTTGGCACACTGAATGTTGGCACCTGTATCATTCCTCAATTTTTTATTTTATTTCTTTTTAAGATTGATGTTGTTTTTCAATAACTTTGCACTAACATGTCAAGTTTTGCAGAATTCATTCAGTCCAAATCATCCAGATTTAGAACAGTGAATATTGATCGGATTTTTGGAAGAGAAAATAACACTCATACTCCAGAGCTTAAGCCAAACCAGGATTAAAAGGAAATAAAATACATTAGGCAAATTAAGCCCCATTTGCTTCACTAGCAGCTTCTTCCTCCTTTCTCTTAGTAGGAGCATCAACTCTAGGCATTGCTGGAAAGGCAGATACTTCCCTCTCACACCACAGCCACGGCAATGCTCCAGGCTCCTGACACGCTCCCTCAAGCAAGGGGATGGTGGCAACATTAATAGCACATTACAGCTTTGTCATTCATGTATCAAGCAGATTTAAAAAGGGGAGGATGCACAAGAACTTATGACAGCTTCCTTTGCACACGTGGACCCCTCAGGCCTGCACAGAGGACACAAGAAGTTAAAGAGCCCTTCTGCTCCGCTCACCAGGGCCTGGGTAGCACAGAATACAGGCAGGAGACCTCCCATTACAGTGAACTGAGGACTAAACTGCCTAAGAAGTTTCTGCCTGACCTACAAGCTTCTGCTCTTATACAAGAAGATTTTTAGTCCTTTAATTATTATCATGCCTGAAGTGACTGGTGACAGCTTCATTATCTACAGAGAACTGCTTTGCCATTGAGTTCTTGGCTTCATTAGCAGTCAGTAGAACTCATGGTCACAAAGTATTTTTATACCATATGTGTGATGGAGTCATGTGTGTCTGCCTTGGTCCACTATCATAAAGAAGGGTATATAGAAACATCACGTTCATCTTCCCAAGACAAATGCTGTTTATGTGCACGTCACTTTTCCTCTTCGAGGTTGCATACTCACCTTTCCTTGGCACAAAAGCCCTTCTTTTCACATTCCTTGTTGTTCCTTTGCATCCAGTCCTACACCAGCCAGATTGCCATGTCAGGGCCATTTCCCTGAAGTCTGACACAGCATTACCTTTCTGGCTGATATTGAAGTGAACCATCACAGTCTGAAATTCACACAGCTTCAGGGAATCTTTTCAGTCACAATTTTAACAACCATTTGCCTAACCACTGTCAGGAAACAGAATCCACTGAGGCTTTCTAAAAGCTGCAGATTAAATTCAAAGCCTGCAACTGAAGGGAGCTGCTATGCCGGTATCTGGGTTTATGCCACCTTCACGCTTGTTCTGTACCAGTAATCAGACTGAGAGCTATTTAAAGTGTCTCTATTGTCACATGCCAAAATATTTAACTATTAAATTTCACCCACCACCTCCCCATCTTTGCGTTTTACGGCAGGAGCAAACAGCAAGCACATTTATTTTTCTGCCTGAAGAGCGAGACCGAGTACCTCTCTTTGGCTCGGCCGAGGGACGGGAGCGGGGGCCGCAGGGCTGTCCTCGGCCCCGCAGCGGTGTCGGCCCGCCCTCCGAGCACTGCGGAGCGCTACCTGCGGGCGCGGGGAGCCGGCGGGGCGCGGGGCCGGACGGCTCCCGGCAGGAAGGGGGTCCCCGCCGGCCCCGGGAGACCCCCGGGGGTCGGGGTCTGGTCCACTCCGCGCCCCCGCGCACCTGCCCGGCTCCTGTTTACAGCCGCCCCCTTCATCCCAGCGCCGGGGGCGGGAATGGGAAATGCGATTAACAGATTAAGTTTGGAAGAGACGGGAGGGGGAGGTAGGGGCCCATCCAAAGGCGCGCACCATGCGCGGAGGCTGAGCGGCGGGCCCCGGCGGATTTGCCCGCAGCGAGGAAAGCTGGGGAGAGGGGCAGGGAGGCCGGGAAGGAGCTTGGCATGAAATAAAATGCCTACAGTCCCCGCAACCCGGAGTGGGGGAGGGAAGGACACCGGGTCGTCCTGCAGGGTGCCCCCGATGGGGTCAGGCGCCCACATCTCTGCCATCCCGCGGACTTACCTCGATCCACTTCTGAGCCTCGGTGAAGGCCAGCTCAGGCTGCGGGGGCTCGGGAGGAGGCTGAACCTCTCCCAGCTCTAGCCCAGGACTGGCCATCTGCAGGGCCCGCGGATGCGGCGGGGGAGAAGCCAGGCACCGCGCCGCCAGCCCGGGGGGAGCCGCGTCTGCAGCGGGGGGAGCCGGAGGCCGCTGCCTGCCTCTGCCTGCCTCTCGCTGCCTAGCAGGGGAGGGGGCCGGGGGCGGCGGCGCTCCGCAGCCCGCCTGGCTGCTGCTCTCCTGCGCTAACCTCTCTCCGCCGGTGCCCCGTCCGCCCGCCCGCCCTGCCGGCCCGGTCCTGCCTCGCCCGCCGCCGCGCCCGCCCTGCCAGCGGAGCTGCGCTGCGCTGCCCTGAGCTGCCAGCTAAAAATAAAACACACGGGCGAAGCCGCTTTGCCTTCAGCCCATGCAAATGCCCGCGCCGCCGCCTCCCCGCCGCGAGCATCGCATCGCGGGCGGCGCTGCGACCGGGGCGGGCGGGTGGGCGGGGGAGTCGGGCACACCGGGTGGGGGACGGGGGCGATGCTGGCCGGGCATCCCCCGCTTGGGGAGGAGGCGGGCGGGGAGCAGCCGCTCCCCTCACCCCGCAGCTCCTGAGGCGGGGCGGACGACCCGTGGCCAAGTATCCCATCCGCATCTCCCGGAGGGGGCCGAGTCGCACCCGGCGAGCTGCTGTTTGCGGCTGCTGCCTTAGACACCTCAGTGATCGGTGTTGCTGCACGGAGCACCCAAGAATCTCCACTCTCTCCGGCGGGGAAGGGCGCTGCTCCTCGCTCGACCTTCACCCACCTGCTCGGGGGCCGGGGGCTGCTGCCTCGGGAGTGGAGCTCGGCAGGTGCCTCTCACGGCCGTGTGGGCATCAACTCGGGCTTGCAAAACCGTGTGAGAGTCAGCAGAGAGCCGAACAGCGTTAGTCTTCCTTCAAAAGCGGAGCAGGCATCAAGGTGTGCTTAAAAAATATACCGTGGGTGAATACTCCCTGTTTTTCTCTGTATGCAGAGGAAGAAATCCAACTCTGTCCTGCAGAGACTTGCATGCTTAACTCACATCGTGTGAGTAGTCCTAGCTGAAACAGATGCTCTTTAGCCTAAGGTTAACCATAGACGTTTCTAAAAATGGAGGGAAATTTTTTTCACCAGGCCTTTTAAAAGTCAAATCCTAAAAATCTCCACTCATAACTTGGAAAGATGAGCCAAAGTTACTTGTTTATATTTATGCAAGTATAGAAAGATACCTGTGTGCTAGAAATGCAGGTGTGCAAACATTAACTCCTACTACTAAGGTTTTTTTGAAAGGCGTCATAACTAGTTGCATTTTCAGATGTCAACACATTTTGACCAAAACGAAACTGTAGGGTCTACTTTTTGACATGCCCTTCCTTTAGGCCTGAATTTGCCTCAGTTCAATAGGTCGAATTTTGAATCTTGTTTATTGTTATAGTCAACAAAAAAAACCCCCAACTCTTCCAATATAAATATATCACAAAAGCTCATTTATTTATTTATTTATTTCCTAGGAATCTATATCCTAGGAATTTGTCTTTATTGTTCTCTACCTTTTGTTTTGTTCTTTGTTTATTGTTTCAAGTTTGTTGGAGTAACAAAGGGCCTAAAAACAGGATTTAAGGTTTATAGGATTTTTTCTGAGAGCTTCAATGAGACAAAAACTAGAAGAATGGTAGTCTAATCTCAAACATTTAAAGATAAATAATAAGTGTAGTTTGAAATACTTATGCTAACACAAGCTATTTTCTGATTCTTGTAATATTTAAAACACTTTGATGTTTATCAGACAACAATTACATTTATTCTCCTGGGGCAGTGGAAGACTAACAATTTGAAATAATTATCCTACCTTTTTTTTTTTTTTATTACTGCACAAAATCAAATACATGGTTTTGCTGTCTGGCGATGTCAACATCATCTCTTGGAGAACTAGAAGAGCTGGGTTGAGCTGGAGTAAGCATCATACCATACAGAGCAGCTGTTCAAAACAAAGACCCCAGACCTTGTCTTAAAATGAGAGGTGGGCATTCATTTCACGTTTATGCAGTCATTTTTCATAGATCACTAAAGAAAATGTGCTCTTATATACACTCCTATTCACATACTTACATTCAAGCATACCCAACTTTTTTAATTTATTGATTCCTCACAGACACACAGGGATATAGAGTTAGCCGAGTCTTTAAAGAGGTCCATCATGTATTTAGGAGTGGAAAAGACACCCTGAATGGCAGTAGGAATCTGGCCACTTCTTTCCTAATCCTAATCCTCAACCAACTTCCCATTCGGTCAAGTACGAGGCAGCATCCCTACCTCCCTGTTCTCATGGAAACACACTTCTAGCATCAGCCCAGCTTGCCTTTTTTTTTTTTTTTTTAAACCACCATCTGCCTGGGGAGTTGCAGAGCTTCCTCTAAGTCCCTTGAATACCAGTCACAGGTTTTTCAATGGTTTTCCTTTCCCTATTACAACCACCTTGGCAATAGGAGACAAAATATGAAAACTAGCATGTTAAAAACTCCAGCAAGGTTTTCCCAAGATCACTCAGTTGCTCCTGACCAGAAACATTACTAGAAACAGTGATGGAAACCTAGTGTAGCAGCAACGAAGTAGGACTTTTTTTCGTTGTAGCTCTTTGCAAAACTCTCTTGTTTTAAAACAAATGCTTCGTTTAGCTTCTCTGTTTTTCTTTCCAGTGAAAGTCAAGCTAAACTGTCAGCAATCCTTGATGATACACTTGCATCTGTAACCTATGGAGGTGCAAGTATCAGTATCCACATGCAGGCATCCTTCTCAAAAGCAGACTGTGCCTATGCATAAGCAAAGTAACAGTGGAAAATTGTGTAATATAGTAGTTATAGAAGAAGGCAGCAGCAGAGAAAGAGGGTCTTCTTTGATTGTCAGGGATCTTTCTGCTGCTATGCATAAAACAAAAAATAGAGGCTTTTAGGAAGATAGAGTTTCAGGTAGAGGGAGAGTTCAGCTTGTCTTAATTGGTTTGGTCTTCTACCAGTTTATTCTTCTCTGCTGGGAAGAGGAACTGTCCTGTTCCTTTTTGTCTTCAGCCTAACATCTAAAATCTTGAAGCCTCTTGAGTGGCAAGAGCAGAGGTTTAATAAAGCCTGGCTGCTGTTATGGCAGGCCAGATCTTGTCCCATGGGAGCAATGAACAGATTCCATCAAGAAAGTTGTGTCCTGGACAGCTTCTGCCACTATGGTCTGTCTCCTTGAGTGAACAGGTCTGGTGTTCAAGATGAAGTTCTCAGCAAAACTGCTCCTAGATAGCATCTTTGTGCTCTCACTACTTCTTCTGGTTGTATTAGATTGACAATAAACCTTTTTCTTCAAAGGCAATCTGACACCTCCTCTATTTGAAGAAAATTACTTTTACCAAAAAAGTGTGACACAGAGAGCAAGTAGATGAAACATCCAAGGATCCTCTATCTCTATTCTATTTTATCTTGCTTATTATCTTTTCTTTGTGAGCTTTTATAAATGTGTCTTAAACCAGCAAAGCCTCTGGGCTGGTTAAGAAGGGAAGTTATCCTGCTGGCACCAGGGCTTTTCTGTCTCCTTATCTCCTTCACAATCTGCCAATTATGGCTGAAATTCTCTGAGCAGTGCTTCTTTTTTCCCCAGACCATAATGGTCATACTTTGGGATGTTGCACAATACTGGGCTAGATCTTGGAGAACTCTGAGCTGAGCCATAAGTGAATTGGTTTGGCAAAATATCGTCTTTGTTGTTTGCTCAAGGACTTTTATACATTTCTTTGGTTTGCTTGCCTTTTTTGTACCTTTAACAAACCACTGAATGTGATGCAGAGAACTTGAGGCTATGTGGTATTTGTTGAAAAATTCTGCTTGGAATTCCTTCATTTTCTAAAGTATAAGCCAGGGATAGGTGCATCCAACACAGCCCTGTATAACTTGCAGATCATTTCAGAGCTGCAGTGTCTGAGCCACCATAGGACTCACACTGTTGCAAAGAGCAGTGTGACTGCCTGGGGGTGCTGTGAGAGTTGGACAGCTCTGGCATTAAGATATTCATATTAATGCTTCTCAACAGGTACTAATCTTGCTGGAGAGAATTTGGAGATTTTTTTACTGACTACCAAAGGCAGGCGGTGCACTTTCACAGCTTGTTGTATGTGAAGGGGTGAGCTGAGAGGTGAGCAAATGGAACGAGCCCTTACACAGCTTCTGTAAGGGCAGACAAGGGTGGTGGAGGGGGTTGTTACCAGGAGTTTAGCATTTTCTTCCTTAATAAAACTAGACTCAAAGACAATACAACTCTCAGTGACATGCAGCCTATCTTGGAGAGAAGGCTGGTAAAGATATCCAAGACATTAAAAATCCCTACTTTTGAAAAATGACTCTTTAAATAAGCTTTAGTTATTTTTAATTCTCATGAAAAATCAATGAATCTGTGATGGTGAGAGCATGTTGATTTTCTTTCCATCACTCAGACAAATGTTGTGACTTCACATTTTATTTAATCAGGGCATCTGCTGTGGTGCATTTGCAGTGTTCAGCATTTGGCTGACAGCACCTGTTTGTTTATCCCCGCCATGCTGTCTTCCACCACAGTCACTTTCTCTCTGGTACCACTCATTCAGCAACATATTGTCAGGCTTGGCATTGATGTTCTGTGTTGTTCTGGGAATTACAGGAGTAGATGGAGCATCTGAATTTGCTCTTTCCTGGGAGGAAAGCAATGTTATCCTTTCTCGCCCTGTCCTGGAAGAGTGTGAAGCTCTTTTATGAAGCAGTTTTCCTTTCTTTTGGGTATTTCTATTGATTTTTGAAAGCTAGTACAGCCAGTGGTCACCTGGTAGCTAAGTACCATTCGACACTTTCCTGTTTTCCTGCATTTGCATTTAATTAAAATTTTAGATAGTAAAAGCTGTTGATTATCCAGGTTTGGATATACCACTACACATGTTACTATTGAAGGAGCTATAAGCCTAATGAATCAGAGTACAGGCAATTGAAAATGAGTGCTCATGTGCATAAATGTATGTAAATATTCAATGTCATCTACAAGGCATAATTTTGGGAGGTTTCACCGTCATCTCTGTTCCCTGCATAGAAAATCTCTGATCAGTATCTCTTCATTTTAAGTGCTACCGTGCCTTTAGTTGTGAGGTTTTCCTGCCTGGTCTTCATTTCTGCCTTTGAGACTTGCTTCTGCCTGTCCTGGAGGCCTCTAGATCCCAAGCTGATAGCTCTGCTAATTACACAGAGCCTAGCTCAGCTTCTGCTTTAATCCACAGCCACAGTCAATTCTTCTACTTACCCAAACAACCATTTCCTTCCTTCTTTATATTGTTCTCATCAAAACCTGCCTTTCCTCTAGTATAGGAAATTCCCATATCCAGCCTCCTCTTTAACAAACCCTTTTTTCTTCTTCACCAGCCTGCTTTACTTTGTCCCAGCCTGCCATAATCTTCTTTCACCCGCAGTCTCTGTCTCTTCAATCTGAGGTACTTCTCACTTCCTCCTGTTCATGCATAGTAGATGGAGGAAAAACACAACACATAGAAACCATGAAAACTACTGGGAAAGAAAAGCAAAATGAAGGTCAGTGAAAGAAGAAATATCACAAGTAAGTGATAACAAGTTATACAGGGTTAAAAAATACATAAATTGGGTTGACTAACAAGCAGTAACGTAAAAAAGAAGTGGAGGAGTGGAGAAAGGGAAGTGAAGCAACCGAAAAACAATAGGTACCAAGGTAAAGGAAAGAATAAATCTGAGCACAAAACCAGTGAACTTGTCAGGCCAAAGAGCATCCTCTCATTCTGCATTCATAGCTACCAAGCATCACAAGGTTCAGGTCTGTACATGTTTATTTCTAGGTCCTCCCATAAAATATATACCAGATTACAAGAGGAAAACGTCCACATGTGCAGATCAGCAACTGAAAGAGTATTCTGAAGGAGTGGGTGGCTCTTCCATCTTGTTCTCTGCTCCCAGAACTGCCTAGTTCCACCCTATTGGCAGGTCAAGCAGGGAAAACCAAGTGGCAGGACAAAGGGTCTTTCACCAGCTGTTACCAAAGATCGTTTCAGCGCATTAAAACAAAAGAACATTGGTGGCAAGTGGATGCTTATAGGTTTTGTGTACTGCCACTATGACATCCTGTTTCTTTAATGTAAAGACAACAAATGGCCTTTGCTTCTCTGCTAAGTTGGAAGTGGCACAGAAGCTCAAAATGGTATTTCCCCTCCAGTTTTCTTCTGAGTTTGTCTGTTTTTCATCTGCATTATTAAAGTCTACTTTATTAAAGACTGGAAGTGGAAATGGGGTGTTCTTTCAAACACAGTCTGGTCCAGAGCAGGGCTCTCCACTTCTGGTATGTATCCACAATAATCTTCCAGCTGATTTAGCAGCAACCTTGTAATTCCCTAAACTGCAAGTACCAAAAGGTTGATATATCTTGGCAATATTATTTCACCACTTATACACACTCACCAGAACTACTGATGGCAGAAAATTTAAACTAAGTGTGACCACAGATACAGAATGCTTCTTAATATGTGTCTGACATCTATTATTAAAGAAACAAACAGTACTGTGAATATCTGTTGGACTTTCCTAAAACCTTTCAGTGCTCCTAGAGAGTAACTTCCTCTGCTGTCTTCTGGACCTCTTGGGGATCAAGCTTCACTGAAATCCCCAGAAACTTCTCTGAAGCCAAAGACCCTAACCTGCAAGAGTATGGATCCATCACAGCTTTCCACACCTCTCACTGCTGGAAGGGTTCATGTAGGCTTTCCACTCTACTGTTTTGAACCCAGACATAAGTTCATTCTGCTCCCAGCTGGTCAGATGTAAGCCAGCTCCAAACCAGTGGCACCATTACTGTACCACTGACTCTGGTGGTTTAACAAACTGGGTTTATGCGCTCAAGCCCAAGTACCGTGGAGGACATTTTGGAGCTGAGTGGGTTCTCTTCCAGCTTGCTTTAGGACTGGATGTGATGATGTAGGTCTGTTTGTTGGGCCATATTCCATGTTGATAGACTGCCACGGAAGAGAAGGATATTACACTTTGTTAAATCACTGTCTGAACACCTAAATGATTTATTATATGACGGCTGCCCACCCATATGAAAGTGGAGCTAACAAGATTGCCAAGAAATCACTGCTATTGAGTGTACAGCCAAAAAGGTTCATGCACAAAGTCCTTAAAATAGCAAGACTGGGGGGAAAATCCTTTAAAGTTATTTTCATAACTTTCTTTTATTAGTACTTCTTTAATTATGTCTTTCTGTCTGGCCAGCCAAAGTGCCTGGAGTTTTTCCCAGTTTAGAGGCCCCAGTGCTCCTCCGTGGGGCTCCAAAAGAAGCCCAAAGGTCAAGATAACCTCAAGTGATCACTCAAGAGAACAGAAAATACTTTATGGTAATCCATGTTACTGATACCTGCCGATGCCTGTTAACTCTTACTCTCAGGCACTTTTTGGCTGCTGGTGGGACTGCCTTTCATAGGAGCTCCTGATCTAGACAGAGGAAAGGACAGGCGTAGGTTGCAGAACTGTCATACTTAGAGCTGATACAAGTCAGCATTTTGGAGTATGTCTATGTGTTTTCATCAATCATTGATTTTTTTAAAAGGCCATTTTTATTGAGTGGTTTTTCTTTGTGAAATACAGTATTCATTGAATGTATCCTCACTGTGTTGATGAACCATGGCCAGGAAACTGGATAGGGATTTTTATCAGACTTTAAAGGAATTAGATGCTCAAATCTCATCAAAATCAATAGGGTCAAGCACCTAAGTCCCATTTATGCCTAAAAAATCCCAGTCCTAAGACACTGGTGACACCATGTTTCCTTAGCATGCTAGTAGGTGAGGAAAAGATCAAATTTTGGCATGTCTTTAAGAGAACATTAGCATTAAAGTAACATTTTAGAAATCATGGCTCTGAGTTCAGGTCAGACAGCACAGGGAACACTAGAGCAATTCATCATTTGAAAAACTTTCAGCATCAAGGTTTTCTGAGGGACAAGGGACCTTCAGCTAACTTTGGACAGTGTGCAGAATGTTTCTCTTAAAATTAATATTTTAATCAGTTTTCAGTGCTGAATTAGAATATGGCAAATTTGTGTCTGTGCACTACTTCCAGACTTTTCAATCCAGCATCTTTGCAAATGCTTCTCTTTTATAGACCACTTTGCAAGCACAGTGTAGCAAAGATTGTTGTGCAAGAAGAGATGATCAGCCTCTGGAACACCTTGTGAGACTGGTCAGCATCTTACATGCCTCAGTGAAACTGGGAAATCATGAGCCTATCAGGAATAAAGACTCAAACCTTGTTGACAATCAATACATGTGGGATCTCCATCCCAGTGTGTAAGGCAAGTCATGCAAACGGCTCCACAGAGTGGAAGATTTTCCATCAGTGCGGGATGACTGGGCTATCAGCTGTGGGAGCTCTCGTAACACGAAACTAATTGTACTTTGAGGTGGCTGGTGTCAATGCAGCACTCAAGTATTCATGATCTAAACCTAGAGGAGGGAGACACTTCAGGAAGGAAAATGGAGTCTCATATGGAGAGTAAGACAGAGGAATAATGGTTCTTCGAGGCGCATGGTATGACAATCTCTGGGTATGTCCCAGCATCACCAGGTGGCTACAGTCTTCCCTTCCACTTTCTACAGCAGTTAATTTCTTCAACTGCTGAAATGCTGTGAAAAAATTTGAGTACAGACTACTGAAAGTGGCCAAAGGCATTCCCAGCATAGGAGAAGCCAGCTGGAAATCATCGTGGGGTGCATAAGCACATGCTGGAGGTGCTGTGGAGAAGTGTAAGAGCTGCACATATGCTCCATTAAACCTGCCACTTCTTAGGGCTCCTTTGTGCAAAGACTGTATGGCTCTTATTTTCTGAGGGCTTGAAAGTGCTGAGGCCTCCAGGAGAAATGCAGGGGAAAGAATAAGTTGTCAAGAAACCTCAGCAGGTGAGAAAGAGCTGTGAGGGAGGGAGAGAGTCTGCCTTTCTGTAGGTGGGATATGACCTTAGTTGTTTTTTTGCTAAATCTGCTGCATCCCCCTTCTGAACTTGGCAAGAGCACAGAGACTTTCTGAATACATTTGTATTTTTCAGTGCTCATGACTGTGAAACCCAGTTTGTCTTCAGAGAGGAGAGAAAGATGAGGTTTCTGCAGCCCATTTCAAAGAGGAGGCTGGACAGTGAGAAGAAGGCATACAAACTTCCAGGGTCTACTTCTTATCTCCATCCTAAACTTCTGGCCCTCTATGTCTGAATTGAAATTACTGAATTGGAACATTCTGCATTTAAAAGCTTGTGATAATAAAAAAGCCATCCCCTGACTGATCTCTTCTTACAGAAACACCATGAAGTACAGAGAGAGCTGTTTACATCAACAGATATCCTCAGTTTATAACACGGTGACTGGTTATGAAACTTAGGACGGACTTTCCAAACCTGTTTAAGTGATTGTAACACAGTTAACACATCCTTTACAGAAAACATGCACAAAAATAAGGAAATGAATGCTTAAACACATAATAAATCTTTTACTTTCTACCAGATAAATACACTGTGCTTATCAGGTATAAACTGTGGCCTATTTCTTCATAATTATAATCATAAATCTGGCTCAGTTACTGTATACATTCTACTATCTGTGTGTCTCATTTTGAAAAATACTGCTGTAAGTTTTCAAAGGATAAGGGGATTAGCTTTTTTCATATATATTTACAACTTACTAGTTTGGGTGATAATAGCAGAACTGCCAGAAATGAAGGTATATAATGAAGATTTGCCTTAAAATTGCTTATATGACTAAAGTTGCATCTAGGATTGGAAACATGATTTGATACTGCTTTCAAATATATGTATATATATAGGGAGAGAGAGAGTTTATTGAAGCAAGACCATAAATTGGAGGGGGCACTATTGAAAGAGTTATGTTATATAGAAACATGCTTTTCATTAGAATTTAAAAAGAAATGGTGTGTTTTTATCAGTGTGGGGGTTGTATAGGATCTAGGATATGTGTAACTACTTGTTACTTTCCTTTCAGTGATGCAGTGGTTGGTGCTGCAGTAGCTCTGTAGCTGTAACATTTAAAAAGCCCACTTTGCTGTAATGTGAGTTCCACACCCTGAGGAGAAGCCAGACTGTTGGGCTGTCCCTGTGGATTTCATGACTCTGAATAAAGGTACTTTGTTGATATTCCTGTAAATTTGGTGAACAGATATTTTTATGGAAGTTGCTTACATTCAAAACTATTTCTAGAAATGTTTTGTGGTTACAGAGGTAATTTAACTGGTGTATTTTCCCTGGTTTTAGCAAACTGGTGTTTGTTAATCTACTGATGAGCACTAAGGATGCTGATAGTGCTGTTTTTACAAGGCAGTGTTGAGACAGAAGAGTCCTCATTATGAAGAAGCTATGTGCAAATAGAAAGATAGTGGAGGAAATAATGTATGACTTGTCATGTATAATCAGTTGTTTTTAGTTAGCTCCTGCTCATAATGATAATCGTTTGCACATTAATTGCTTCAAATGTCTTACAGTGCATTTAGATTTATGTTCACTCTGGAAAAAAAATCAGAAGTTATGTTTCAACCAGGACCATCTGGTTTGCTGTGGATGTTTAAAGTTTACATGGGTGCAAAATCAATAGAAGAAATACACTGAAGAAAAATCTGTCAAGGAGTATTAAATGTAAAGATAGCATATCTGCCTGCATGGCATCCCCCTAACTCCCTGCAAGCTGGTACAGCATGTAAAAGCACACCACTGTAAGTTTAGTCTCTTCTGACTTTCTGCCCCGAGGTCCTGCTATTGACCATTCACAGATCCTGCACAAGGGTGCTTTTTGATCAGATCGTGTGAAACGCTATAGTGCCCTTGAGACTAGAAATCATACTTGTGATCTGAGGTGCAGCTCAATGTTACTTATAGTTTTGAGGGGTTTTTTCACCCTCAGTGTGCTTTTTTTGAGATGGCATAATGCTGATAGCATGAGAAAAATTATGGGCAGGGAAACAAAGCATTCGGTAAGTTACACTGCCATCTAGAGAAGGAACACAGCACCAGTCTGCAAACAGGTTTCACTGCCTTCAAAAACCTTGCTTTCTACCTTCAGCAACCAGGTCACTGTTTTAACCATCAGGTGAAACTAAACATTAAATCCAACAGGAAACTGACCACTACACTCAATCTTTAGGCACTACTGAAATCTTCAGAAAACTTACTCAGCTTTCCCTAGTTCTCTCAGGCCATATTTTGCTGCCAGTTGATCCCAATTAAGGGCCAGGGCACTCCTAAACTTGGCCTTCCCCTTGCTAAGGGAGTAGGCTAGTGAAGGTTGTCGGGTGAGACTTTGCACAAGACAGGATTAAGCAAAGTCTTTTAATTCTTAGAGTGCACATCTGTTATTACCTAGTGGGAAAGGCTCTGACTGGGAGGTCAGAGATCTGCCTCCAGCTTCCTATTGTTTCTGCAGCTGATGCTTCTGTATTTTAGGAGCTGGATACCACCAGTAGAGTGTTACATTGCCAAGTGAGTTGTACAGCTCTCTGAAATACGTTTTGCATAAAGAAACTGAATATACATTAAGCCAAGGAGAGATGTTGCCTTCATAATGACGAGTTAGGAACTGGTGTGAAACAGTCAGATTCAAGTCCCTCTTCCAGGGACTGTGCATTGCTTACGAAGTGGAAGACAGCTGCAGGAAGAAAGAGAGAGAACCTTCCACCATGAAGTTCCAGATAGCTTAGTAGTTAAACTTAAATGTAGAGGGCTTCAGTGTATGTTTTGCCATCAGAGCAGGAGAAAATGTCTAACCAGGGAAGTGATGTAACCTGGGGCAGCCTGTCATGTCTCTTCTTTTTTCAAAAGGACACCTAACATTAGGAGAATATTCTCTGTAAGAGTATTAAGCAGGAATAAATACCTCCTTCTTACCATCACATGTGTTTAACTCTTTTGGGGGTAAACCTGTACATAGACTCAGTATTTCCCACCAGCAGGTTTAAGCAATGCCCCACTCTGTTGTTTTCCACCTCTATGCTCCCCAGCCATAAGCCCCTTGCTCCTCCCATTGGCTTTGTAGGGGATCATGCTGCCTAACTGCAGGCTGAGGTTTCCCTGAGTGACAAAGTATGTGGGTTTGCTATGAAGAGTTTGGTCAAGAGGGCTGTTGGCAGAACAGGGCATTTAATGTAAGACTCCAGTGACCTGGTCTGACTGCCCAGCCCTCCTGCTTTTTTTTACCAGTTGGCCTCAGCACTATGGCTTATCACTGAGCATCCTATTGCTTTGGACAATAATGGCTTTCTGCCTCTTATAAGGCTGTAGATTTTGGTTAGGTGAGTAAAAGACCAAGGATCTAATGTGGTACCATGTACCATCACTGGGCATTTTGCCACCAACTTCAGCTGGCTTAGGAGTTGGGTTTATTATCTTGAAGGAAACAGGATGAACTGTTCTTAAACTAAATTAAAGGAATGGTTAACTCCAGTTACTCTTATCCTGTCTTCTTCTTTGAACTTGCTTCATGCAGACCCTGATTCTGGAGGACGTAAGATAGGAAAAAACAGCTTCACTGTGCAACTGAATTTCTTGTGCCTACCTACAGCAGTGTGCTTCCATTTTCAACACTGGCAAAAACCTACTTGAAAAACAAATCTGAGGAGATGAAAACAAAAAATATAAGACAAAAATTCACAGAAATTTTTAAAAGAAACAGTTTAAACTCTTTCACTACTGAAAACTACTCTTTACATTTACTTGGTATTTATAGGTTTGGGGAAAATATTTTGAGTGAGCAGGAAAAATTAAAGTTTGTCTTCCAGCAGGACTAATGTTTGTGATCTTCATTCCAGGGAGGTAAAAAAACCCACTGTTACAACCAAAGTCTGACTAGCTGAGATGAGAGTCTATATGCTACCATTCCAGAAACATAGACCTGTAGTTCTTTCAGCACTGATAATTTTCTTTGCCTGTCATCTCAGTAAATACTTCCCTTTTCTAAATGCCCACCTGGCTGTAGAAAGTAGCACAGAGTAAGATGATACTCCACGAGAGGCATGACAATGAGTTCATGGAGTCTCTTGGGCAGAGGTATTTTTTGCACGATGGAGAGAAACTGTCACCCTCGAGATATGGTGGAAATAGAGAGGATATCTTAGGACAAAGACTATTGTGGGAAACAATCCCCTCATCACTGCATGCCAGTTAAGCTCCAGCATAGCTCATGCTGTGTGGCTGCTTCAAAAAAATGCAGACCTGGACTGCTTCTGTCCATCTGTTGCGTCTCACCCTGAAGGCTTCCCAGACTAGCACACTTAAAGATGTACTAAAACAAACACATCTGGGCCACAAGACATAAGTGAAACTCATTACCAATTCAAGTACAAAATCTGTATGTTAGAATACAGTACATTTTTATATGAAAAGAGCACTCCAGACCCTGAACATTTTTCAGATTAGGTACAGTTTTAAATGAACCATGAAATGAGGGGCCTGGCTTTCTGTACTGTGGGCTGCAGTTGTACATCTGAATACCATAAGAATGCACTGGCTGTATTTTGGGAAGCCTTTTCCAATATTCCATTCCAATAATTTCTGGTGTCCTTTTCCTTTTTATATGCAGAAATATATATATAATTCCCTACAAGAAATGGCATGAGTTTCAGAGCACTTTTCTACATTATGGGTAATTCGTTTATTTTCACAGCTTATAAAGTATATGCATATTAGTATTGCAGATATGTCCTCCAGCTACTTATCTTATATATGCTGGAAAAAGCTTTAAGGGTACCACTGTGTACCCTTTTGTGTTATGGATTTCACTGTTTGTGTTTATTTGCAAATAAAATATGCGCAAGAATTTGTTTTGCCCCAGATAAGAATGAATATAAATAAATAAACAAAAAGGTGTTGAAAGCCTTTTCTAGTTCCTGCATCTCTGTTTCCCTTCTGGAACAGAAGTGATTCTGAAAGCTTCACTGAAAGCTTGCTTTGAAAATGAGTATTTTTGCAGACTGCTGACTGCCGTACCACATTTGCTAAAGAGATGCAGTCACACAATGGTTTGCTTCTGTATTATCTAGGTCATAGGCCAGAATTCTCCTGGCTGCTAACATTTTCAGTTAAGCTGAATTTGTTGGTGCACAGTGGAGCTATTTTCCTTTTTAAAGCTGGTCCTAAATGGGAATGCTGAGCGTCATGCCTGGTTAAACTGGTTTTGGTTCCATGTAGAGTGAAGGGGCACTTCCCTCTTCCCAAGGGGCTGGCCACTCATTCTGCCATGGCCAAGCATTAACTTGGCATTGAAGTTCCCTATTTTATGCTCCCCACCCCACATATTCACCACTGCTGATTTAATTAAGTGACTTCAGCAGTGTTGTAGCATGATACCTGAAGGGGTTGCTTGCATCATCCATGAAGAAAAGTAGTTCAACAAAATATAGTTAAGGACATTGACCTGTTGGAGCAAGGGCAGAGGAGGGCCACCAAGATGATCAGAGGGATGGAATACCTCACCTATGAGGAAAGGCTGAGAGAATTGGGATTGTTCAGCCTGGAGAAGAAAGGGCTTTGGTGTGACCTAATTGCAGTCTTCCAGTACCTGAAGGGAGCCTACAGGAAAGATGGGGAAAGACTGTTTACAAAGCCATGTAGTAACAGGACAAGGGGATATGGGTTTAAATTGGAAGACAGTAGGTTTAGATTAGATATTAGGAAAAAATTCTTTACTGTGAGGGTGGTGAGGCACTGGAACAGGTTGCCCAGGGAAGTTGCGAATACCCCATTCCTGGAGATGTTCAAGGCCAGGTTGGATAGGACTCTGAGCAACCTGGTCTAGTTGGAAGGGTCCTTGCCCACAGCAGGGGGCTTGGAACTGGATGATTTTCAAGGTACCCTTCCAATCCAAACCATTCTACAATTCTCTGATGATTCTGTGATATTTAAAGCCTGTCTCTTTGTGCAAAGTTTAGGTACTAAGAGCCTAATTTAAATCCTAGAAATGCAAACCCTAGAATTTAAAACATAGTGGATTCCAGAAGTCAGTGTATGATAAACTTTCCCTAAATTCAATGCAGTAATTGATCTTATTTTTGTTCCTAAACCTCTACATCTTACACATGAATATGCTTGTGAGCAGTAGCTCTACCTACAGCATTTTAAAGTGTCATGCAGGAAAAATTGAGTGCACTTGAGTTTTATGATTTCTTATTTAGCTTTAAAGTTTTATAAATAATTCTATGTATTATGAGAGCCATGATATTATGATACATACTATGATGATCCAAGTTGAATGTTGCATATTTTGTACAATGTGAATGAGGTATTAAATCTCTTATGTACATAAGAAGAAGTAACAAATCCAGGTCCAGTCAGTGATTTGTTCAGGACAGCAAAAGAAAATCTAACGATAAACTGTATGACCAATTCTGGCCCTCAGTGCTGCTAGATATTCTCTTTTCTCTGGAGAGAACCTTTTCTTCACCTGCTGGTCCATACTGTATGTATGAGGTTATTACATGGATATAATCAGAAGCACACCCTTGGCCTGACTGCTGAAGTACTGAAAAGACTTGCCATAGACATGAAGAATAATATGGGACTGGATAAAGCATATCCAACTTGTTATTGTTTTATTTTTTAAGAAGCTTTATAGAGTTTATTTCTTAAGAAGCTTTCCAGCAGCATTCTTATGGAAAAAAAAAAAACAAAACCCCAAACGGGGGGGGGGGGGGGGGGGGGGGGGGGGGGGGG
>JAWWEU010000125.1:50798688-50812320 GCA_035583155.1 Acropternis orthonyx
AAACCCAAAACGAACCCACCCCCCCCCCCCCCTCCCCCAAAGAAAACAAAACAAAAAAACCAAAACCCTGGACAGAAAGAAGTTGCTCTGTTGGTGGTCACAGTTTGAAAAGTCCAAAAATCTTCTGTCTGAGAATGAAGGCACAGACAGCCCACACAGGTCTGTGCTCTTCTAATACACACAAACATTATCTATTATATTGCAGTGTGCAAATATGCTAAAAATGTATACTTTATTTATACAAACTCATGTTACTGCTGCGGTAAAAAATATTTGGAAAAGAAGTTGAACTTGTGAACGCTTACACTTCAGACTATAGTTACATAGTTCAGATTCACATTTTCTGCCTGGTTATAATTTATAAACATTGGATTTAGTCAGGGAAAGTCTTCGTACAGCTTAACTGTAATTTCCTGTGGTAAATGGAGTCTGATGAGTGAGGATATGAAGTCTTGGAAAAGTTAAATCATTCTAAGGAAAGCTGTCCTACTTGATGTAGTAGAATTGATATAATTCTGCAAGAAGGATTGGCAGTTTGCTAATTCCCTGTCCAGTCCAGAGTGAAAAATACCAAGTAAAGGACTTCTGCTTAAAAGCAAATGGGTTTTTGCCCCCCTAATGTGATGGGTTCAGGCTGTGAGTCTAAGCAGATGTGGAAATATCATCAAGTGTCTGACTGAGGAAATCAGCCTATACATAATTTCAACCATGTGTTCAAGCCTAACTGAAGGCTTGATTTTAGTTGCAATCATGGACTAACCATGAGTTGAGGTACTCTGCAAAATCAGATCCCAAGTGGTACACAGAAAATAAAAATACATTCTCCTGTTCAGCCCAGGAGCTGAATTTAGTTGGCCTATTTGCGCAGAGAGCTTTTCTCTGCCCCACCGAATCTAATGGACATTTCCTGTCATGCATGTATCAAATAAGCCAGTAACAAAAACAATGTTGCTGTGGAGCTAATGTTTCAATTTTTTGAGGCAGGGTATTTCTTCCTTTTTCGTTACACCTCACAGGGACTCAAGTGCACCTGTGGATTTTCCTTTCAAAAACACCAGCTAAATTATAAAACCCCCACTTGCATACTGTTTGAGGCTGGAAGGAGAAACATCTCAAGTTTTGAAAATCAAAGAGATTTTAAGCTAATTTCTTCCCACATTTTTTCAGTCTGTCAGTGAGTGTGTGGTTCTCAGGCTGCAACACAGCAAGCACATTCCCTGCAGGAAGACAGGCAGCAGTCCTAGCTCTCCTAGGACTCCCTCTTATTACAAGACTCAGGAGTGACAGTCGTGAGCTACACAAATCTACACTGCAGCCAAGCAAAGGATTAAAGTCCATCACCTGACTCACATGGATCCCTGCAGCAGCTGCGGCATACAGGCAGTAGAAACGAAGCAACTTTTGTAAAACATGTTGTACAAAATCCCCATCTGCTTACCCAGCAGTTTCTCATTGCCCTGAAACTCTGTACTTTCCCAAAGAGCAACAGCTTCCCTAAACCCTCATAGCCTGATCTGGGACCATGAGCATGCATTAGACTGATTCAAATTAAACAGGATTTTGCCATCTTAGATAAAAGATTTCCATGATGTTTCACAGGTAAGTTTGCTGTCACTGCTGCCTGTGCCCATCATAAATGCAGCAGGGATTACTTTATGACTTGTTCTCAGGGGATCATGAAAATTGAAAACCAAGTTCCAAACTGTGTAGTTAGGGAAGATCATGTCCAGTTACATATACAGCATTGAGCTACATTTAAAACCTCCAATAGCTGCTTTCTGAAGTAGGGAAAAATTAATCACCCAGTATCTAACTCCTTGTTTCACATTCTTCAGTAAGAATTGATCCTGAGAAATATGTTGTTTATTGACACAGCTTGACCTTCAGGGCCATGGTTCATTGAAAGGGGAAAGAATGAGTGGTAAAGTCAGAGAAAGTATCAAACTAGCCAAAATATTATATTCTTTTCTGAACCATCTTGTTCCTTCATCAATACTTCTTCAAACCATTCCATAAAACCATCAGGAACATGGCCACAGCCTTGCCACCTGACTCTTCTGTATGTCAGAAAGCCTGAATACTGCAACCACTCTTTCTTGTGTAATCTGCAATTTAGATTTATGCATGATCCTCAACTTCCCAATGTTGCTAAACATATCTGTGGGATGGGAAAGGGAAAAGGAGGGAGAAAGCAGTATTTCTTAAATGTTGATGCAATATAAGTCTACTGGAAAAATATCTTCAGGCATTAGAAGGGGACTCTGGGGACTATATGTCAACACAGACCCTCTTTTGCAGACAGACATGAGTTCACCTGACTGTTCTCCAAGTCAGCACTGAGCTTTAGCTAATTAGCCAAGCTAAGAGAGAGGATGTGTTAACCCAGGCCCAAGGCCAGAGTAGAGTAAGTATAGAAACTCTGACTGAAAAAAAAAAAAAAGAAAGAAAGAAACAAAGAAAAAAAAAAATCCCCAGACCAACCAATCAAAACCAAAATTCCCACAACTCGTATGTAGTTATAAATTTAGTTTTAATTCCAACTCTGCAATCAGTTTCAAGCATCACCAGAGGCAAATCAGGGAATCCATATCTCTGTTCTTTTCTTGCAAAGTTGGGATAGTAAAGCTGCACTTCTCCCACTCTCCATACAGTAAGAGTAGAAGTTGTTCTGCTAAGATGTTAACATGCACACCTATAAAGACTTGAAAAGAAAACGCAATTCAGTCTGGCTACAGTGTTGTAAGTAATAATACCTCTCAGTGTGGTATTGAGCGTTCTTAAGCAATGGAATTGACTGTCTTGTTTTTTATGGTACCACGCTTGAAATGCTAAACCAGCTGAAATACCTTTGCCCAGCCTTGTTCCTCCAATGTCATATCTTGCTGCAGGCCTTGCAATATCATCTAACCACATCTGAAACTCATGTAAGGAAAAAGTACACAGGAACGTTTTAAATCAGTTCTACATAGCTCATTACTTGTGCACTGAGGTTCATGTAATGCTACATTTTTGATGCACAAGTCTTTAAGGGGTTGGAAAACTTCCATTGAACAGTCTTATGTTGGTCATGGTAGTGCTGGAAAGATGATAATTGAAAAACATGCAGGAGTTCTCTCCTTTTTCCCTATGATTCACTGTTCTTTTTTCCCACGAGGGTACCCAGAGGGATGTTACACACATCCTCAGGGAAGTCTCCTCCAATTTCTGATTCATTGACTGTGGACGAGCATCCTCAGATCTTCCGTTGGCCTCTGGTTTCCCCAGCTCTCTGTGAAGTAACAACTCTCCCATCAGTGACAAAACCTGCTCCTCCTAGATGCATCAGCTGCTGTTTCTGCAGCCATTCTTGTCCTTCCACCCCAGTCTGGGAAGAAAAGCAGCAGTCAGCAGCATCTGCCTCCAGCTCTTCCTGCAGGGAACAACTCCCCCACACAAGGCACAGTGAGGAGACTCATGATTAGCTCCTTGTCAAGGAGCACACTACTCGGTTCCCAAGGCTGGAGCAGCACTGATGACAGCTCTTATTTTTCATACTGTAATAGGTAACCTCAGGTAGCTTAACAAAAGCTGGTTGTTAAATTCTGATCCCTTACAAACTTCCAAGGATGGAGATGCTCCTGTTCCTCTGATGACTTGTTCCAATATTTGACCTTTCCATGAAGAAGTACTCTTCAAGTTTCCAAATGTCCTGAATTGAACCTTCCAAGCTGCAATTTGCAGTTACTGCTCTTCAATATAACATCTCCTACTATCAAGAAAAACTATGGCTTGTCATTTTTGCAATTGCACTTGAAGTAGTTGCAAGCTACAATTAGATCCTGCCTTAGTCTCCTCCACACCAGACTATAAACATCCAGCTCCACCAATCTCTCCTTGTAGGCCACATGCTCCCTGCCTCTGTAGCCTGCTGCTGGACCCTCTCCAAATTCCTCCACATCCTTCTTGGACTGGGTGGGGGGATCCAGAACTGAACTGCTATTCCAGGTGCAGCATCACCAGTGCCAAGTAATAATGGATAATAACTTTCCTCCATCTGTTGGTCTTGCTCCTCCCAATGTAACTCCTAACATTGTATGCAATTTGCCTTATTCACAAGAAGAGCATTCAACCCACAGGATTATATTTGACATCCAGGTCACAGCAGGGCTAAAACTCTCCCCATCGTCTCCCAGACATGGTGGCTCCAGCCAGGCGCCAAGCTCTGCACCTCACCATGTTGAACTCCATGAGGTTTCTTCTAGACCCATCTTCTCATCTATTGAGGTCCCTTGGGTTCAAAGAATTTGGAATGTCAACCACTCCTTGTAACTTAATATCATCCTGAGTAAGAATTTAAAAATTACAACATGCAAGCGATACTTAAATTCCTTTGGTCACAAAGGATCTTAAATTCTGCTTCTCCACTTCTGGCTGCATTTTTCCCAGTTCTTATTTGTTCCCACTTGGTCCACAGTCTCACTGAACTGAAGTCCTGTCATCAGCCTCTTCCTGGCTGTCAGCAGCACCAGTAGAGGGATTCTGTGACTAGGAGGTTTATCGCAGTTTCTTGTTTCCTCCCAACACCCAGCACTGTCCCCTTACAGCTCCCCACTGCCTTTGCATCAAAGGCAGAGGATAATAGTGTGTCTAGTTCCTTGTTCAGCTAACTATTTCTCCACCTTGAATATTTAGAGATTTATAAACTGGGCTGTACATCAAAAGTAGGATGCTGTCGGAGTTAGTCCCATGCTTTCCTTACTCTCATAAAAAAAAAGTATTCTATTTAGCATGGAAATAGTAGTGTATATATTGGACAGCAGTTTATACTGGACAAAGAGGTGGTCTGGTGCTGTATCAGCTGCAAATAAACTGTGGATCTAAGCCAAAAGCTATTCAAATGTGTAAGAGGCTGTGAGCATTATATTATGCTTAAATTTTGACCTAAAATAAGGATTGGCTATTTGGCCACATCAGAAGTGTGCTTAAGCATGCAAGTCGTCCCCCTGAAAGCAGTAGGACTACCTGTGGATTTAAAAACCAAGATTGTCTCTGGATCCGTTCTGCCGTTGGACTTGGTGCTCAAAGTTTCCCAATGCTGCCACCTAGAGAATAGGTTGACTACAGCTTTCAACAGAGCAGGGAAGAGAGCTTACAAAATTGTAAGAGCACACGCAGTCAACCCTGGATACAGTTATAACTCACAAAGGTCTAAACAGATAAGCCTGAAATCCTACCTGAGATTCTTAAACATTTCCAAAGATACCTCTCTGCTTTTAGTTACCGTTAAAAGTACACCTCTGGAAGGCTGCACAAAAATGGCAGGAAACTGTTAATCCAAATGAAATTGCTCAGTATACTCCTCTATCTGGAAAAACAGCGGTGGCAACATCCAGTCACAGGTTTCTTTCAGAGTGGGCATAAAACACAGAACAGGCTGTGCAAGCTCCTGCCCGTCTCAACAATTGTCACAGGGAAAATTCAGGGATAAATTCACGAAAAACACATAAGGCTTTAGCTGAGAAGTAGATAGGGTCAAAAGAACTAATTTACTTAAGCAGAATGCACAGGAAAACAAGGAAGGTAACAGTTGTATATGGAACTACAGATTTAAGAACAAAGAGGAGAAAACAAGGAGAGACAAAAAACAAAATGAGCCACATTTCAGATAGGATGTGACCAACATCTGTCTAATTTATGAGAGAGCATCTTCTCATGAAGTGTTTTGATGCATAGCACCCTAAAATAGCCTACAGACATTTACACTTCTTGGTTGTGAGACCCCAGGCCTCAAGCTACAAGCTCATCAAAGGAGTTTTACTTTAAAAATGTACAAAGCTCCCAAAATTCACCCACCAAATTTACTAAAAGGGCCTTCAGTTCTTTTAATACCTTGAGAGAGCACAAGGGAGAAGGCGCTGCATGTGTTTCTCAGGAGGTTGAAAAACACAGTTTTACTGACAAACTTAAGAAAATAAGGAAACTTGGCAGAAGTTTAAAAGGCAACATTCAACCAAAATAAAGCATTCCACAAAGCAATGACTTAGCACATGCTAAGCCATACAACTTAGTAAAATCCAACCCATCCAGCTCAAAGTTACCCAAAATACCAGGAAACGAGATTAAGAGAAGAGAAAAAAAAGAATTACAGCTACCACCCTGTGTTCCGTTCAGCTTCCACATGTCCACATGGTAGGGTGCAACCTCACAATGGCCACATGGTGCTGGTTTTATCTGCTCTGGCCCCCCTGTGGCCACCCTGCACAGGTGGGGCTCCCGGTGTGCCAGCCATTCTGGGGCTGCGTTAGGGGCTCCAGGGGGTGCTGTGGACAGTGCTCCCGGTATTCAGTGACTGGCACCTGCTCTGGGGCTGCCTAAGGAGGCTCCAAGGCTGGGGTATGGAACAAGGCATCATCTCACCTTTGTGAAATTTGGCCTGTCCCTTACCACACACACCTGAGTTGGTCCAAGCCAATAATTAGTATAATAGTCCAGTGTCTCACACTGGTCCAAACTCTTCCACCGAAGTGTGAAGCAATGGGTAAAAATTAAAACTCAAAAGTTGTCCAGTAGGTAAAATTCGCTGGAAAATCTGCAAAAGCCCCATACTTATTTTGAGATTATACCTACCTGATATGACTTTAAGACATCTCTCTTGTTTTCTGTTTATGACTTATTGAATGCAGTTTTAAATCACCACATACATGCTACTATGCACTGTGACTTTTCTTGTGAATGCAGTAACACATTTGGAACAGTTGCACTGTTAATATTGCAAAATCTTACATCTATTCAGCTTACAGATCCTCACCTATTGTTGGAGGTCTCCTTCACCTGAAGCAACTCTATCCCAAATCCCAAGATCTTTGCCCAGTACTCCCCAGTAACTCATCTTCCTCTTTTTAAAACCCAGGGTGTTTTGAAGTAAAGCCCAGTTGTTTGCAGTCCTTTCTTCAGGTTAAAACAGCCTTGCTAGTGATGTTATGCATGAGTGGATGGGTAGATTCATTCCTTAGTGGTTCTCTTTATTTTCATTGTTTGAAATTGTACCTTGATCAGAAATGTGAGAAAATAAGTCTATCACAATCCTTTCCGTTTTTTCATGAGGTCAAAATTATGAAAATGTTGCATTTTAATAGATTCTTAACTCAGAAGCTTGAGCAAAAGAGTGAAAAATGTTTATGAAACACTAAAATAACTTCCACAGCACAGTTTGTATTGCTAATTAAAACAAAAAGAAAAAAAAACAAACAACAAAACTCAAAATGTTTGACTCCTGGAATCACTATAAAAAGTACAATAGTATCTTAAAAGCATTTTCATGTTGCTTCAGCATTGACTGACCACCTGTGTAACTCTACACAGGCACAGTTACAGCAGTTACCCTCATAATGGCCACAAGGGCAAGGAAAGGGTCCTCTGTGGCATTAAAGCACACTGCCACAGGTATGGCATACAGCTCACTGGGCTCTGCTCTCATGCCTCTCCTCCACCTGTATCTGGTTTTTATAGCTGTTTCCACTTGTCTGTGCTTCTGCCACTTCCATTTCTTCTCTTGAAGGTTTTGTTGCTAAGCAGCCTGAGCCACAGGCATAGCTCCAAGTCTGTGCTGAAGCAGGAGGCTGCAGCAGAGATGCCCCAGGAGGCCTCCTTCCACCCTATGACACCTTCCACTAACAGGCAGAAGATGCTGTTGTAGAGAACAAGGACAAGTAACAGACCTTTTCTCAGCCATAGCTTTCACCTACCTGCTAACAGAAACCAAAAGACACTACTGTTCAGAATTGATGCAGACTTTGAATCAGAATGTGTTGCAACCCTCTGCTAGCTTCAGCTATCAGGTAATTCATTATATGAGCAGTAACATGGCCCAATAAAAAATAACTTCATCCCACACACAGCTTTACTCAACCTTCAATAAAGCCTGGAAGCCAGAACAGCTTGCAGCATACAGAGCACCAGCAGCCATCTAAGACTCTTACCCAGCACAGTACAACATGGCTGGCAGGGACAGACTGCAACCTCTTGCATTAGAATTAAGGCCTACATTGAGGGGTGTTTTATCCCTTTTTACAGCTACCTGAAGTATCAGCAAGGAGCTGCAACAGCAGCAAGCAGCAACTAGACTCAGGTTAAAACAGCTTCAACAGGTCACAATTGAGGCCAAGAAATATGTAACAAAGATTAAATCTCTTTCCCTTGAAGCCAAAATTTCATCCTGCCATTAGAAATCCATGTAGTGTGAGTTTCTTCTTTTTAGGTCACTTTCGAAGGGAGAGAGAAGTATAACCTCTTTCAAGGTCTTTGTAACAACCACAAGTTAGTAAGCACACACTGGCTAGCCAAGGACTGTGTTCTGCATTAGCCAGCAGATTTGTTTTAGCAACAGGTAGAGAGAATATCTGTTCTTATATTGTCTTGTATAAGTAAACAAAACACCAACTAACTCAGTGAGCATTCTGTTGCTTGTAGTACTAATACAGACCACATTAAGGTGATATTTGAGTGTTCATTTATCACACCTTATCCCTCTAAAAATAAACGCATTTAGGGTGGCAAATTGCAGCATAAGAGTTTCAAACTGGACATGAGGAAGAGCTGCACTACAACAGCAGTGCAGCACTGGAACATGTTACAGTGGTGCATCTCTCCATCCTTGAAGGCCTCCAAGACACTAGAAACTGTCTTGCTACCCTGAAGCCAACATTAATTTTTTGCTCAGAGGAGAGCTTTCAGGGTCTTTTGAAAACAAGGTGGACACAGAATGCCACACAACTCCTTCTGGAGAAAGTTAGTGATCACTTCAGTCCATTTATCCAGCAGAACATTTTATTCTTATTAAGGACAAGGAAATACCAACCAACAACTCAATTAACATGACACAGATCAAACAAGCCCTGTTAAGCATTTTCTACTTAACATGTGAAAAAAGAGTCTAAAGATATCTGATGTGTCCAAATCGTTCACATTAAAACTTGAGCTCATCCTTTAGCATAAGCCCAGCTGATGTTGCTCCTGTGTATAGCAAAAGGTGGAAATAGTTACCAGAACAGCTGTGTTTAACAAGTACTGAAGCACTGGAGTTTAAACTGCATTTACTAGTGTGCTATTAGACTGCTTTCCTTGCATCTCTTCAGAATCTCAGGCAGACTTGCAGAAAGCCACAGCAGAAAAACGAACTTCTCCTTTTTCACGTTCTGTAAATTGTCTGCAGATCTTAGCAGAATCCTTGGGAATAAAAAAAAATGCAGCTCTTTAGACTAAGGCTTGCTATAGAGAACAAGTTTTTGCAGTTCCTCTCCGAGTCCCACCAGTTAAGTTACCAGGTCTTTTAGCACCAGCTAATAAATATCTAGCTCTGGGGGACAATACCTTTAGTAGTCATAAATTTGGTAGATTTAAGAAGCAGACTTGTACAGCAAGTAGGTACAGCCACTATACATCAAATGCACACTTCTCACCCTTTATAAGTCTTGCTTTCAGGGAAAGAAGCAGCAGGGGAGAAGTCTTACCTTCAACAGCAACTCATCAGAGCTTGTGCCATGGTTTACAGGAAATGGCATGCGGCCATCTATAAAAGAAAACCCTATCACTCAGTGTACTTAATACTTCTGAATGAGCAGGACTGAGCACAGTGGGCCCAAACAAGTACATGATGATACTTGGGAAGTCAGAACAAACTGTCAGTGTATAGTCTGAGATGGGGACTGAGTATTCTCAGCTCTACCAGCAAAGACATGCTTCACAAAAGCACCTAGGCCTTCAGTGCAATCCACCACTAGTTAAAATTTTCAAGTGAAGGTACAAATTGTGTATTGGCTCTGAGAGCCTCAGCAAACAGTTTAACTGTCACTGAATATCTTGCTGAAGCCCCCACCATTGCCGTACAGTCTGAAGTAGGCCCAGTCCAACTACAGAGTTTACAAGACCTTACCCAATTCATACAGGTGTCCATCCACATTGACAAACAGGATGAAGTGGAAGTTCACACTGTTGTCCTCAACCTTAAAAGATACCATTAGATGCATTTGTTAGATTGAAGCTAGGACTGCAAACCCTACTTGTGACTATAGAACATGAGACAACAAGAAGGCAGCAGCAAAGGACTGAAAACTTAAGTTCAGCTGAAGAGGTCTGCAGCAAGGCCTCTACAAGGTCAAGCACCAGAAATCTAATGCAGTCATATTTTCAGACTGGGTCTGGACTCAAATTTTCAATCCATGTTTAAGGAAGAAACACTGAACAAGTATTCACCCATGAGTCACTCACTTCTCTGTCCTCATGAACTGTAACAGCTATCTGACAGACAAAAAAGCTGTATTGCTCTACCACTTTTGTTAACCCCTTTCCCCAAGATTTTACACATCCGCATCTTACCCGACACTGTCCTTCTTGTGCAACTGAATTGTGGACTTCTTGTATAGCCTTAAGAGAAAGCAGATACAGGTTATTACATCCTTAAGTGCTGATAGCTGTCAGCATTTTGCATAGTTCACGTACCTTATTATTTGCAAAATGCTTAGCTCTCTCTTCAGGAGACAAATCAGCTGTTTCATCAAGAAACTTCTTCAGGGCAGACCCCTCATCTGCACAAGATGATCAAATATTTTATTCAGTGTGAGTAAAGCATCAGTGACAGTTCAGATGCAGCACACAGTAATCAATGCTTGTTGCACTAACTACAGGTCATTGCGTTCAGCCTGTAACTATCTCCTACATAAGCATGTTATAACTACCACTTGAAGTAAGCTATTTATCCAGAAGCTATAAGTAACAATCTACACAAACAACCAGAGTGTAGTGCTTCAGAGTACTCTGGATGGCTGCCTTGAAACCCATTTTTAAATAGGATATAGCTTTTCCGATTTCCCCACATTTGGCAGAAGCGTTCAGTGCTGTTTTGAACAAATTCAAGAAAGATGCCAGTTGTAAGGACACATATGTATCAAGTAACAGAATATGGGTAGATGAAATTGCCACACTGCCTTCAAAAGAAGGCAGCACTTGCTCATGACAGGCTTACTTTGATTTTCCAGAACATAAATTACTAGTGCATTACAAAGAGGTGCTGAGTTCTGGTCTTCCATGAAAGACGTGCTGCATCATTGCTTCACTCATCAAGAGTGTGTTATTTCAGAAAATCTTTTCAAGAAGGACAAAGCAAAACTATGTTCATGTGCTCACTATGCCTTTCATATGTTTTCTTTTGAATAAGAAGAAACCCACACCACACAAAGGGTTCAGGTTCTCTTGGAATAATGGTAGTCATATTTTGCAGATCTCTAGACTTTGAACAACAAAATAATCCTTTTCTATAGGAAGCAAACCATCAAAACTATTATCTCAGCAGGAAAATTTTACTTACAGACCCTTATCATCTATATTTCTCCAGCAAAAAGAAAACATGTTTTATACGGATGTACAGGCTACTCTGAGCACATCTATTCACATTAGACATAGGTGGCATGAGAAACTCCATCTCTTCAGTCGACATCAAGACCAATGTCAGTAACTATTTCTGAACACAGTATTTCCTAGTTACAGACAGACTTTGGTCAGTCCTACTATGTGCCCTTTTCTTCTTGCATTGCTCACTAGGACAATATCCGCAGCTACCAAACACAAGTCAAAGGTGAGTGCCCCCCTCCAAGAGCTGAAAGACCCACTCACCAACTGAAGTAGTACGGCATGCCTTTACTTGGCTTCCGTGGAAGCCCCATGTTTCCCAATAGCCCACATACACTCAATCATCTGTCATAAAAATGGAAATTCAAGCACTTCACAGCATTCATACTCACCAAGCTTCACTTTGTCTTTGTTATTAGCAACTGCATGTATCAGACCAATTGTCCCACAGGAGTTACTGACTGTCTGCTTCAGGAAATACACCTTGGAACTGATTTCTTGGTCCTTTATTTTCTCAGTCTGTTGCTTCCTGAAGTTCTCATGCTGTAAATATGTAACTGTTTTAAGCATTTTATTACAGTCCTATCTTGTTATTGTGCAAACTACTAGTCAGGTAAGTTGTGCAGGAGAATCAATACCAGGACTGGACAAAGATTTACCCAGAAAGTCATCTTTGCGGCACAGGTCCAGTAAAGCACCATACATCTAAACTGGATTCAGGCCAACACCTAATGGACTACCTGCATGACTCAGTCATATCCAAAGACACTGTTCTTAGTCCTCCATCTGTTCTGTACAGTGGAAATAGCTTGGGGTGGGAAACCACATAACAGTTAGGCTCTTTTGTATCCTCCCTCAACTGCTTTGGTCCATTGAACACGACTACTTGACATGTCTCTGCAGTCGTATGCCTTTGGACCTTTTGGTTACTTCCCTTCATGAGCCCTTTCCATCATAACTATGTATAAACAACTGAAAAATCCATCGCTACTGAAAGGTTATAATCCTTCATTTAAAGAACCTTTTACATAAACTTTATTTTAAAGCCTATGTTCTCACTCTCTTACCATCAAGTGGACTGAATATATCAACCATACAGATGTGATTTAGGCCTCTCCAGATCCAATGAGTCAGCATGGTAATGGAATTGCTATTCCTGACGTTTTCCTCATTCTGATATACAAAACAAAGTCTCACAGGAGTATTGAGATGGAATAAGAGGCCTTGTTTTGTTGCTCAGTTCATTTTAGCTCAAGCTATTCAGAGGTGGGGGCCATTGACGCCAACAGCCACCTACAGCCCCAGTGCACGCCCCATCCACACCCAGCCATCTGATGCTTGGGGGGGTGACACAGACACACCGCTGGCAGCCGCCAGTGCTCCCTGCGGCCAGTCCCCTCAACGGCGCGGGAAGGGCACCCACCTTCTCGGTGAGCGGGAACAGCAGCAGCAGCGCGCACGCCGGGGTCGGCACGGCTCGCAGCGCCTCATCTTCAAAGCCCAGCACGTCCACGAAGCGCCAGCCGGGACTCACCCCGAGGCGGGACAGGACCTGCACGGGGCACAGAGAGCGGTGGCCCGGCCGCGACACCCCCATCCCCATCCCCATCCCCGCCCCCGCCCCCGCCCAGCCGCGCCCGGTGACACAGCACAATGCGCGGCGCCCCCTGCCGGCCGCGCCCCCCAGGGGCGCCCTCGGGACGGGCGGGCTCCGCTGGTGCGGGACGGGATGCCGAGGGATGGAGGGAGGCGCAGCTCCGCAGGTGTGGCCGCATCCCCGCAGGGCGGGATGCCCAGGGATGGAGCGAGATGCCGCTCCGCAAGTGCGGCCGCACCACGATAGGGCGGGATGCCTAGGGATGGAAGAAGGCGCCGCTCCGCAGGTGCGGCTGCGTCTCGGCAGGGCGGGATGCCGAGGGACGGAGAGAGGCGCCGCTCCGCAGGTGCGGCCGCATCCTCGCAGGGCGGGATGCCGAGGGATGGAAGAAGGCGCCGCTCCGCAGGTGCGGCCAAGCCCCGCGCAGCAGTACCGCTCCGCGCAGGCAGGGCGGGATGCTCAGGGATGGAAAGAGAAGGGGCGGCGCCCGCCCGCCCGCGGCAGTCCTGCGGCGGCGGCAACTCACTTTGTTCAGCATCTGGAAGACAATGCGCGGGGAGAGGCGTGAGTGCCGGTGAGACGCGGCGCCCCGCAGCCCGCCCCGCAGCCCCGGCCCCGGCTCCGCCGCCCCTCGCGCACCTCGGGGTTGATCT